>JAVIAB010000046.1:38268677-38803677 GCA_032433765.1 Megaustenia siamemsis
CCGAGACTCGGGCAATGTTCCACTTACAGGGGCAGTTGTGACGACAATCGGGCTGTTATAAAGTAACGTGTATCATAACTTTTTGTTAAATAGACTCAAGACGCCTACCAGCAAAAGGGCAGAGATAAACAGTGACTCATAGTTGACTGTTCATGTCAGGATCAATTAATCAAAGTTGATCGAGATTCTACTTGCGTCATCCAAGAAAGATTCTGCTATTTCTGGTCAATATGGCGGATAGGCAGCAGGAACTATTGAGGCTCAGTCTGAAACGTGTTCCATCTTGTAGTTTTCTCATATTCTAAGTCCGGCTTGCTGATGGAGCTACTGAGTTTAGTGCTCTGTGCACACCGTGGGCTGTGTTTTTCATCCAGTTCGTGTTTCAATATTCCGATTGCTTACGATGAATGATGATATCGTTTGATGAAGCATAGTATGGCGGCGTTCACTTTCGGTGCCCGTTGGCCTTATGTATTTTGGCGTGTGCTGTAGCTGCTATGATGGGGACTGCAGCTGCCTTTCTTTGTTTGGATCCTTCAATGAATAGAGTTTTAACTCGGATGATTCCACTGGCACGTCGGTTGAGCAACACTGTTTGCAGTGATACCCGAAACTTCGACTAACCATAACCATTAGAAAGGTTCTGGAAGCAGAATAACATGTATGAACCAATTACCCACAAATATCGTGCTGAAATCGAATATGTCGGGACGAACGGCGTTTAAGTGTTGCTTTTGAACTGCAATACATTACATCTTCTTCTTCTTCTTCCTCTTCTGTCCTTCCTCATCTGCCTTTCAGCGTTGAGGGGAGATATAATTTGCGGTTTTTGCTCTTCTGTTCACCTCTGCTGCTGTTATGTTTCCTAATGCTTCTTTCTGCCTTGTCACGTGGCCAAACCACATATTTTATCTGTTGTTTCCTTATATATTCTATGGCGGGGCTATTCCTAGCTTTTTTCTCAGTTCTTCATTTCTGATCTTATCTCTCAGACTATTTCCTGTCATTCGTCTAACACATTTCATCTCTGTAGAGGTTATTTTTCTTATTGTTCTTGCATCTAGGGTTCAGGTCTGGCATTGGTAGTACAAAGTTGAGATGAAGTTTTTTACATCCCATCTACGCCTACTAAATGTGATGTTTCAGGCGAACTATAACAGGGAATCGTCGTTAGGCGAACGCAGAAATTAATTTTAAAAAAAAGGGAATTTTATTTTACTTGATATTGCTAACGTCAAAATAATGGCATAAAAAAAGTAAAGTACCCCGTCACGTCAAGTGGCGTATAGGGAATATGGTGTTAGTGACCCTATATTTTACAGACCTTCAGCACATGATTTTTGGGGTAATGTGGTCGGTATTACGCCCGTGCTGCTTTACTTTCCCAGAAAAAAAAACCGGTACCCATTTAAGGCTGGGTGAACCCGGAAGCCGTCGGTTGGGATCGAACCCTACCCTTGTCCTTTGTAGCCCAGTTCACTAACCACTGAGCTATCGCGGCTCCCAAAATAATGCCATAGGACCCACAATATTGACGTTGCGATTTGATATGAATTTGTTTAATTTTTCTAATTCTCTGGAGACATTTCCTCTGTTTTGTTTCACCTTAAAAGCGATGCAATTTAATATCTTCTACTTGGAGTTATCGCGCCGTTGTTGGGGCTCACTTCACATGCAAAGATTAACAGATTATTCCCAGCATATGTTAGTTAAAGTCTAAATCATGTTATAATAAATGTACAAACAGATTTTCTATTCTGTTAGTTCCTTAATTAATGAATGTGGCTGACCACCGTAACAGAGATTGGAGCCTCATCAACTATTATTCCAAAGGAATCCATGCAGAGAATTTCTAACTGATGTCATTAGATGTGAACTGTGGATTTTTAGAAGAATAGGAGGAATTGGATGGAAACAAACCATGAAGTCTTAAAATAACCACACAAAAAAGAAAACTACTAAATAAAAACAAAAAACAAATGCGATTTTTGCTGCATGTTAAAGACACAGCAGTCTACTAAACGCAATCTTGGAAAGGAAAATACAAGGTAAAAGAGGCAATGGTAGACCAAGACTAACATGGACGAGTAACTTCAAAAGATGGACAAGTTAGCCTATGACAAACAACCTGCACCTTCAAAGCAAGAGACAGAGCAGAATGGTGCTCCATGGTAGCCAACCTTCCAAGCGGAGACGGTACTCAAAAATGATAGTCCCTTACATTTTATGAAGATTTTTATTGAATCGTTACTGTTGTGATAGAATAAAAGTATTTGAAAGTCTTTTTTTTAAATTGATTCATATATTATATTATATACATCTGAAAGAGGCCAAAGCAAAAAGAGAGCTAATTTCCAATATTAGGAAGAAACAATCATCATTTTTTGGCTATGTAATGAGAAGAGAACAACTGGAATATATTGTAACAACTGGAAAAAAAAGGGGTGAAGAGATAGAGGGTAGGAAGGAGAAAAGATACCAGACAGGTTAAGAGAATGGCTTGGCAGAAGGAACAACAGAAATGATAAATAACTGTCGAGATCGAAAGTTGTGGAGAGACATGATCACCTACGTCAGCAGGCCCGGTACTTGATGATGATATATATATATATATATATATATATATATATAGAGAGAGAGAGAGAGAGAGAGAGAGGGAGAGAGAGATAGAGATAGAGAATAAACATTGTAAAATGTGTGTTACAAATGTCTCTTTTACTGTTCAAAACAAAGAAATATTCCACCGTTACAATCTACTATGATTGAAGTATCAACTTGTACTTTGTTTTGATCTGATCAGTCATATAGTATATAGTTTATACATTTGAACTTAGCAACATAACATGAATAAAATCTCAGTCGACAACCCAATTTGAAAGGCTTTTATTCCGTGTTTTTATTTCGTTCGCCAGCTGAAGTACATAGAGACTAGGAACTGAATTTTTCGTGTTAATCCATTTTCCCTGGCAGCCGTGTGCACAGGTGTCCTCGCCGTACAGGCAGATAACTCCGACTTCGGAGGTACTCATATTTTTTTCCGTCGATGAGTAATTGACGTTTCAAGCCGGGTCTCGCTGCTGAGACCAGAGGTGGTTGCCGCAGAGAGAAATCATAAATAAAAATCCGAACCGGTGTAACCGGATTTGAACCCACAAATTCTCTGTCGCGAGGCCGGCATTTTGCCTCGAGACCAACCAGTCCCCCTATTTCGTGCTTAGAGGCTTCCAAGCGACATAGCTTAGAACGGTTGCTCAGAACGTGGTTAACATTGACTTGATGACGGACAAAGTATGTTACAGAAAATTGACAGTGTCTGCGAATGAGTGGATGCAGGTCGTCGATGCTTAACAGTGAGAGTAAAAAGTAAATAGCCCCCGTCACGCGAAATAGCGTATATGGAATATGGTGTTAATAACCATACATTTTACAGACCTTCGGCACAAGATTTTTGGGGTAATGTTTTCAGTATTACGCCTGTGCCGCCTTACTTTCCAGAAAAAAATCCGGTAACCATTAAAGGCTGGGTGAACCCGGAAGCAGTCGATTGGGATCGAACCCTACCTCTTGTCCTTTGTAGTCCAGTTCACTAACCACTGAGCTACCGCGGCTCCCACAGCTAGAGTGTTAGTCTAGATTTACTACCCAGAGCAGTCTGATGTACACGCCAATGGAAGAGTCGATAAGCTGGCTGGTAGCTCTGACTCTTAAGTGTGCCCTTATTCTGGACAAATCGGACATCGCAAAATTTGTTCTTCATTCCTTAACAGAAGAAATGGCGGGGCAAGGATGTTTAGAATGACAGACTGAGGGAAATAAAGGTGGAAAGGAGGGCTATGATCGATCCGAAATGCTTAGTGGGGAAAGCAGATGTCTCTACAATCTTACATCTTACAGGAACAGTCAGTCTTTATACGCTTCGAGAAATGATTGTATGGGCGGTGGAACGGGTATTGGGATGCCTCGACTGCAATGAAACTGAGTCCCAGAATAGAATAGAATAGAATAGAATAGAATAGAATAGAATAGAATAGAATAGAATAGAATAGAATAGAATAGAATAGAATAGAGTTGCCAGAGATTATCTGAGGGACTTGGAATAAGTACATGTTACTAAAAAAGTAAAGTACCCCCATCATACCAAGTGGCGTATAGGGAATATGGTGTTTGTGACCATACATTTTACAGACCCTCAGGACACGATTTTTGGGGTAATGTGGTCGGTATTACGCCCGTGCCGCTTTACTTTCCCAGAAAAAAATTCAGGTACCCATTAAAGGCTGGGTGAAACGGTCCGTCGGTTGAGATCGAACCCTACCTCTTGTCTTTGTAGTCCAGTTCACTAACCACTGAGCTACCGCGGCTCCGACATGCTACTATTGTAAAGGTAAAGGTAAAGTACGAGACTTGATTCGGCGTCTTAGCACGCGAGTTTTCACCCAAATGTGCTCGGCCGACTTTCAAGAAATGTTCGGAGACTTCTGGATAGTGCCACTTCAAGCATCGAAACTCACGATGCGTGGCAGCATTCATCACCTTCCCTGAGTAGTATACCTTGGTACCCATTTCTTTCAGCGGCTGGGTCGATCGCGGGGGTTATTTTTTTCCAACCGCGAGTACATTTCCCACGCTTTCAGCGTGAATCAAACACGGGTTGTCGGAACGTCGGTGACCCAATGGAGTGGTTTTCCCAATCTAGGCTACCAATGCCCCGTTACTATGATAATCAACACGTTGTGTATGTGTTAGGGTCAGACATCATCTTAGAAGAACAATGAACAAACAAAGTTTACCTGGAATTTAAAAAAGCTCTATCTTGTAGGATTTGAAAACCACTGAGTTAAAGATTGTCATGGGTAAAAAACAAAAACAAACTAGAGACAAATAATAATAAATGTATATTATTATAGAGGGAATCTTCCGAGGCGATATTCAGCGAATCAATTCAGAGGAAGAGGTATGTTTACAGCACTCGGAAAAAAAAGACAAATAAATTAAAAATAAAAAAAAAAATTGAAAAATAAAAAAAATTATGTTGTTGATTATTTGTCATTTTTTTTCGAGTGCTGTAAACATACCTCTTCCTCAAAAATGATTCGTAAAAAAACTAGTGTATTCTCTCCATGCTTGAATGCTGAGTTGGTCTAGGATCTCAATTGTTATATCAGCATATTTTATGGGTGGTCGATCTCACGCCAGATCGATCTACATTTCCAGATAAATGTGATGCACATTTTTTTAAGGTTGAGCAAATCTGGGAGCCGTCGTTCGGGATCGATCCCCTTTGACCCTAATAATTCAGCTGACTAACCAGTGAACACCTGGTCTCTAGTCTTGGAAATAGAGGAGCTACAGTAGATATAATTTCACCTTTAGTCTGAGAAATAGAGGAGCTACAGTAGATAGCATTTCACCTTTAGTCTGAGAAATAGAGGAGCTACAGTAGATAGCATTTCACCTTTAGTCTGAGAAATAGAGGAGCTACAGTAGATAGCATTTCACCTTTAGTCTGAGAAATAAAGGAGCTCCAGTAGATAGCATTTCACCTTTAGTCTGAGAAATAGAGGAGCTCCAGTAGATAGCATTTCACCTTTAGTTTGAGAAATAGAGGAGCTACAGTAGATAACATTTCACCTTTAGTCTGAGAAATAGAGGAGCTACAGTAGATAACATTTCACCTTTAGTCTGAGAAATAGAGGAGCTACAGTAGATAGCATTTCACCTTTAGTCTGAGAAATAGAGGAGCTCCAGTAGATAGCATTTCATCTTCAAATAGAAGAATATACAAAAAATGAGAGTAGCGACAGCAACAGCAAAAAAATGTAATACAATGATGACCTTATGGCACAATAACAATATGGCAATAACAATTAAAACTTCCGAGGACATATACCTTCTTGAAAGCAACATATGAATGTGAATCATAGACAATCTTGAAAACAACAATTTAAAAGATTGGTTCATTAAAAAAAATTAGTACAGAAAATTCTTATCAATACACCTTACCCCATACTTGAAAAAAAGCACGTTTACGTCCTTAAAGTGCTGTTTTAGTTCAAGCCTTAATTAACACAAGTATAAGTAACAAGCATATTAAGTAACGGTTAATGATTTTGTTAGGTTTTCTATTTACATTTAAAGCGCATTTTTATTTTAGAACTATTTTCGAAACAAAATGCGACAGAAAATCCTTAAGATACCTGGATAATTAAAAAAAAAACATTTAAAACATAAAAATACAGAAATATTGAAAAGAACTTACAAAAAAAAAATATCTTCCCTACTGAAATAACAAAAATATTATGGTTGCTTTAAAAGACAGAAATGGAGGCGAAGGCGCGTCTCACAGCGCCAGAGCTGAAAGTTGTCAGCGACCCACAGCTGATGGCTTGCGCCAGGATCAGTGAACAAGAACCATCCAGACCCTGCTCCACCTCTCCGTGGTGCCTCTAGTAACAGACTAACCTGTCTAGTCTGGCCAAGCGAGTAGGAATCGAAGAGGGAAGACAACCCGGTACTCAAAAATGTCAAGCTGAAGTCGGATGTGTTGGGCCGAAAGGCGCAGATATCACAGTTATGCTGCAGACCACAACACAACGTAGACAAGTCCACTTAACGTCCTTTTAAGGGCCGATGACGAAGAGGTGTACTCCTTTAGTCGTCGGGAGAACGCAAGCAAACAAGAGAGCAAGCAAGCAAGCAAGAAGAGACAGGTTCAGACCAGGAAGAAGGTACTTCCACATGGAGTTTTGTTTACTTTGAAATTTAATATAGACCACAATCAAGACATTCATCATCATAATCAAGTACCTGGCCTGTTGGCTTAGGTGATCATGTCTCTCCACAACTTTCGATCACGGCAGTTATATATCATTTCATTTGTTCACCTTCTGCCAAGCCATTCTCTTAAGCTGTCTGGTATTTTTTCTCTTTGCTTCCATCTATCTCTTCGTCCCTCAATTTTCCAGTTGTTGCAATATATTCCAGTTGTTCTCTTCCCATTACATGGCCATAAAATGATGATTGTTTCTTCCTAATATTGGAAATTAGCTCTCTTTTCGCTTTGGCCAATTTCATAACGTTTTCGTTACTCTTCTTAGCTGTCCATGGTATTCTCAACATTCTTCTGTCTATCTATCTATCGTTCAAACGAAGTATTGTCTATATCTGCAATGTCGTTTCCTGTTTACATTTTACTGTCTTTTGTAACTCTTGTAGTGGCCCATATAGTTTTGCCTGTAGTGTTGTAAGTAGTAGTATACAAGGGTGTAACTAAGCCGTATTTAGGCGCTAAATTAACAAAGATATATAGTAGGCGCGCGGCGCGCCTAATGTACTGTAGGCGCAGGGGGAGTTAACCGTGACCGCTGGTCCCAGTGACCCCGGAAGTGACCTGTTTATGTCTGGTGTATGCTGACTTTGGAGTTCTTTATGTACTTGATCGTTAGTGATAGGTTAGTAGATTATACAACATCAATGAAAAACAATCAATATAAAACAGAAGACAAAGATATATTTTATTCTTTTATTATCTCAATAGGTGTATAACATACAGTGGATATTATATAACATTACAAAAATATTCAGTATAGTGAGTCAATATATAGTACATGGATAACATTTATTTATAGATAGGTAGTTGGGTGTCTGCTTAGCTATGTGTCATCGATGAACCATAAGGGGTGAAACTGTTAGAGGTTGCTGGGTAGTCTAAGCTGGTAGTGTAAAGAGTTAAATATCTAAAGGCGTAGTCGAGACGTTATCATCAGCTACCTTTCTTTTTATATAGAAATAGGAAAGAGCATTTCTTGTTTGACTGTAGGAAAATATGGAATTATTTAAGACTTTGAAACCTACATTTTTCCCACCCTTAGCCTTTTGCGTAGCGAGAACCTCTAAAAACATATCTTTATCTAATTTGTTGTGTTGCTTGCTTAACCCTTTACAACTGATTTTATCGTAATCCCCACTACAATGGTACGTCTTACTACATAAGCTAACAAGAGCTGTCCCTTCGTACTCTAGTTTAAAAGCCCAGGCGTTCGTTTGGTGTACGCTTTAATACCCTTACAGTTTATACATTCTGTTTTGCTAGTATGTTCATCGCAGCAATGGGTGTATGGAGGTCGCCTAGTGTGTAATAAGGGCTGTATAAGGGTCGGCTAGTATGTCGTGATGGGTGTACGGAGGTCGTCTAGTGTGTCATATCGGGTGTATAGAGGGCGTTTAGTGTGTCATGATGGTTGTATAGGGGTCGTCTAGTGTGTCATGATGGTTGTATAGGGGTCGTCTTGTGTGTCATGATGGTTGTATAGGGGTCGTCTAGTGTGCCGTGATGGGTGTACGGAGGTCGTCTAGTGTGTCATATTGGGTGTATAGAGGGCGTTTAGTGTGTCATGATGGTTGTATAGGGATCGTCTAGTGTGTCATGATGGTTGTATAGGGGTCGTCTAGTGTGCCGTGATGGGTCAAGGGAGGTCGGCTAGTATGTCGTGATGGGTGTACGGAGGTCGTCTAGTGTGTCATATTGGGTGTATAGAGGGCGTTTAGTGTGTCATGATGGTTGTATAGGGGTCGTCTAGTGTGTCATGATGGTTGTATAGGGGTCGTCTAGTGTGCCATGATGGGTACATGGAGGTCGGCTAGTATGTCGTGATGGGTGTACGGAGGTCGTCTAGTGGGGTGTGATGGTTGTATGGAGGTCGTCTAGTGTGTCATATCGGGTGTATAGAGGGCGTCTAGTGTGTCATGATGGGTGTATGTAGGTCGTTTAGTGTATCGTGAGGGGTGTATGGAGGTCGTCTACTGTGTCGTGAGGGGTGTATGGAGGTCATCTGGTGTGGTATGTGGGGTGTATGGAGGTCATCTAGTGTGATATAAGGCTGTATGCCGGGCGTCTAGTGTGGCATGAGGGCTGTATGGCGGTTGTCTGGTATATCATACTTTAATCAACCAATAAGAAAAATGAAGGAACATTACATTCAACATTACTTATCTTAACTACTTTACATCAATACAGTTGAATAACGTGTTATCGTTAAGTCTTACCATACTTTAAGAGAAAACATTCAAACTTACAGCGTAAAATATAGTCTCAATCATCTACACCGAATATAACCTGTTATCGATAAGCCTTAACATACGTTAAGAGAAAACAAGCCAACTTACGGTGCAAAACTCCGCTAGTGTGAACAGTAACTTTCCTTGAATCAACCAAACTTATAACGCCGTCTAGTTTAAATATAACCTGGTAAGAAATGAATAAATTAGCCAATCAGCGAGTGACTATGCCAACATCGCTTGATATCGGGATTAACCAATCAGAAAAGAGTATTAACATAGGAGGCGGGGCGAAGAAATGGCTGACAGGTGGATTAACCAATCAGAAAAGCGCGTTAGCCCAAGCGTAGGTAGTGGCTGTCGGGTCAGCAGTGGGGGAAAAATGCGGGGTGGTGGGTTACTTGAACTCGTTTTGACCCCTGAGGCAATTCCAGAAGAGTTCTATGACCTCATTTTGACCGCTGAAGGCTTTAATACCAAGGTTTCCCACTTCAACGAACGACATACATCATTAAAGGTGATTACTTCAGCTCTTAGACTTTGGAGTTCCATATCTTTATCACTTCAACGAATGACAGACAACAGTAAAGATGATCATTTCAGGTAAGAAAACTTAGTTCCAAACCCTAAAATTTTGGTTCATACTCACAAAGTTGAACACAAACTCTACAAATTTAGGCCCAAAGTGATACTAGTTCGACACGACAGTCGTAAATGTTATATGCAAAGTCCAAAAGTTTGTCAAAAAGACAACCCAAACTCAAAATAGTTAGATGCAAAGCTCAAAAATGTATATGCAAAGTCCAAAAAGTTACTCCAAAAGACAACTAATATAACACTTAACCCCAAAATTTCGTCTCATAACCAAAAAGTTGAACTCAAAACCCTAAAAATTTAGTCCCAAAGTGATACTAGATGGACACAAAAGTCGTAAATGTTATATACAAAGTCTAAAAGTTTGTCAAAAAGACAACCCAAACTCAAAATAGTTAGACACAAAGCCCAACAATTTATATGCAAAGTCCAAAAAGTTACTCCAAAAGACAACTAATGTAACACTTAACCCAACATTTCTACTCATAGTCACAAACTTTGATGCAAAACCCTAACAATTTAGTCCCAAAGTGATACTAGTTCGACACGACAGTCGTAAATGTTATATGCAAAGTCCAAAAGTTTGTCAAAAAGACAACCTTAACTCAAAATAGTTAGACACAAAGCCCAACAATTTATATGCAAAGTCTAAAAAGTTACTCCAAAAGACAACTAATGTAACACTTAACCCCAAAATTTCGTCGCATAACCAAACAGTTGAACTCAAAAGCCTAAAAATTTAGTCCCAAAGTGATACTAGTTCGACACAAAAGTCGTAAATGTTTATGCAAAGACCAAAAGTTTGTCAAAAAGACAACCCAAACTCAAAATAGTTAGACACAAAGCCCAACAATTTATATGCAAAGCCCAAAAAGTTACTCCAAAAGACAACTAATGTAACACTTAACCCCAACATTTCGTCGCATAACCAAACAGTTGAACTCAAAAGCCTAAAAATTTAGTCCCAAAGTCGTAATTGTTCGACACGAAAGTCGTAAATGTTATATGCAAAGTCCAAAAGTTTGTCAAAAAGACAACCTAAACTCAAAATAGTTAGACACGAAAGGTCAAAAAAAATATATGCAAAGTCCAAAATGTTACGTCAAAAGACAACTAATATAACAACAAGCCCTAAAATTTCGTCGCGTAACCAAAAAGTTGAACTCAAAACCCTACAAAATTTAAACCCAAAGGCAAAATAGTTAGACACGAAAGACCAAATAGTTATAATCAAAGTCCAAAAGTTTGTCAAAAAGACAACCCAAACTCAAAAGTTTGTCAAAAAGACAACCCAAACTCAAAATAGTTAGACATGAAAGGTCAAAAAGGTATACGCAAAGTCCAAAATGTTACTTCAAAAGACAACTAATATAACAACAAGCCCCAAAACTTCGTCTCATAACCAAAAAGTTGAACTCAAAACCCTAAAAAGTGTCCACTTATCAACCAAAGTCTTTAATACAGCTGAGAAAACCCTAATAAATAATTACAATTTACTAAAAAGGTTGCCCTTGATGATAGTTGCGACTGTGTCTAAATCATAATTGAAAATATTCATAGAACTCTAGTAAAAACCAAACACACTAAAACACCACATTGAAAGAATGAACTTAAAGTTCACGCCCCTGTCACAACTCTGCTAAGAAAAGTACTGCAAAGCATGAAAGTTATGTCCCCTGCTATAACTCTACTAAACGAAAGTATTACCAAACACGTAGGTTACACTCCTACCATAACCCACTAAGAAAAACAAGATTTTGCTTAAAATACCACATTTATGATTGTTACGCCCCTTGTCACTTTATGAGGGGACGCCCATGAAACTGTTAGAAGTAGTAAATTTAAACTAGTGGCATACCCGAGATGTTATATTAGACACCCCCATAGCAAAAATTTACTTAAAACTCACTTTTATGGTGGTTACCCCCATACCCATTTTTAGCGGTTACGCCCATGAAACTGTTAAAAATAGTAAATTTAACATCTAGACATACCCCAAACTTTATATTAAGCATCCCCGTATCAAGAATTTACATAAAAACAACTTTTGAAATTACTACCCCTGTACCCATTTTTGGCGGTTACGCCCATGAAACTGTTAAAAATAGTAAATTTAACAGCTAGACATACCCCAAACTTTATAATAAACATCCCCGTATCAAGAATTTACATAAAAACAACTTTTAAAATTACTACCCCTGTACCCATTTTTGGCGGTTACGCCCATGAAACTGTTAAAAATAGTCAATTTAACATCTAGACATACCCCAAACTTCATTTTAATCATCCCTGTATCAAGAATTTACATAAAAACAACTTTTGAAATTTCTACACATGTACCCATTTTTGGCGGTTACGCCCATGAAACTGTTAAAAATAGTAAATTTAACATATAGACATACCCCAAACTTATATTAAGCATCCCCATATCAAGAATTTACATAAAAACAACGTTTGAAATTACTACCCCTGTACCCATTTTTGGCGGTTACGCCCATGAAACTGTTAAAAATAGTAAATTTAACATATAGACATACCCCAAACTTATATTAAGCATCCCCATATCAAGAATTTACATAAAAACAACGTTTGAAATTACTACCCCTGTACCCATTTTTGGCGGTTACGCCCATGAAACTGTTAAAAATAGTAAATTTAACATATAGACATACCCCAAACTTTATATTTAGCATCCCCGTATCAAGAAGTTACATAAAAACAACTTTTGAAATTACTACCCCTGTACCCATTTTTGGCGGTTACGCCCACGAAACTGTTAAAAATAGTCAATTTAACATCTAGACATACCCCAAACTTTATATTAAGCATCCCCGTATCAAGAATTTACATAAAAACACCTTTTGAAATTACTACCCCTGTACCCATTTTTGGCGGTTACGCCCATGAAACTGTTAGAAATAGTAAATTTACACTCTAGGGTTACTCAAAACTTTATTTTAGTCATCCACATAGCAAAAATTTGCTTAAAAAACACTTTTATGGTTGTTACCCCCTTGTCCATTTTTGGCGGTTACGCCCATGAAACTGTTAAAAATAGTAAATTTAACATATAGACATACCCCAAACTTATATTAAGCATCCCCATATCAAGAATTTACATAAAAATCACTTTTGAAATTACTACCCCTGTACCCATTTTTGGCGGTTACGCCCATGAATTCGATAAAAAATTGAAATTTAACCTATTGGTATACCTCAAACATAATATTTGACACGCCCATGTATCAAATTTACCTGAAATATCAACCAAAAATTAGTAGTATAGTATGTCAATTAGGACCGTGGAAAGTTCTTCCAGAAGCACCTAAATCCTTATATAAATAGTCTACCCGTACAAGGAAGCACATTTTTTGGTGCCGTTTTTCCTTATATGAGAGTCTACCGTTTTTCTTATATGAGAGTCTACCCTTACATGTAAATGACATACTATACTACTAATTTTTGGTTGATATTTCAGGTAAATTTGATACATGGGCGTGTCAAATATTATGTTTGAGGTATACCAATAGGTTAAATTTCAATTTTTATCGAATTCATGGGCGTAACCGCCAAAAATGGGTACAGGGGTAGTAATTTCAAAAGTTGTTTTTATGTAACTTCTTGATATCGGGATGCTTAATATAAAGTTTGGGGTATGTCTAGATGTTAAATTGACTATTTTTAACAGTTTCATGGGCGTAACCGCCAAAAATGGGTACAGGGGTAGTAATTTCAAAAGTGATTTTTATGTAAATTCTTGATATGGGGATGCTTAATATAAGTTTGGGGTATGTCTATATGTTAAATTTACTATTTTTAACAGTTTCATGGGCGTAACCGCCAAAAATGGACAAGGGGGTAACAACCATAAAAGTGTTTTTTAAGCAAATTTTTGCTATGTGGATGACTAAAATAAAGTTTTGAGTAACCCTAGAGTGTAAATTTACTATTTCTAACAGTTTCATGGGCGTAACCGCCAAAAATGGGTACAGGGGTAGTAATTTCAAAAGGTGTTTTTATGTAAATTCTTGATACGGGGATGCTTAATATAAAGTTTGGGGTATGTCTAGATGTTAAATTGACTATTTTTAACAGTTTCGTGGGCGTAACCGCCAAAAATGGGTACAGGGGTAGTAATTTCAAACGTTGTTTTTATGTAAATTCTTGATATGGGGATGCTTAATATAAGTTTGGGGTATGTCTATATGTTAAATTTACTATTTTTAACAGTTTCATGGGCGTAACCGCCAAAAATGGGTACAGGGGTAGTAATTTCAAACGTTGTTTTTATGTAAATTCTTGATATGGGGATGCTTAATATAAGTTTGGGGTATGTCTATATGTTAAATTTACTATTTTTAACAGTTTCATGGGCGTAACCGCCAAAAATGGGTACATGTGTAGAAATTTCAAAAGTTGTTTTTATGTAAATTCTTGATACAGGGATGATTAAAATGAAGTTTGGGGTATGTCTAGAGGTTAAATTGACTATTTTTAACAGTTTCATGGGCGTAACCGCCAAAAATGGGTACAGGGGTAGTTATTATAAAAGTTGTTTTTATGTAAATTCTTGATACGGGGATGTTTATTATAAAGTTTGGGGTATGTCTAGCTGTTAAATTTACTATTTTTAACAGTTTCATGGGCGTAACCGCCAAAAATGGGTACAGGGGTAGTAATTTCAAAAGTTGTTTTTATGTAAATTCTTGATACGGGGATGCTTAATATAAAGTTTGGGGTATGTCTAGATGTTAAATTTACTATTTTTAACAGTTTCATGGGCGTAACCGCCAAAAATGGGTATGGGGGTAACCACCATAAAAGTGAGTTTTAAGTAAATTTTTGCTATGGGGGTGTCTAATATAACATCTGGGGTATGCCACTAGGTTAAATTTACTATTTCTAACAGTTTCATGGGCGTCCCCTCATAAAGGGACAAGGGGCGTAACAATCATAAATGTGGTATTTTAAGCAAAATCTTGTTTTTCTTAGTGGGTTATGGTAGGAGTGTAACCTACGTGTTTGGTAATACTTTCGTTTAGTAGAGTTATAGCAGGGGACATAACTTTCATGCTTTGCAGTACTTTTCTTAGCAGAGTTGTGACAGGGGCGTGAACTTTAAGTTCATTCTTTCAATGTGGTGTTTTAGTGTGTTTGGTTTTTACTAGAGTTCTATGAATATTTTCAATAATGATTTAGACACAGTCGCAACTATCATCAAGGGCAACCTTTTTAGTAAATTGTAATTATTTATTAGGGTTTTCTCAGCTGTATTAAAGACTTTGGTTGATAAGTGGACACTTTTTAGGGTTTTGAGTTCAACTTTTTGGTTATGAGACGAAGTTTTGGGGCTTGTTGTTATATTAGTTGTCTTTTGAAGTAACATTTTGGACTTTGCGTATACCTTTTTGACCTTTCATGTCTAACTATTTTGAGTTTGGGTTGTCTTTTTGACAAACTTTTGAGTTTGGGTTGTCTTTTTGACAAACTTTTGGACTTTGAATGTAACTATTTGGTCTTTCGTGTCTAACTATTTTGCCTTTGGGTTTAAATTTTGTAGGGTTTTGAGTTCAACTTTTTGGTTACGCGACGAAATTTTAGGGCTTGTTGTTATATTAGTTGTCTTTTGATGTAACATTTTGGACTTTGCATATATTTTTTTTGACCTTTCGTGTCTAACTATTTTGAGTTTAGGTTGTCTTTTTGACAAACTTTTGGACTTTGCATATAACATTTACGACTTTCGTGTCGAACAATTACGACTTTGGGACTAAATTTTTTGGCTTTTGAGTTCAACTGTTTGGTTATGCGACGAAATGTTGGGGTTAAGTGTTACATTAGTTGTCTTTTGGAGTAACTTTTTGGGCTTTGCATATAAATTGTTGGGCTTTGTGTCTAACTATTTTGAGTTTGGGTTGTCTTTTTGACAAACTTTTGGTCTTTGCATAAACATTTACGACTTTTGTGTCGAACTAGTATCACTTTGGGACTAAATTTTTAGGCTTTTGAGTTCAACTGTTTGGTTATGCGACGAAATTTTGGGGTTAAGTGTTACATTAGTTGTCTTTTGGAGTAACTTTTTAGACTTTGCATATAAATTGTTGGGCTTTGTGTCTAACTATTTTGAGTTAAGGTTGTCTTTTTGACAAACTTTTGGACTTTGCATATAACATTTACGACTGTCGTGTCGAACTAGTATCACTTTGGGACTAAATTGTTAGGGTTTTGCATCAAAGTTTGTGACTATGAGTAGAAATGTTGGGGTTAAGTGTTACATTAGTTGTCTTTTGGAGTAACTTTTTGGACTTTGCATATAAATTGTTGGGCTTTGTGTCTAACTATTTTGAGTTTGGGTTGTCTTTTTGACAAACTTTTAGACTTTGTATATAACATTTACGACTTTTGTGTCCATCTAGTATCACTTTGGGACTAAATTTTTAGGGTTTTGAGTTCAACTTTTTGGTTATGAGACGAAATTTTGGGGTTAAGTGTTATATTAGTTGTCTTTTGGAGTAACTTTTTGGACTTTGCATATACATTTTGAGCTTTGCATCTAACTATTTTGAGTTTGGGTTGTCTTTTTGACAAACTTTTGGACTTTGCATATAACATTTACGACTGTCGTGTCGAACTAGTATCACTTTGGGCCTAAATTTGTAGAGTTTGTGTTCAACTTTGTGAGTATGAACCAAAATTTTAGGGTTTGGAACTAAGTTTTCTTACCTGAAATGATCATCTTTACTGTTGTCTGTCATTCGTTGAAGTGATAAAGATATGGAACTCCAAAGTCTAAGAGCTGAAGTAATCACCTTTAATGATGTATGTCGTTCGTTGAAGTGGGAAACCTTGGTATTAAAGCCTTCAGCGGTCAAAATGAGGTCATAGAACTCTTCTGGAATTGCCTCAGGGGTCAAAACGAGTTCAAGTAACCCACCACCCCGCATTTTTCCCCCACTGCTGACCCGACAGCCACTACCTACGCTTGGGCTAACGCGCTTTTCTGATTGGTTAATCCACCTGTCAGCCATTTCTTCGCCCCGCCTCCTATGTTAATACTCTTTTCTGATTGGTTAATCCCGATATCAAGCGATGTTGGCATAGTCACTCGCTGATTGGCTAATTTATTCATTTCTTACCAGGTTATATTTAAACTAGACGGCGTTATAAGTTTGGTTGATTCAAGGAAAGTTACTGTTCACACTAGCGGAGTTTTGCACCGTAAGTTGGCTTGTTTTCTCTTAACGTATGTTAAGGCTTATCGATAACAGGTTATATTCGGTGTAGATGATTGAGACTATATTTTACGCTGTAAGTTTGAATGTTTTCTCTTAAAGTATGGTAAGACTTAACGATAACACGTTATTCAACTGTATTGATGTAAAGTAGTTAAGATAAGTAATGTTGAATGTAATGTTCCTTCATTTTTCTTATTGGTTGATTAAAGTATGATATACCAGACAACCGCCATACAGCCCTCATGCCACACTAGACGCCCGGCATACAGCCTTATATCACACTAGATGACCTCCATACACCCCACATACCACACCAGATGACCTCCATACACCCCTCACGACACAGTAGACGACCTCCATACACCCCTCACGATACACTAAACGACCTACATACACCCATCATGTCACACTAGACGCCCTCTATACACCCGATATGACACACTAGACGACCTCCATACAACCATCATACCCCACTAGACGACCTCCGTACACCCATCACGACATACTAGCCGACCTCCATGTACCCATCATGGCACACTAGACGACCCCTATACAACCATCATGACACACTAGACGACCCCTATACAACCATCATGACACACTAAACGCCCTCTATACACCCAATATGACACACTAGACGACCTCCGTACACCCATCACGACATACTAGCCGACCTCCATTGACCCATCACGGCACACTAGACGACCCCTATACAACCATCATGACACACTAGACGATCCCTATACAACCATCATGACACACTAAACGCCCTCTATACACCCAATATGACACACTAGACGACCTCCGTACACCCATCACGGCACACTAGACGACCCCTATACAACCATCATGACACACAAGACGACCCCTATACAACCATCATGACACACTAGACGACCCCTATACAACCATCATGACACACTAAACGCCCTCTATACACCCGATATGACACACTAGACGACCTCCGTACACCCATCACGACATACTAGCCGACCCTTATACAGCCCTTATTACACACTAGGCGACCTCCATACACCCATTGCTGCGATGAACATACTAGCAAAACAGAATGTATAAACTGTAAGGGTATTAAAGCGTACACCAAACGAACGCCTGGGCTTTTTAAACTAGAGTACGAAGGGACAGCTCTTGTTAGCTTATGTAGTAAGACGTACCATTGTAGTGGGGATTACGATAAAATCAGTTGTAAAGGGTTAAGCAAGCAACACAACAAATTAGATAAAGATATGTTTTTAGAGGTTCTCGCTACGCAAAAGGCTAAGGGTGGGAAAAATGTAGGTTTCAAAGTCTTAAATAATTCCATATTTTCCTACAGTCAAACAAGAAATGCTCTTTCCTATTTCTATATAAAAAGAAAGGTAGCTGATGATAACGTCTCGACTACGCCTTTAGATATTTAACTCTTTACACTACCAGCTTAGACTACCCAGCAACCTCTAACAGTTTCACCCCTTATGGTTCATCGATGACACATAGCTAAGCAGACACCCAACTACCTATCTATAAATAAATGTTATCCATGTACTATATATTGACTCACTATACTGAATATTTTTGTAATGTTATATAATATCCACTGTATGTTATACACCTATTGAGATAATAAAAGAATAAAATATATCTTTGTCTTCTGTTTTATATTGATTGTTTTTCATTGATGTTGTATAATCTACTAACCTATCACTAACGATCAAGTACATAAAGAACTCCAAAGTCAGCATACACCAGACATAAACAGGTCACTTCCGGGGTCACTGGGACCAGCGGTCACGGTTAACTCCCCCTGCGCCTACAGTACATTAGGCGCGCCGCGCGCCTACTATATATCTTTGTTAATTTAGCGCCTAAATACGGCTTAGTTACACCCTTGTATACTACTGTTGTATCTATGGGCCAATAGATTTTCCTCAGTCTACTATATTCAGTGCAGTCTTGAAGTATGTGTTCAGCAGTCTGGGGTGCCTGTCCACATGTACAAGTAGTTGATGTGCCGATCTTGAATTTTGTATACATGTAACTATGGACTCGATTGTGTCCCGTTCTGAGGCGTATAATGATAACTTGTTCATATCTATTCATATTATGAAAGGCATCCTGATTTGGGGCTTGTGGTCCTCTGATTGATTTGATTATCTGTTTCTTATGATGGTATGTAACCGGTGTATCTAGTTGTGTGCCTGTTGAACCTTCCTTTGCCAACTGATCTGCTTTCTCATTTCCTGGTATTCCACAGTGAGACGGGATCCACTGCAGGGCAACCCTGTGGTGCTTGCAGAGTTCAGTCAATAAGGTCTGCAGATGTGGTAATTTTCTGGAATGTAGTGCCTGGAGTACTGATCTTGCATCTGTCAAAAACACTACAGGCTGTGGGCAATATTACTGTTCAGCAGTTTTTCTATTGCCAACTTTATTGCTTGTATTTCATGCATCATAAATGTGACAATATTTCCCTGTTGGTATTTTATTCATATCCCTAGTGTTATTTGGGTACTCTATATATGCACCTGCTCCCCCATTCTTTACTGCATTCTGTGCTGATCCATCTGTGTACACACGAATCCATAGGTCTTGTGGGTATTCTTCATCCAGGAAACTGAGAGTTATTGTTTTTCGCTGTATACTATTTTGTTCCTCTTTGTCAACTATTCCTTTCACTTCTGTCAGCATTTGTATTGATAATCCTGATTCCTATGTCCAGGGAGTATGTTCTAGTATGGGCAGTAGGGGTTTAACAACTCTTGGCATGTCTGGTGTTTGTCTACTAATACGCTTGGCTTGGTGGATAAAACTGCTTCTCTTAAGTCGTCCCAATGCAAGATTTTGGAATCGGTCCTTCATTGGATGTCTCGGCACGCATGCAAATTATTCTGCCTGTATCCGCACCTTTGTGTCCCTCCGTTCTCTCAGTGCTGGTATCCTCCACATTTTCTCCATCTCCAATATTGGTGTTGAACTCATTGCTCCTGTGATGACCCTAATTGCCTGGTTTTGTACTTTATCCAGTTCTTGCAGTGTAGTGTTTGATGCTGAGCACCATGCAGATGATCCATATTCTAAATGTGGGCGTATACTCTGTTGGTAAACTTTACTTCGTATTTTCCCACTCGCACCCCATGTGGTTCCACACAGCTTTCTTAGAATGGCAAATTTCCTCCTTGCTTTTTGGGTTGCCTTATGTATCTGCTGTTTCCAAGATAGTTTGTTATCAAATGTAACTCCGAGATACGTAGCTTGCATGTTTTTTTTCACAGGCTCATTGTTTATGTAGATGGTTCCTGCTTTTTGTTTTGGGGAGATAGTGAAAAGTGTAGTACTGCGTTTGTCTGTATTGATCCTGATACACCATCTATTTGTCCATGAATTCAGTGCATTCATAGCTCATTGTAGCAATTTGGATGCCACTGTTGCATACTCCTCTGTGCACCACATTACCAAGTCATCTGCATACATTGCCACTAAATGCCATGTGGTAGTTCAGTAACTAGGTCATTGATGTAGATCAGAAAAAGTGTTGGAGATAGTACCCCTCCTTGTGGAACGCCCTACGCAGTAAGACCTTCTTACTCTTAAGACCATCCAGTTGCACTCTGGCTCTCCTGTTATCCAGGTATGCTTTGATCCATTTGTACATCCTGCCATTTACTCCATAATTTCTCAGTTTCTTCAAAAGCCCTTCCTTCCATACCTTATCAAATGCTTTCTTTAGGTCTATCCATGCTGCTAGTACCAGTTTCTTTTCTTGAAATGCATCTTCAATTTCCTTGGAAAGATAGGTTGCCTGATCTTCGATAGAGTAACACTGTCTAAAGCCTGCTTGTTTTGGGACAAGGAGATTTTCACTTTCCAGGTACCACTATAGTCTGAGATTGATTATACGTCCATTGTTTTACAGAAACAGCTTGTAAGGCTGATTGGTCTATAGCTGGATGTCGTTGAACCATCTTTTCTGGCTTTAGTAATGGCATCATAATTGCTTCTCTCCATGCCTGTGGCACTCTACCTGTGATCCAGCAAATGTAGATCTGCAGTAGTTTTGCTTTAGCTGCAGTTCCCAAGTTCTTAAACATTTCATTGGACACTCCATCACTGCCTGGTGACTTTCTCATTTTTAATTTGGATATTGCCAGCTCTAGCTCTCTTTGTGTAATGGGTATTTCTATGACTTCATGTGCGGTCTCTTCTTGTCTTGCATTTTGTTGTTTTAAACGGGTCTCTTGTCGTTTCTCTAGGCTAATTTCAATATTACTGTCATTTGCATAGGAGTCTGCAAAGTGATTTGCTGCATGCTTACCTGTTAGGATGTCTCCATCCTTCTTCAGTGTAATTTTGGTGTTCCTTTGTGTACCCTCATCATTCAGCTGTTTTACAAGGTTCCACACTTTTCTTGTGTCTCGTTCAAGATTCAAGGACTCTGTTTTCTCTTTCCAGCTTCTCCGTCTGGCTTGTAGTTTAGTCCATTGAAATTTGGCTTTAGCATGCTGGTAGTTGTTGTGGTGTTCCTGGCAAGGGTTATTTTCTGCTTGCTTTCGAGATGTTTCCATGTCATTGTGCAGTTGCTCTACTTCACTACTCCTATAGTTTGTAGTGTTTCCGTGCCCCTCTTTGTATTGTTTCACTGGCAGCTTGTATTATTAGTCTACTGAATTCATCAACTATTTTGTTGATGTCTCTGTCTGTATTTATATCTTTAGTCAGTACACTGGTGTATTGTTGATACATTTTCCAATCTGCCTTTTTGTAATTCCATCTGGAGAGAGTGCTGCTCTCCCTGTCGGCCTCATTTTGCACCACCAAAAAAGCTGGTCAGTGGTCGCTGCCTCCAAGTTGTTTCCCAACAATTCGTGTGATATTCCAATCCAGGTCTGGTGAATGGAAAGCAAGGTCTGGTGTAGATATGGTATGCCATGATCTGGAGTGGAATGTTGGTGGATCTGTTGTCTAGTTTAATAGTATAAGACCATTGTCATCCTGCCAATTTTCAAGTTCTTCACCTCTCTTGTCCATATGTTCATACCCCAGCTCTGTGAATGGATGTTAAAGTCTCCACATACAATTATTCTTTCTTTTAATGTAATTGTGTCTAGTGCTAGTGGGCGGTCACTCGGACAGTAGTAGTTAAGTAGGTGAAAGTCTGTATTTCCTGTCCTGATTTGCAGTATTTTATATTCCGCCCCATACCCTTCAATCTGACATGCATTGATGTTGTTCTTTACAAGTGTCAATATTCCGCCCTTTTGTCTGTTTTTTCTGTCAGATCGGTAGCACTGGTACCCCCTAATCTTCAAGGCTATGTCTTTGTTTAGATGGGTTTCCTGCAAATAGCATATGCTTACTTGTTCTTCATGCAGGATATTTTCTAATTCTATCTTTTTACTGTACCCATCTCTTATGATGTTGATGCCTTCAGCATTCCAGTGCATTATTTTGAGTGGTCTTATTTTGGATTTTTCCGGTTGATTCCAAAATGGAGGAATTATTTTTCTCCGGCTTGGTATTGAACCGTTGATCAGAGGTTTAACAAGCCGCTATCGTAAAAACGATGTTGTTAATGAAACGTAGACCTGATACAGAATGTGTAAATTAGCAGTAGATAGTAGTGATAGTTTTTTCGCCAAATGTACTATCAACCCTTACGTATGCGTGTGAAAGCTGGAAAACAACAAGAGATATAGAAACAAAGTTGAACGCATTCGAAAATAAATGTCTAAGGAAAATACTTGGTATAGAATGGAACGAATTCAAAACAAACGAGGAAATTAGAGAAATCGCCAATCAACCACTAATATCTTCAGTAATAAAGAAAAGACGATGGTCATACGTTGGACATGTGATGAGAAGAGATAATAATCGAATAGCAAAGCAAGCCCTCATATGGGAAACAACAGGTAAAAGAAAAAGAGGAAGACCCAGGGAGACACTGAGAAGAACATTGATGAGAGAGGCCAGAGCAGCAGGAATCGGCTCCCTCAATGAGATAGAACTGCTTGCACAGAACAGAGACAGATGGCGAGATTTGATAAAATATCTTTAAAAGAAAACTGCTAGAACAAAAATTCATATAGGAGAAGGTGTATCTTGGTCTACGCCCTATGGGCCGGTTACGGCTCGAAAGGTCAATAGATAGATAGATAGTAGCTCTATTCTCTCGCTCCCTGACTCCACAGAGCGGTTGAGAAGGACATCCAGTAATAGAGGTTGGGCCCTTTCGAGGCTGAGGTCCCGGCGCTGCACCTGCCTGAGTGTCCATCACAGGGCGAGTGCCATATCGATTTGCGATTATAGACATACTTCCCATTGGCGTGAGTGCGTGGCATTCTGATTGTTGTAGTGCGCCTTTTGGCTGGTTGCCTCTGACTTCAGCACTTAAACTTGCTAGAGCAGACTGTGGTCTTGCTCGGGTGTAGGAAGGCCTGGTCAGTCTTGGTTTTCAGTCCCTGGTGACTGTTAAGCCTCATCCCCACGACATGGAGCTGTCCTTGATGAGGACATTCTTCTGTAAAACCACATTTCTACAGGCTCCAATGATTTTCTTGTCTGTTGTCCCATTGTCCATGATTCACATTCATATGTTAAGACTGGCTCTACATAACATTTAAGAACTTTTTTTCTTGTTCTTATTGCCAAAAATGGTATTCAAGACATTATAGGTAACATCATTCGCTTATGTCACAGGAAGCAAGAAATCACAAGAATTATTGTATTGTTGATAGCTGTTGGTCCTTCCCATGCACGATTGCTTGATATTTTCTTTACTGACGTGCCTGTGGATTTGTTGCCCACTCTGGCATGGAGGCAGAGAACTTATTATTCAATGAATGTGGAACATAATTAAAGCGACTGTGATCTGTTGCAGGGAACTGTATTCAAGGCGTATCTCATGACGCCTGGTTCCTTGGCACTAAAAGTTTGAAACTTGTGTTGAACCTCTACTGTAAGAGCCCCCGTCACGCCAAGTGACGTATAGGGAATATGGTGTTAGTGACCATAATTTTTTACAAACATCCAGAACATGTTTTTTGGGGTAATGTGGTCAGCATTACGCCCGTGCCGCTTTGTTGCCGGCATATGAGACATATCTCATAACTACACATGTCTGATGATTTACTGCTAGTTCTTGCTTTGCTCTTAAACCCATAGATGAGCGCTCTATATTTATCGTTCTTATTTTAGTTTCTTATTTTTGTTGTTTTTCTTGTTTTGTTTTGCCACACGTTGTCCACATGAAGACCTAATGCTGGAGTCATCTTCCGTTCACTCTTGAGATACCATTTTTGTTCCAGAGACAGAGACTGTTAAGCGATGGGTTGTTAGACTGTTGATATGATCAACCGTCCATAGCAAAGAATGAAGGAAACAGTGCTCTCCATCATCAACCAGATCCGAAATATATTTTTGTGGAGAGTGGTCAGCAGTACGCCAGTACCGTCTTTCTTACTCAGAAAAATCCGGTACTAGCTTAAGGCTGGGAGATTCTAGAAGCCTTCAAAATGAGTTAAAATCAAAGTTGTGTCCGAAGTGGACGAGTTCAGATCACCACAACTCAGATGTTGTCAGAACTACTGTTGGTATTCAACACGTGACAATACTAGTACGAGTTGTAGTTCCGCTGTTTAGACTGAAGGTATTCATTACTCTAATATTTGTAAAGGGGAAATACCAAAGTGACACAACACAAAATCATACTATTGAACACCTAATTGCTTGCTAACATTCACACGGTGAATAAAGAAATACATCACTTCGTTGTCTGCCTTAAAAAGTGAGCATGAAAGTAGTTCTGTTGTGGTATGTAGCTGAATTGTGATATTTACAATTTTTAGAATGCAATGATGACGACCAGCAAATAACTCAATTTAAACATTTCAGAGTCAATGATGACGCCCCACATATAACTCAATTTACACCTTTCAGTGTCAATGATGACGACCCACAAATAACTCAATTTACATCTTTCAGAGTCAATGATGACGACCCACAAAAGACTCAATTTACACCTTTCAGAGTCAATGATGACGATCAGAAAATAACTCCATTTACACCTTTCAGTGTCAATGATGACGACCCACAAATAACTCAATTTACACCTTTCAGAGTCAATGATGACGACCCACAAATAACTCAATTTACACCTTTCAGAGTCAATGATGACGATCAGCAAATAACTCAATTTACACCTTTCAGAGTCAATGATGACGATCAGCAAATAACTCCATTTACACCTTTCAGTGTCAATGATGACGACCCACAAATAACTCAATTTACACCTTTCAGAGTCAATGATGACGACCCACAAATAACTCAATTTACACCTTTCAGAGTCAATGATGACGATCAGCAAATAACTCAATTTACACCTTTCAGAGTCAATGATGATGACCCACAAATAACTCAATTTCACCTTTCAGAGTCAATGATGACGATCAGCAAATAACTCAATTTACACATTTCAGAGTCAATGATGACGATCAGCAAATAACTCAATTTACACCTTTCAGAGTCAATGATGATGACCCACAAATAACTCAATTTACACCTTTCAGAGTCAATGATGACACCCACAAATTCAATTTACACCTTTCAGAGTCAATGATGACGATCAGCAAATAACTCAATTTACACCTTTCAGAGTCAATGATGATGACCCACAAATAACTCAATTTCACCTTTCAGAGTCAATGATGACGATCAGCAAATAACTCAATTTACACATTTCAGAGTCAATGATGACGATCAGCAAATAACTCAATTTACACCTTTCAGAGTCAATGTTGACGACCCACAAATGACTCAATTTACACCTTTCAGAATCAATGATGACGATCAGCAAATAACTCAATTTACACCTTTCAAAGTCAAAGATGACGACCCACAAATAACTCAATTTACACCTTTCAGGGTCAATGATGACGACCCACAAATAACTCAATTTACACATTTCGGAGTCAATGATGACGACCCACAAATACCTCAATTTACACCTTTCAGAGTCAATGATCGCGATCCACAAATAACTCAATTTACACCTTTCGGTCCAAAATATCTGACTTCGACAAGGCATTTTTTTAGCATCAAATTGCCTTCTCTCTCGATCTCTACTCAATCAACCAAGTTAGACCAGTTAGCGTGTTTCTACACACACTTGGAAGAGCTGGAGAAAGATCTGGACAGTTGTGGTTCACCGATCCTGTCGTAATCCATCTGCTATGATTCGTTGTTAACTTTCAGCACTCATGCAGAACGGCGCCTTGACTTCCAAACAAGTATTTTAAAATTTCTTAAAATAAATCAACAAACAACAGACAAACCATCAAATAATAATCTCCTACGACATCTACTATCTCCACTCTCGCCCCATCGATCGTTTCACAGAAGAACTAAACACTGAAACAGACAAACAAACATACCTTATCGGCAGGAATATATTATTTTTAAAAATCCTCATTTCTCCTGCATTTGAATTTCCGCTTGTTCACAACGTCGTAAAATTATTTTCCTCTCTCAGTTCAAATCTCCGTTTTCTCAACGGACGGTCGGTCTCTTTCAGAAAACCACCGTGAACAGGGCGCCAATGTTCTCTCCCTTTTAGGCTTCGTCAGTGAGGCCCT
The DNA here is from genome assembly GCA_032433765.1 of Megaustenia siamemsis. NCBI lineage: Eukaryota > Metazoa > Mollusca > Gastropoda > Stylommatophora > Ariophantidae > Megaustenia > Megaustenia siamemsis. The sequence goes on from JAVIAB010000046.1 coordinate 38,295,190, forward strand.
AAATTTATTTTAAAAAGATAGGCCCCATATCAGCAGGGGAGAGCATTGCCGTATGTAAAACACTCAACTTATGTCACTCATCGTGGGGGGAAAGTCGATGACAAAAATACAAGCGGCGAACTTCAGAAGGAAACGCTCAGCTAGATTCCCAGGTCGATGTAGTGATCAAAAGATGTTTCTTGAAAACGAGTCCCCGAGAGATTCAGCATTTTCCAGACAATTCAGTGCACAGCTGCTCGTTTAAGTTAAAAAAGGGACATTTTATATTTAGCTCTACAAATGTGACAGCGTTTGTGTGAGAAGATGTATTGCTTGTTCCTTATTAATAATATCTGGTGTTTCCCCGAAGTGGTTTCAATTTTTGACCGAGCGAAAACTATTCTAGTTTGTTTCATAATTGCTTTATTGACTATTTCACTACATTACATTCCAGTGAATAGTTATCATCATCATCATCATCATCGTCATCATCATCATCAAGTACCATGTATACTCGTGTATATGATCATGTCTCTCCACAACCTTCAATCTCGACGGTTACTTATCATTTCTGATGTTGACCTTCTGTCAAGCCATTCTCTTAACTGTCTGGTATTTTTTCTCTTTGCTTCCCTCTATCTCTTCGTCCCTCAAACTAATTAATCAAACCAATTGATAAGAATAGTTCTATTAAATTATACCCCAGAGAATAGTTATACTAAATTATACCACATGAATAGTTATACTAAATTATATCTCAGTGAATAGTTATACTAAATTATACCACATGAATAGTTATACTAAATTATATCTCAGTGAATAGTTATACTAAATTATACCACATGAATAGTTATACTAAATTATATCTCACTGAATAGTTATACTAAATTATATCTCAGTGAATAGTTATACTAAATTGTACCACATGAATAGTTATACTAAATTATATCTCACTGAATGGTTATACTAAATTATACCACATGAATAGTTATACTAAATTATACCACATGAATAGTTATACTAAATTATACCACATGAATAGTTATACTAAATTATATCTCAGTGAATAGTTATACTAAATTATACCCCAGTGAATTTTTCTTTGTTGGTACCATTACTTCTGTCTTTTTGCTATTAAGGCTGAGTCCTTTATTTTTCCTTTCTTTCACTATAATGTCCAACATTTCTTGTAACTCATCTTCACTGTCAGCGATTAAGACTGTATCATCAGCATACCTTAAATTATCTATATTTATATTATCACCTCCGATTGTTATTCCAGACATGCCCCTTATGGATCTTACAATAATCTCACTGTACATATTAAACAAATCTGATGACAGCACATAACCTTGCCTAACACCCTGTTTTATTTGTTCCAATGAATAGCTATACTAAATATTGCATAATATACCACATCCTAACGCTGAACGATCAGAAAGTGCCATGCCTGTTGGCGTAGGTGATCACGTATCTCCACAACTTTCGATCTGGACAGCTATTTATCATTTATTTTGTTGAGGCAGTTCTCTTAATCTTACTGATGTCTTTTCTCTTTGCTTCCCACTATCTCTTCGTCCCTCAATTTTCCCAGTTGTTACTATATATTCCAGTTATTCCCTTCTCATGACATGGCCAACAAATGATGATTGTTTTTTCCCTAATATTGGATATTAACTCTCTCTTTGCTTTGGCCTCTTTCAGAACGTTTTCATTACTCTTATTAGCTGTCCATGGTATTCTCAACATTCTTCTTAGCAGAATTTACGATTTATAGTATTAATGTATATGTACGGAAGTGATATGTTTGTGTGTATGGCATTTTTAGTCTTCACAGTTGGTTATACGTATGCTGTCATCGTCACACTCTCAAGATTGCGAACTTATCTGTCTTTCATTTATTTATTTCTTTCTCTTTCTTTTTTCTTTTTTTCTTTCTTTCTTTCTTTCTTTCTTTCTTTCTTTCTTTCTTTCTTTCTTTCTTTCTTTCTTTCTTTCTTTTTCTTTCTTTCTTTCTTTCTTTCTTTCTTTCTTTCTTTCTTTCTTTCTTCTTTCTTTCTTTCTTTCTTTCTTTCTTTCCTGTCTTTCTTTCTTTCTTTCTTGCCATGGCGACCACTCCTCTTCATTTTTACCTTTAGAAGGGCGTTAAATAGGCGTAGATCCTTTGCTGTTTGCAGCAGAGCTGAGATTTTTGCGTCTTTCGGCCCAACATATCCGACCTCTATTAAACATTTGTTTAATACTGCGTGGCCTTTGATCTTCGATTTGCAGAAATCGAAACTTGTTAAAAAACTTGGCTTGGCGAAACTGGATAAGTCTTGTTCCATGAGCACAGCCTGGAGAGGGAATATGGTGTTAATCATCTATGTTGTTTCAACAATCCTGACGTAAGAAGTCAGTTCAGGGTCGCCGACAGTTCTCAGCTCAGTCGTTGATTAGCGTCTTGGCTCTGTGACAGACACTAGCATAACGGCCTTTTCTCAAGCTGACTTAAAAGCAAAAAAAAAAAAAAAAAAATGAACATTTTTCTTACATCCCACTCGTGTCGTTTTTACAATATCATGGAGCTATATCTCGGTTCTATTCTCTTCGTGTAACTGTCATCATCATCGAGTGCTATCTCCGCGTCGAAGGTTGGCTACCATGGAGCGCCATTCTGCTCTGTCTCTTGCTTTGATGGTGCAGTTTGACATAAGCTGATGCGTTCATTATTTTGATGTTACTCGTCCATGTTAGTCTTGGTCTGTCTCTTTTACCTTGTATTTTCCCCTCCAGGATTACTTTTAGTAGGCTGTTGTGTTTTTTAACATGCCCCAAAAATCGCATTTGTCTTGTTTGAATTGTGCTTAGTAGTTCTCTTTTCATTTTTAGTTGTTTTAAGACTTCATCGTTTGTTTTCTTTTCCTTCCATCCAATCCTACCTATTCTTCTATATTTCCACATTTCAAAGGCTTCAATTTTCTGTTCTGTTTTCTTGTCTAATGTCCATGTTTCTGCACCATATAGGAATATTGAGAAGATGTAACATTTTGCTATTCTTAGTTTTTCAAACCACGAGTACAAGTCACATTGCTCCCAGCGGTAATCGAACACGGGCTGTCCGAAAGGCGTAGCTCAGCCGGGTGGTTTTCCCAACTAGGCTATCGAGATCCTCTTGTATGTCATCGTACTCACCCGAGTGTCACTCTATTTTATAAATATATATATTTAATCTCTTCCACATGTGGATACGCTAACTTAGATGGGTACATTGACACACATGTTAATACGATGGCATTCAGTTCAGTACGATGATACTCAGGCGAGTACGATGACACTTATCTGAGTAGGATGACACTCAGGTGAGTATAATGGTTCACAGGTAAGTACGAAGACACTCAGGTGAATACAATGACACCTCAGATGATTACGATGACACTTAAACGAGGACGATGACACTGAGGTGAGCAGGATGACACTCAGGCGATTGCAATGGCATATAAGTAAGTACGATGACACTCAGATGAGTACGGTGACCCTCAGTTGAGTAGGATAACACTCAGGGGAGTATAATGACTCGCAGGTAAGTACGATGACACTCAGGCTATCACCTTTCGGTGTCATCCTAATTGTAGTACTTGATGACATTACAGGGCAATCGTGCACACAGCACCACTATTTTGTAAATCGATGTTGTTGTAGCTGCTGTTGGTGTTCTGGAAAAACGGGTATCGTCTTCTCGTAACCCTGCCTCTCGTTACAGCTACACAATGATGCTAATGATGTTACACGAGCCGTGCTACGGTAGCCCGCGCTCGTACACCTCGGCTGTCAATCTCCACGTTCCCCGTGTCGATGACCGGGTTTACTGTCAGATGCACACTGTACCTTGATCGTACTTCGCTTGTAAGCTGGACCGTTCTGACTGGCTTCTTGATTCTCTCGACTTCTATGTGACCGCGACAACTTCCACTTACGCTCAACGCAATGGCGTATGTGACGACTGCTGGAACAAGAAATGGCTGCACACTGTAGACTTGTGTTGGAAAAGTCACATAACATTATTCAGCAACCCTAACAATGTCAAACTATTCACAAAATATGTGCAACGGTCAGCGGTCTATACATCCCACTCGGCCATTCACACATCGGTACAAGGAAATGTACATTCTCCACTGAGCACTCTCACTTCAGGTCTTATATCGCACACAACCTGACTAATGTTATTATTGCTATACGAAATTACTAATGTCCTGTCTGTTATTGCTAACATAAGTTCACTGTCTCTTCAAGACACGAGAGACTTTCCTCTAACTTGGTTCTAACTAGCTCCTGATCTCTTAATAGCTATTCTAACTTTGGGCTTTCTGAGCCCCAACAGGCTAACGCCTAACGTCGACGCCAATACTGTTCCTCCCTATTTGTGAAAATTCTATGGAGAGCCTGCCTGTAGCTCCTTGCAGGGACTTATATACTTCGTCCCTTACACAATCAAAACTCACTTCTTCCGTCTCCCTAGCAATAGAATTCATCTACGTTATCTATTTGCCTCTATGTTTACACACTTATCAGTCACGAGATTCCGGCTCTACCTCTAACACAATTCTACTCCTATTTCTCGTGACTGTTCCCTGTGCTATGTTTGTGTGTGTGTATATATATATATATATATATATATATATATATATATATATATATAGTTAAGTGCTATGTGCACACCGTGAGCTGTGTGTCTCATCCGTTTTGATCATGTTTCTATATTCCAATTTTTTTCGATGAATGATGATATCCTATGATAGGGAACAGTTGGTTGTGTTAACTTTCTGCGCGTTTTCGCCTTATGTCTTTTGGCGTGTGCTGAGACTGCTATGATGGGGACTACAGTTACCTTTCTTTGTTTGGGAGATGAGATTCGGATGATTACGCTGGCACGGGCGGTTGAGCAATTATGGATTTTAATTCGTTTGCAGTGATACCGGGCCTTCCATAAAAAAAATATAAATAAAAATAAAAATCGTATGAATGATAGCCGCATACCAAAAGATATACTATACGGACAACTGGTTGATGATAAAAGAACTAGGGGGCTATCAAAACTTCGATTTGTAGATGTGTGTAAACGTGACATGAAGACTCTGAACATAAACCCCGCATCCTGAGAGGACATAGCTGCAGACCGCAATCTCTGGAAACACACACTAAAGGTTCATTTCAAACGAGAAGCAGACAGATTCATAGAAAAAGACAATACACAGCGAAAGGAAAGAAAAGAAATAAAATAACATTTCTAGGGGCGCTGAAAAATCCATAGTCATCTATGACAGACGGAGGCTTCTATTATATATATATATATAGACCTAGAGCCCCGTCATGCCACGTGGCGTATAGGGAATATGGTGTTAGTGATCATAAGTATTATAGACCTTCGACACATAATTTTTGAGGCAATGTGGTCGGTATTACGCCCGTACCGCTTTACTTTCCCAGAAAAAAATCCGGCATCCATTTAATGCTTGGTGAACCTGGAGGCCGCCGATCAGGACCGAACCCAACCTCTTGTCTTTAGGAGTCCAGTTCTCTAACAACTGAGCTATCACGTCTCCCGTATACATATATATGTAATATCTGAAAAATAAAATATTGTTATTATAAAAAATGAATGAATTATTCTTCTCTGCGTGTGCTGTTGTGAACAGGTCTAGACCTCAAATGGGCCTAACACCGTTTTCATTTTGTTGTTGCCCCTCACGTACGTAAAACTGTAACTATATCATTTTTTATCAACATAATAGTTTTTTTGTTTTTTTATTTTTCTTTCCTATAGAGTAGGGGATTCAAGACAGAAAGCGAGCCATCATTATGTGCCTTACCGGTTGACATAGGCGATCATCACCTTCCATAATTTGTTTTTTAATCCACGGTGCATCGTATCAATTGTGTTGTTGAATGTTTTCCATGCCATGATATCACGCTGTCTAGTATTCGTCTATTTGAACTGGGAGGATAGTGGCAGGTTCCATGTACTGTGCTGGGACACTCCTGTTGATCTGGAAAGAGATCAGAAAACGTGTAGTACTGTGTTAGTACTGTGCTGATGATGATCTTAAAAACATAGAAAAAGAAAGAATACAAGTCTGTTATTATATATTAATATTTATAGGCAATCAAACACCCCGGTATCACTGCAAACGAATTAAAGTCCATAATTGCTCAACCGCCTGTTGTAGCGGAATCATCTGAATTAAAACTCATCTCAATGGTGGATACAAAAAATTAAAGGCAGCTACAGTCCCCATAATTGGAGCTACAGCACACGACAAAAGACATAAGGCCAAGCGGCATCGACAGCGGACACAGCTGAACTGTCCTTCGTCAAACAATATCATCATTCATTGTTTGCAATAAAAATATTGAAAACGATCCGGATAAAAAACACTGCTCGCGGTGTGCACAAAGTACTAAACTCAATAGCTCCGGTAGCAAGCCGGACTTAGAATATGAGGAAACTGCAACAAGGAACACTTTTCAGACTGACCCTCAACGGTTTCTGCTGTCTGTCTATCCGCCTTATCTACCAGAAGTCAACGCAATATATATTATTATCAATATTATTGGTACGAGCTATTGTATTATAAAAGTGTGACATGGAAAGTCTTTGTTTTCAAAACCTGCAATAGCCGCTGTAGCTCATGGTTTAATGAACTCGACTTCTAAAACAAGAGACAAATAATAATAAATGAATATTGTTGTAGCGGGACACTTCCAAGGTGATCGATCAGTGAATACTCTTTCCCTGAAGTTATAACTTCAATGCTACTTAGAACTTCAGGGGTTGTTATAACTTCATGGATAGTTATAACTTCAGGAATAGTTATAACTCCAATGGTAGCTATAACTTCAAAGGTAGTTGAAGATAGTTATAACTTCACGTAGGGTATTCACTGCTAAAACAAGAGGTTGGATCTCATCCTGATCAGGGACCATAGACTCATCCCCTCTTAAATGGGTTCCTGATTTTTTTCTGAGAATATAGGACGACCTGGCGTGATACCAACTACATTATCCATTAAAATAAAAGTGTGCCTTTGGTCATTGACACTAATGCTATATTCCCTGAACAAGGCTTAGACCTTAGAAGGAAACCTTCATTTACCTATATCTCCTCCCCAAATATGTCCTAGGTAGAATTTTTATGGATTTGGAGATCTTAAAAGAGCTCTTTTTAGAAAAAAATAAAAATCGAGGTCACAAGTCGTCAATGTGGGAGAGAAGCTGTTTCTGTCATTGAAATAATGTAGATTCGGCTGACATCAAACACATCCCGCGGGATCTCGGCGTTTAAGAACGGACAATCTCAACGATGCGTGTCCATACATATGGTTTATTCCGAGACCAGACGTCGGCACTCGTTTTGCCCATAGAAAGCATTGCAGAGATAGTAACAAAAGGAAGAAAGTATTTCGCTCTTTAATTCTCATTTCTGTCTGTCTCTCTCTCTCTATATATATATATATATATATATATATAGCTCACTACCTCTCTTTTTATTTCTGTTGAATCTTGCAGGACAGGAACTTGAACCCACCTCGTCTAGTTAGTAACCATGAAGACAAATAATACAAGACCGGCCAATCTTACGGTCTGTTGTTTAATGTGCGACGGGGATAATCTGACGACTAACTGTGTGTTTATATGTTCGCATTTGGAGTCAAAAACGACGTCCTAACATCACCAAGCGCTATACAATTTAAAAATATGACGATCATCATTTTCAGGAGAACGTGAATTTCTGGTCAATATGGTGGATAGGCGACAGGAACCATTTAAGGCTATGTATGAAAGTGTTCCTTGTTGCAGTTTCCTCATATTCCAAGTCAGGCTTTGTTGCAAGAGCTACTGAGTTAGGTGCTCTGTGCACACCGTGAGCTGTGTGTTTCATCCGTTTTGATCATGTTTCAATATTCCAATTGTTTACGATGAATGATAATATCGTATGACAGAGAACAGTTGGCTGTGTTCACTTTCTGTGCGGTTTCGCCTATGTCTTTTGGCGTGTGCTGAGACTGCTGTGATAGGGACTACAGCTACCTTTCTTTGTTTGGGAGATGAGACAGTAATTTGGATGATTCCACTGGCACGGGCGGTTGAGCAATTATGGATTTTAATTCGTTTGCTGTGATACTGGGGCCTTCCATAACCAAAGAATCAAAAGAAGACAAATAATAATAAATGAATATTATTGTGAAGAGAAACTTCAATCATCATTTTTTGGCCATGTAATGAGAAGAGAACAACTGGAATATACTGTAACAACTGGGAAAATTGAGGGACAAAGTGATAGATGGAAGCAAAGAGAAAAAATACCAGACAGCTTAAGAGAATGACTTGGCAGAAGGTCAACAAAAGAAATGATAAAGAACTGTCGAGATCGAAAGTTGTGAAGAGACATGATCACATACGCCAGCAGGTCCGGTACTTGATGATGAGGATGGTGAATGTTATGCGACAAAGAATGCGTTGAAAATAATATAACAACGGTCAGAATGAATTAAAGGAAGAGAAGAATAAAAGGGAAAAACATATGTTGAACAGCTTATCCAAATGTCTCTCTCTCTCTCTCTCTCTCTCTGCGTTCAGGACTCAATCAGAGTAAGGATTCCAGACTCTCATATGAAGTCAGCTGTCAGGCTAAGTGTGTTGATCGCCCCCACAGACAGAATATCACAATTAGAGTCTGTCAGATCCACTCTGACTGAACACCCGTTAATACGTTGCACTGTGTTCTGCGCCAGTGGCCCAGTGCATCCGATTTCAGCCAGCATTTTATTCGGGTTTGCTTTCCCTAGCCTTCGATTGTCCCCAATCTTCCTGCAAGGCAGCAGATGATCTTTTCTGTAGGGGGATTCTGCCCTTAGATGGTAGGCCCTCCCAGGTTTACGAGCACCATCTGCCCGAGTCACTAGAGGTGACTAACACAGACACGGACACACAAAGATGTGACTAACACAGACATACACACACAAAATGTGAGATGTGACTAATACAGACATGCACACAGCGATACGAGGCATGACTAACACTGACACACATCAAGATATATGACACATGACTAACATAAACATGCACATAAAGATATGTGATATAACTGACATTGACATGCACACACAAAGATATGACACATGCCTAACATAGACATGCACACAAAGATAAGAGATATGACTAACATAGATATGCACACACAAAGATATGAGATGGGACTAACATAGCCATGCACACACAAGGATATGAGATGTGACAAACACAGACATGCACATACAAAGATATGAGATATGACTAACACTGGTACACACTAATATATGAGATATGACTAAACACAGACACACATAAAGATATGAGACATGATTAACACGGACACACCGAGATATGAGATATGACTAACATGACACACACCAAGATGTGAGCCATGGCCAACACACACAAGCTAAGATATGAGCCATGGCTAGGACAGAAACACAACAAGATATGAGCCATGGAATCACTAAAAAACACCAAAAAATGAACCATGTCTAGCACAGAAACACATTGAAGTGTCCAAATGCTTGGGCTTGTTGTAGTCGGCAGACTCTTCTGAACGTGGGAATCACAGGTTTCGTTAAACAGTTGTCCGGAGATTTGAGAGTGCAGTCTGACCCATAGAACGTTCTCTTGCATGTACAGATTCCCATCGACTGTTAACAGGTGTCGTTGAAACAGTTGTCCGGACATTTGAGAGTACATATGATGTCACAGCCATCAGAACACATCTGTTCGCACTGTAGACCAAAATTACCATCTGGACAAGTGTCATTACAGGTATAGCCAAGATGTTTACATTGTAGGCATTTTCCAGATTTTTCCTCAAATAAAGGACAGACACTGAGACAAGACCCGGAACAGTCGTGTCCATAGATCCCATGTGAACAGTAGCCGTGACAAGTACCGATGATGACATTGCAGCCTTTACTACACCCACTACACACTGCACAAAACGACAAGAATGCTCGTCCAGACAATAGGTGTCTGTAAATGTTTGCACCTCACATACCGTCAGTGCACTGTCGGCCTGCGAAATGGTCGGTGAGAACTCAATCTTAATGTTTGCCATTGACGTTTGTGTTTTGACTACAATAGTGTTCACAGATAAATTAGGGTATGATATATCATTATAGTGGAACACTACTCCGCCACTGTCAGAGAAAGCATTTAGAGCGGCATTCTTTACCCGAATCATAGTGCTAGCTCGATGATAGATTCGAATTATGTGAGTCTTCTGGGGCGTTGCAAAGTTCAGATACCAGTAAACAGGATTGGTTCCACTTCTCCATTGTGTGTGTGTGCAGTCATTGTCATAGAGATTGGTCTTTGTTTTGCTATTAACTGCGGCCTCTGGTCCACATCCGTCTCCTGTATAACAAGCATTAAATGTTTTGTGCATTAAATCGGTCTGGTTTGTGTTCTGTTTGAGAGCCAGTTTCCGACCCCCACCAATATAGTTGGAGCAGATATTTGCAACTATCGCCCTTTCAATCCGTAACTTGTTGATCAGACCAGCCCCAGGGCAGAAGGCATAAATCTCGTGCGGACTAACTACAAACCTTGATACATTGTTACATGAGGCAGAACCATTCAGTTTTACCGTGAAACTGTCCGGATATTTTAAGTCATTCGCATAAATCCTAAACCAGGAGCACGGCAAAGATTGATTGAGAGTTGCCTCAACTGATGTAGAATCTGTGTCCAGATTACATGAGGTGTCGTTGCCATCAAACAGGAAAGTAGGTTCAGATTTTTGGGCATATTTGCAAATAAAATCCAAGTACCGACACTGGGGTCCGAGAATTTTGTGCTGACAACTGTCATTATTTGGGCATTTCCCTGTAGTTTTGTCACGAACTAAGCCATTATAGCAGTGAGATTGTAACGTACAATTTGTCCCAAAACAACCGGCTGCACAAGTAAGGTCATTAGCTTCCATTGTTGCTAACGAAGCCAGCGAATAGAGACTTGATCTACAGCGATGGTTAACGAACTGTGTACACACATTTATTATCAAACCCGTGTTTACATTTTTTTTAAAATCCAAATGTAAAGGGTCACGGACTGAAATTATGACATGTATGAAGAACTGAGAGATGTGAAGATAGACATGATCGCCTGCGCCAACCTGCATGATACCTGATGATGATGATGATTATAATGTGCTGTGTGTGTGTTGTGTGTGTGTGTTGTGTGTGTGTTGTGTGTGTGTGTGGCTCCCAATCGCCAAACCACATAATATGTTGCTACTATGGTTCTCATGCAAGTGAGTGGTTTCCCCTGCTGCTCATTTTTATTGAAATACCACCATCCTCCACAGTAGGCTCACCATGTTGTGATTGGAAGGTTCGTGTGTTCCCGGGATCCAAGGAGCTTCTGCCAGCGGGAGCTTAGCTCCTGGCAGGGTCACCCAAGCTGGAAAAGGTCCTTGGTGAGGGGCCGGACACAGGAGCCAGGAGTAGATGGAACCCTTTAAGTGATGACGCAGAATCCACCAACGAGTGGTACACGCTCTGGTCTGAACTAATCGATCCACACTTCATGGGTTAAATGCTTCTCTGTCTTTTCTCCTCTTTCTGTCCTCTATCATACATGCAGCCAGAGCTCTGAAGACCAGACCACCTAAGAGAGAGAACATTTCTACACAAAGCTCTGGCAGATGGTGCTCGTAAACCCGGGAGGGCCGACCATCTAAGAGGCAGAATCCCCCATACAGAAAAGAAAATCTGCTTCCTTGCAGAAAGATTGGGGACAATCAAAGCTAACGAAAGCAAACCCAAATAAAATGCTAGCAGAAATCGGATGCATTGGGCCATTGGCGCAGAACAAAGTGTAACATTCTAACCTTGTACTGAATCAGAGTGGATTTAAAGACCACACACACACACACACACACGCGCACACACACATACACATACACACACAATAAATATAATTCTAAACGAGTGATGCTGAGAAGGGTTGCCTGCTCAGGGAAAGAAATGGAGAAACAAAACAAAGTAAGAATAAGTAAAAAAAAATACATTTAAACATTATATTGTGTGCATTAGATTATTTTATTTTGATTACAGTTGCCTAAACAAATTAATGGAAATAACAAGAGCCAGGCAGGAAGTAAAACATGTTTTCTAAGTTACCTTCCTTTCACAGACTCCAACCGAGCACAAGAATAACAGAAAGACAGAATCACGGGGAGAGATATAATTGTTATACGCTGCTCAATAGCTTCACAAAGTGTTCCTTTTTTATATTTCTTCTTTGTGACTTCAGCTTTGACAAAATGTTGGAGTCTTTACAGTAAAAATTGATGGCTCAATTTAATCCACACGATGTCTATTGTCATAGAATGAGTGCTTATATTTTGTCGCACACGGACTAGACAAAGGAATATAACTTTACCAACGGGGTGTAGTCTAGCAGGGGATTTTCTGTTTCTTTTTATTGAATTTTTAATGTGAGTGGCTGTGTGGGGAATGAAGTAGTTTATGAAGTAATTGTGGTGTTTAGTTTGTTGTGAGGTGTGTTACTTACTCCAGGCTGCATTGTAATAGTTTTGAATCAAATGTAGCGCCAGCTTCTTTTCATATTTCTTTTCTTTCTCTTCAACGACCAGAACTCTTCATTGTCCGCAGTTGAAAGGATGTTAGAACAACGTAGAGAAGACTGGGTTAGGGGATCAGGGGTGGTCTAGAGGTAAGACATAGGTCTCCAGACAAGAAGGTCGCGGGTTTGATTCCCACCAAACGGATCCGCGATTTCTACGTTTCTATCTCTAGATAGTCAGATCTCATGTCAAGATGGCTCGGATAACGGTAATACAAAACAGGAGGTCACGTGTGAATGCTGTGCACGTAAAAAAAAAAGCATTGATAGTTGGAATTGAAAAGAGTAAGCAAAAAACGTGTGCTGCCCCGTGGAAAAGTTGATAGGGAACAAATGTACCCAAACCATTAATGCTCTCGAGCATAAAAATGAGAGGACTTCTGAAGTCGGGGTATATCTGCCTTATAGGCGAGAGACACCTGAACTCACGCTACCGTTGAGGAAAAATATGAAAAAAGTGATAGTCACGCAAAGGTCAGTCCCTCAGGACTTGGTTGGAGTACGCAAATAAACAACAAACAAATAGACACAGAGACGCTATGTCGATGTTTATATCATCATCATCAAGTGCCATCTCCGCATCGAAGGTTGGCTACCATGGAGCGCGATTCTCCTCTGTCTCTTGCTTTGATGGTGCAGGTTGTCATAGGCTGGTTTGTCCATCTTTTGATGTTACTCGTCCATGTTAGTCTTGGTCTGCCTCTGACTCTTTTACCTTGCATTTCTCATCCAGGACTACTTTTAGTTCGTTCGTTCGTTCGCTTTCGTCAGCTTTGACCTCTGACAAAGTCCCACCCACTCAATTTTGTGGGACTGAATTTTGCGTGTAAAGTCTGTTTTATGCCATTACAGGATGCCCCTCGCCATGCAGGCAGATTTACTCCGACTTCAGAGGTACTAATTTTTAGGGAATTAGTAAAACCCAGGTGTCCTCGCCAGGGTACGAACCCCGGCTGTTGCCGTGGTAAGCCAACCGCCTATCGATTGCGCTAACCGGACACCCACTACTTTTAGTAAGCTATAATGTCTTTTAACATGGCCCCAAAAATTGTATTTGTCTTGTTTGAATTGTGTTTAGTAGTTCTCTTTTCATTTTTAGTTGTGTTAAGACTTCATCGTTTCTTTTCTTTTCCTTCCATCCAATTCTACCTATTCTTCTATATACCCATATTTTAAAGGTTTTAATTTTCTGTTCTGTTTTCTTTTCTAATGTCCATGTTTCTGCACCATATATTCTGCACATGACGTTCATAGCAAACTAGATATCTATTTTTTTTTCTTTGTCCATTACATCCGACTTCGTCATGACATTTGTGATTTTCTTGTTGCCTTTTCTTTCGATTGGTACACTCTAGGCCAGACTAGTTTACCTGCTATCATTTTCACCTACGGATTTTGAACACTTCCGGTTAATGGATCCTTATTCGAGCAGTCAGCTATGAGTCGTTGGTATGCTTCAAACAGGTTCTTTTGAGCGGCCATATTTCCCTGAATTTTATTGTAATATAATTATGAGTACCATTTAATAGTCTTATAGAAATCGGGCAAGAAAACAAACCCGTCGTTCACAATAAGGATGGGAAATGCTATCGAATCCCGCGAATCTTGAAGATGATCGACATTCAAAAACTCAAATCTTTCGAATCCTAACCTTAAAAAAAAAACCCGTCAAAATTTTAGAAAGATTTGTTTTTTTTATTTATATGATGTCTAACTAAAGTGTTTATTTATTTTAAAAAAAATGGAAAAGACGATTGTCCGACATCTCGGCAGTATTTCGATCTGTCGGACCAGAAGCTGCTCTCCGTCCCTCCCGTCTTGTGGAATCTTCTGGAACACTCTTGCAATCAGAATGCATTGCACTGCACCCTCTCGAAAATTCTCGCAACTAACTCTCGACTTTTCTAGAGATTTCTAGCAACGTATGCCGAGGTAAACACAGCCTTGTGCACGTGACTCAAGATGTCTTCCAAGGGAGCTACTCAGCGATGCTGTGTCTACAACTCATCGTATCTTGTTTTATATTTTAAACCGTTTGAGATCAACCTTTAATGGGTCATCTGATGGCGTTGAATGTTCACTTCCTCTGTTGTAACATAGTCAGTATAAAAATATGAGCAAGGTCTTTCTATGCCATTTCATTTCTAGACCTTACATTCTTCTTCCAATAACAGCAAATCTTTTCCTTGTTCCTTTCATCTTCGTTATAAAAATGTTGACATAATAGCTGCTCTTTATATAAAGTTAAGTTGACGTAATAGCTGCTCTTTATATAAAGTTGAGTTGACGTAATAGCTGCTCTTTATATAAAGTTGAGTTGACGTAATAGCTGCTCTTTATATAAAGTTGAGTTGACGTAATAGCTGCTCTTTATATAAAGTTGAGTTGACGTAATAGCTGCTCTTTATATAAAGTTAAGTTGACGTAATAGCTGCTCTTTATATAAAGTTGAGTTGACGTAATAGCTGCTCTTTATGTAAAGTTGAGTTGACGTAATAGCTGCTCTTTACATAAAGTTACGTTGACGTAATAGCTGCTCTTTATATAAAGTTAAGTTGACGTAATAGCTGCTCTTTATATAAAGTTAAGTTGACGTAATAGCTGCTCTTTATATAAAGTTGAGTTGACGTAATAGCTGCTCTTTATATAAAGTTGAGTTGACGTAATAGCTGCTCTTTATATAAAGTTAAGTTGACGTAATAGCTGCTCTTTATATAAAGTTGAGTTGACGTAATAGCTGCTCTTTATGTAAAGTTGAGTTGACGTAATAGCTGCTCTTTACATAAAGTTACGTTGACGTAATAGCTGCTCTTTATATAAAGTTGAGTTGACGTAATAGCTGCTCTTTATATAAAGTTAAGTTGACGTAATAGCTGCTCTTTATATAAAGTTGAGTTGACGTAATAGCTGCTCTTTATATAAAGTTGAGTTGACGTAATAGCTGCTCTTTATATAAAGTTGAGTTGACGTAATAGCTGCTCTTTATATAAAGTTGAGTTGACGTAATAGCTGCTCTTTATATAAAGTTGAGTTGACGTAATAGCTGCTCTTTATATAAAGTTGAGTTGACATAATAGCTGCTCTTTATATAAAGTTGAGTTGACATAATAGCTGCTCTTTATATAAAGTTGAGTTGACATAATAGCTGCTCTTTATATAAAGTTAAGTTGACGTAATAGCTGCTCTTTATATAAAGTTGAGTTGACATAATAGCTGCTCTTTATATAAAGTTAAGTTGACGTAATAGCTGCTCTTTATATAAAGTTGAGTTGACATAATAGCTGCTCTTTATATAAAGTTAAGTTGACGTAATAGCTGCTCTTTATATAAAGTTGAGTTGACGTAATAGCTGCTCTTTATATAAAGTTAAGTTGACGTAATAGCTGCTCTTTATATAAAGTTAAGTTGACGTAATAGCTGCTCTTTATATAAAGTTGAGTTGACGTAATAGCTGCTCTTTATGTAAAGTTGAGTTGACGTAATAGCTGCTCTTTATATAAAGTTGAGTTGACGTAATAGCTGCTCTTTATATAAAGTTAAGTTGACGTAATAGCTGCTCTTTATATAAAGTTGAGTTGACGTAATAGCTGCTCTTTATATAAAGTTGAGTTGACGTAATAGCTGCTCTTTATATAAAGTTGAGTTGACGTAATAGCTGCTCTTTACATAAAGTTACGTTGACGTAATAGCTGCTCTTTATGTAAAGTTGAGTTGACGTAATAGCTGCTCTTTATATAAAGTTAAGTTGACGTAATAGCTGCTCTTTACAAAAAGTTAAGATGACGTAATAGCTACTCTTTATAAAAAGTTACGTTGACGTAATAGCTGCTCTTTATAAAACGTTAAATAGGCGTTAAGTGCGTAGTGTTGTATTTTACAACAATCAGCAAAATTTTCTTTTTTTGCCCCAGCACATTTATCCAGTCCGGCGGGCTTCCAGGCAGAGACAAGCAGCAGGCTGACGCCAGGAAGTCACAACATGACTGGTCGCCTCTCGGAATGTTAAGACGCTGAAGTACTAGAACTCTTGTTTAACAGGGCACCTCTTCCGACCATCAGACTACCTTCTGTAAAGCCCAGCACATATGACAGATTCTTATCATTGAGTCAAGAATTTTTTTTTGCTGCAGAATATCACAGATAAACTGGGATTGACTACCGCAGTTGCTGGACATCTCGTACAGGATAGCGAAAACGTTGTAGTAGCTGTCATGGGGGAAGGGGGGGGGGCTAGTTTCAACAGGAACAAAAATGATGACGATGGGTTATCTCCCTCTTCAGTCCCTACTTACTTGACTAGCCATGTGGCCTGATTCAAGGCCCATCGTGAGGAAATGGACTAAGGTCTTTATCAGCTATGTTTCACTGATCCTGAAGGAGTCAATCAGCTGTTAGTCGTTAATTGATTTTATACATATTGGTGCTGGATATCATAAGCGTAGTGTAACAAATAAAACATGTGAAAAAGAAGAAGTGGAATGATAAGAAGAAGAAGAAGGATAAGAAGAGGAAGAAGAAGATTAAGAAGAAAGATAAGAAGAAGAAGGATAAGAAGAAGAAGGATAAGAAGAAGGATAAGAAGAGGAAGAAGAAGAGGAAGAAAGATAAGAAGAAGAAGGATAAGAAGAAGAAGGATAAGAAGAAGAAGGATAAGAAGAGGAAGAAGAAGAGGAAGAAAGATAAGAAGAAGAGGGATAAGAAGAAGAAGAAGAAGGATAAGAAGAAGAAAAAGGATAAGAATAAGAAGAAGAAGGATAAGAAGAAGAAGAAGGATAAGAAGAAGAAGGATAAGAAGAAGAAGGATAAGAAGAAGAAGGAGAAGAACGACAAGATGAAGAAAGATAAAAAGTAGAAGAAGATGGATAAGAAGAAGTAAAAGAGGAAGAAGGATAAGAAGAAATAAAAGAAGAAGAAGGATAAGAAGAAAAAAAGAAGGATAGGAAGCAGAAGAAGAAGGATAAAAAGAAGCAGAAGAAAAACTGAAGGATATTAAAAAGAAGGATAAGAAGAAGAGGAAGAAGAAGAAGGGTAAGAAGAAGAAGGATAAGATTAAGAAGAAGAAGATGAAATATAAGAAGGATAAGAAAAAAGGATAAAAAGAAGAAGGATAAGAAGAGTACGAAGGATAAGAAGAAATAGAAGTCGAAGAAGGATATTAATAAGAAGGATAAAAAAGAAGAAGAAGAATGATACGAAGAAGAAGAAGAAGGATAAGGAGAAGAAGGATAAGAAGAATGAGAAGAAGAATAAGAAGGATAAGAAGAAGAGAGGAAGAAAAAATGAAGGACAAGAAGGATAAGAAGAAGAAGACGGATAAGAAGAAGAAGAGGAAGAAAAAATGAAGGACAAGAAGCATAAGCAGAAGAAGACGAAGAAGGATAAGACGAAGATGAAGATGAAGATGAGAAGAGGAAGTAGAAGAAGAAGAAGAAGAAGATAGGTGAAAGAAAACATAATACCCGATGTGCGAATGTCATGGTAAGAAGGGAATTACAAAATGTATTAGCAACTGCTGACACAGGATGATGTTTATTTATAAAAGTAATGTACCTGATCATGGTAATGATCTCATAATATATCAATACATTATATACGCTCTCTCATCGCTTATATAATATTGTAAAAACTGTTTAAAAGGAAAAAAAAAAACTCAATTGTATAATGCGCAGACAACTTCATTTCTTTAAATCGCTTAGTTCATTCGTGATTAAATCCCTTGTCCCACATTCTCTTGAGTTTCACACTGCGACTCCACAACACATCAAACTTCATGCTTCTATAGTCCATTTATTTCCACACACGTATTAAATTACAAGCTAAGTTTGTGGCTTCTGACGTAACTAGGAGGGGGTCGTAACTTGAAGGAGTAAAGGCATCAAGAGCCACCAAAAAATTGCACGGAGATGCAAAGCTGCTGTAAAGCTGATGATAATGACAATTTAAAAAAAAAAAAAAAGTAAAACGTGGCATGGTAACAGATTTACGTGGTAATTAACAAAACAATAGTTGACGTTTCGGTCATGTAGGCATGCAGCTGGAACAACAAACAACAACACAAAAATATATATAACGATATGCATACAAATCTAACTACATGACGATAATATGCTAGATACTCAAGAGAGGAAATAAAAAAAAAGTCACTTCCCTGTGGTCCAAAGCGTGGTCAGCTTCTGAATGGACTAATATAAGTAGACGGGATGACCAACTATACATCTCACTGACCAGGCAGTCAAGTGAGAAGGGTTATAAACATATGGGGCGGTGGTTGCAAGATACGTATAAACTGTGTATATCTAACTGTGTGTGTGTGTGTGTGCAAAACGAACAGGTGTGTGAAAAAAAGCATGTGTACCTAACCATACATGCGTACAAACATAAATCCGTATATATTACCACAAAGCACACAAAAGAAAACCCGAAGGTGTCTAAATGTGCCAATACATATGCAGACAAATATATATATATACTCGTATATACATGTATAGGTTCGGTAGTGCATGAGGGTAAGAAATGTGTGGTAGGTGTCCTATGTGTATAAGAACAATATGTTCATGCCATGGTGAGAAAGCGAACCCAACTTGGCAATGAGGCGATTCTCAAAGGCGAACCGGCTGCGATTGCTGGAGTGACACGAGACAATGCCAGTAACTTGCATGTCACGTTTTGTTTTTTAATTGTCGTAACTGGAAGCAGTATCTTTAGTTCCCATTACTGAGACACTGTTGAGCGATTTAGCGGTTGGTCTGATGTTCTGTTTGTCAGGGACGGCTGTGTCTTCATTCGTGTTCTCTAGAATCTGTTGTCTGTCACAGACAGATGGTACTTGAAGTTTACACGTTTTTAAACCGACAGATTCGTCTAAGATTCCTATACGACAGGTGGATTCTCCGAAATAAAGAACAATGTCTTGGTTCTGTGTTGACATACTGTTCTGTGTTCAGTGTTGACATATCTTGGTTCTGTGTTCTGTGTTGACATATCTTGCTTCTGTGTTCTGTGTTGACATATCTTGGTTCTGTGTTCAGTGTTGACATATCTTGGTTATATGTTCTGTGTTGACATATCTTGTTTTAGCATATCCAACTGTTCCTCGATGTCCTGTATTTTCTCAATAGCATTATACCTATTTTTACTATCGTACTGTACATACCACTCATCTGTCTATCTACTCTAAGCAATCTAGTTCTAATTATATATATATATATATTTTTTATTTTTTTGGCGGGGGGGGGGGGGGAATTTCTATGTCTTCTTCGCTGTTACTTGTTGGTGCATAAGCTTGAATTATGTTGATATCCATTGGTCTACCTCTCAATTTTACTAGCAGAATTCTATCTGATACTGGCCATAATCCTTTCACTGTTTTGCTTCTTTCTCTATCTAACATGATGCCTACTCCTCCTTCGCGTTTGGCTCCCCCAGAGTAAATTACATTTCCGCTGTCAACGCTGACGTTGTAATAATCCTGCTCCTTTCCATCTCATTTCACATAGTCCCAAGATGTTCAATTTCATTCTCTTCATTTCTTGACTGATGTTTTCTAGTTTGCCAACCTGGAATGCTGATCTAATGTTCCAAGTTCCTATTGCCAGTGTCTCTTTCTTTTTCGATCTTGCATACAGTAGCTTGATGACGATCGGGTGTCACTTGTAGCACATGACAATCGGCTGTCACCTGTAGCACATGACAATCGGCTGTCACCTGTAGCACATGACAATCGGCTGTCACCTGTAGCACATGACAATCGGCTGTCACCTGTAGCACAATACAATCGGCTGTCACCTGTAGCACAATACAATCGGCTGTCACCTGTAGCACAATACAATCGGCTGTCACCTGTAGCACATGTCAATCGGCTGTCACCTGTAGCACATGTCAATCGGCTGTCACATGTAGCACATGACAATCGGCTGTCGCCTGTAGCACATGACAATCAGGTGTCGCCTGTAGCACACGACAATCGGCTGTCACCTGTAGCACATGACAATCGGCTGTCACCTGTAGCACATGACAATCGGCTGTCTCCTGTAGCACATGACAATCGTGTGTCACTTGTAGCACATGATTCTCACTACCTGACAAGGTAGCTATCAGAGATATTCTATAAATAGAAAACGTCCTGGCGTTGTGCTAACAGTAATATCTAAAAATGTTCACTTCACACTAAAAAATGCCAGCTCAAAAACAAAATGTTCGTGTACGCCTGGCTGTGGGAGTGACAATGTCTTTACCTCTGTACAATCACATAAATAATCTTTTAAACCACGCGCAGAATAAGAAACATGAGCGCGCATGTAATCTACAGACTCCACAGAAACTCATCCACTGGGTGCTGTCTTCATAACAAAAGTTTGCTTCGATAGCACGTCCTACTACTCTGTCTCTTATCTTGATAATGCACGTTATCATTGGCTCACCTGTCCACTCTCTGATGTTATCAGACCACTTTAGCCTGGTTCTACCTCGCCTACCGTGTACCTCGGAGACAAATAATAATTGAATATTATTATAGAGGGAAACTTTACTAGAGTGTGGTTTCTCGTGGCAAGGCGCTGTGCCAAGGAGTAAGTGTTCAATCCTGCTTCTTCTCTCTTCTTCTCTTCTATCCTTCCACCATTGCCGTTGGTGTTGAGGGGAGATACAATATGCGATTCTTTGCTCTTCTGCTGACCTCTTCTGGTGTTATCAGTCCTGGTGACTCTAGTATTCCCTTTATCCATCTCTTTCTCGGTCTTCCTCTTAATCTGGCGTTTTCTTAGCGTTTGTTTATGGCTATTTGAGTCATTGTTAGTTCTTTATGTCGTGTAATGTGGCCGAACCAATTTATCTGTTGTTTCTTTATGTATTCGATGGTTGGTTCAATTTCGAGTTTATTCTCTGATACCACAAATATTTATGGTTGCTATTTTATTTACGTTATGTCTGTATGATCACAATTGTTTCTCCATTATTTTGGCTCTGAGCACTGTTGTGTGTTTGTTACATTGTCCTCTGCCGCTGTGCTAGTTCTGTCACAGAGTCCTGCTTCGAACCATAAATTGTGTTGTTGTTTTTCTGTTGTTGATTATTTGTCATTTTTTCCGAGTGCGTAAACATACATCTGCCTCTGAAATGATTCGTTAACTTGTGATTTTCCTTCCAAGATGGCTTTCATTTCGGTATCGTGTCTCCTCCCATGTCCCACACATTGTTATTTATCTCTACTCGGAAATAGAGTACTGTAAATTGGGAATGAACGGTCAACAGTTTTGCAAGAAACAAACGAAGGCTAAGGCGCGCCTCACAGCAGCAGAGCTGGAAGTTGTCAGCGACCCACAACTGATGGCTTGCGCCAGGATATGGATGAACCAGAACCATCCAGAACCAACTCCACCTCTCCGTGATGCCGCTAGTAAAAGACTAACCTGTCAAGTCTAGCCAAGCGAGTAGGGATCGAAGAGGGAAGACAACCCGGTACTCAAAACTGTCATGCTGAAGTCGGATGCGTTGGGTCGAAAGTATCATAGTTATACTGCCAACCACAACACAACGTAGACACGTCCACTTAACTATCCTTTTAAGGGCGGATGATGAAGAAGTACATTTCTTTAGTCATCGGGCGAGCGGATGCAAGAAAGCAAGAAACAAAATAAATAAATCAGAAAAAGAAGTATACGACTTTGCCATATATATTGTGTGTTACCCATTCCATCTTCACATTTATTCTGCCTTTCCTTCTTGCTCGTCCATATATGTTGCCACAACGACGTCACTCTGTAGAAGTAAGTTCAAGTACGACTAATATGTCACTTTAAAAAAAGTAAAGTACCCCCTTCACGCCAAGTGGCGTATAGGGAATATAGTGTTAGTGACCATAAATTTTACAGACCCTCGGCACATGATTTTTGGGCAATGTGGTCGGTATTACGTCCGTGCCGCTTTACTTTCCCAGAGAAAAATCCGGTACCCATTAAAGGCTGGGTGAAACCGACCCGCCGGTTGGGATCGAATCCTACCTCTTGTCCTTTGTAGTCCAGTTCACTAACCACTGAGCTATCGCGGCTCTAATATGTCACTTGTAAGACGCCCCGAAACATGCCCCGAAAATTGTTTTATTTTCCTTAATATTCACCCGTTAATTTTGCTTTAATGTATTTTGTCGTTAGTTTACGTCAAAGTCTCGATATTTGTCCCGACACATCCGTCTTTGTCCCGACACATCCGTCTTTGTCCCGACACATCCGTCTTTGTCCCGACACATCCGTCTTTGTCCCGACACATCCGTCTTCGAAGTTAATTTACTGAAGAGTTATTGCCCAGGCAGCGGCCATTTTGGGCCTACTCTTTTCAACGTTTAGCTGCCAAGCGTTCTTTAGCGTTTGTGAGCGCATACGGGACCTACTTTGTCGTTTTTTGAGAGAGCTAGATAACGGATCTTACTACCCAGAAAGAGCTAGATATCGGATCTTACTACCCAGAGAGAGCTAGATATCGGATCTCACTACCCAGAAAGAGCTAGATATCGGATCTCACTACCCAGAGAGAGCTAGATATCGGATCTTACTACCCAGAGAGAGCTAGATATCGGATCTCACTACCCAGAGAGAGCTAGATATCGGATCTTACTACCCAGAGAGAGCTAGATATCGGATCTCATTACCCAGAGAGAGCTAGATATCGGATCTCACTACCCAGAGAGAGCTAGATATCGGATCTTACTACCCAGAGAGAGCTAGATATCGGATCTTACTACCCAGAGAGAGCTAGATATCGGATCTTACTACCCTAAGAGAGCTAGATATCGGATCTTACTACCCAGAGAGAGCTAGATATCGGATCTTACTACCCTAAGAGAGCTAGATATCGGATCTTACTACCCAGAGAGAGCTAGATATCGGATCTAACTACCCAGAGAGAGCTAGATATCGTATCTTACTACCCAGAGAAAGCTAGATATCGGATCTTACTACCCAGAGAGAGCTAAATATCGGATCTCACTACCCAGAGAGAGCTAGATATCGGATCTTACTACCCAGAGAGAGCTAGATATCGGATCTTACTACCCAAAGACCACGGAAGAGTAAATCCACAAAGAAACCACGCACTCAATTTTGACAAAAGCCCATCGGTTCCAACGGGTTTCACCATAGTATGCAAAGTCCATCGGTTTCATATAGTATGGCAAAGCCCATTGGTTTCATATAGTATGGCAAAGTCCATCGGTTTCACCATAGTATGGTAAAGCCCATCGGTTCCACCATAGTGTGGCAAAGCCCATCGGTTCCACCATAGTGTGGCAAAGCCCATCGGTTCCACCATAGTATGGCAAAGCCCATCGGTTCCATCTGTGGTATGATTTGAACCGAGGGCATTCCTGTCTAAAGGCCGATGTCTTACTTATATACCCTCCGTCATAAATTCGTTGCTTTTACACCAGTCGATGAAGATGATGTAATAATGAATTTTGATTGGAGAGTGGTCACTTCAAAAAGACACTCAGAGAGTCCCAAAGTCCCAATGGTTATTCCTGAAGCTGCTGTATCACCCAAAGATGATTTCCATCAAATATTTTACTCTTGTATTAGATCAGGCCAAAATAGCATTTCAGAAAATGAAAAATATCTTATGCAATAAATCTATGTCAATAAAAATGAGAAAGAGAATTCGTTGTTGCTATATAGAACCAATTCTGACCTATGGAAGCGAATCATGGACAGTCGACAAACAAATGAAAAGACGGTTAGAGGTCACAGAGATGGGATTTCTCAGAAGAATGTTGAAAGTTCCCTGGACAGCTAAAAAGACCGATGAGTAAGTTCTCAAAGAGGCCAACACAAAAAGGGAGCTCTTAAAAAACATCAGAAAGAAGCAATCAATATTTTTCGGGCACATCATGAGAAGAGGAAAGTTGGAATACTTGGTTACAACTGGCAAAATAAAAGGAAAGAGAGATCGCGGACGACAAAGAGAGAAAATACTGGATAGCTTGGTCTAATGGCATGGAAATCAGTCAACAACAGAACTGATACGATGCACTGTAGATAGAAGATTATGGAGGAACATGATCGCCTACGCCAACCAGTATTCCACATGATGATGATGTTTAGTTGCTACTGTTGCTGTAATTCCCGGAGTTGATGCGGGCAGGCTGCTCTTTGATTCTTTGATGTAGCTGCTCGTATTGACTTTCTCGACATTCCCTGCTCTTATTGGTGAAGTTAAAGTATGTCTATCTCAAGCTATGCTGGAAAACTACTAGTCCAGTGCAGAGAAATTATACCGACTATTTATAAAGTCGCTGTGCAGTGACTTGAAAAAATATGTTTGAAATTACGTCACCGATTGATGAAATTTACGTTCTTATATTCTCTGTGTACATAATCCCGTTTGCAGCAAAACACAAGTCGTTGTTATATTCAGGGTTTCATTGCTGAAAGGAAATGGTGTTATACAAGAAAAACATGACATTTTTGTTTGAACATGCCTTACGAAATGATGACAAATATACAGAAGTAGTTCAACAATTCGTGCTGAAATTTGCAGACTAACAAGTACCCCGCCTGAATGAGGTTATGACTTTGATTGACAAGTTACGTGCTACGGATAGTGTGGTAGATTCATACCGATCTTGAAGACCTTCAACCTCAGAAGACACAGTGCTTGATATGCAGACCAGAATTACAATGAGCCCTAATAAATCTGTAAGGTGGTTGTCTATAAAGGTAAATTTACCAGCGAGTACCGTCCACAAGGTTCTGAAGAGTAAGCTGCACTTTTATCCTTACAGATTAACTGAATCGTCTCAACTCCATGAAAGAGATTGTCAATCCTGACTGAACTACTGCATGTGGCTTCAGAATCTTATTACTGAACAAGGCGATGGAGTCCTTGACGTGACTTTCTTCACTGATGAGGCACGATTTCATCTCTCCGGTTACGTCATCAGTCAGAACAATCGTGTGTGGAGCAGTGAAAACTGGCATGAACTACTAGGACAACAAACAAGAAAATCACTGGAGGCTGTAGATACGTGGTTTTTACAGAAGAATGCTAAAAACACCATGGACAGCTAAGAAGAGTGATGAAAACGTTGTGAAAGAAGCCAAAGAAAAATGACACTTAATTGTCAATATTAGGAAGAAATTATCATCAATTTTTGGGAACAGCTAATATTTTGTGACAACTGGGAAAATTGAGGGGCGAAGAGATGGAGAGAAGCAAAGAGAAAAAATACCTGACAGCTTAAGAGAATGGTTTAGCAGAAGGTCAACAACAGAAATGATAAATAATTGTCAAGATCGAAAGTTGTGGAGAGACATGATCACCTACGCCAGTACTAGAACTATATGATATATATGTGTGCGTGGTGCGTGTGTGTGTGTGTGTGCATGTGTGTGCGTGCGTGCGTGTGTGTGTGTGTGCGTGTGTGTGTGCGTGCGTGCGTGTGTGTGTGTGTGCGTGCGTGCGTGTGTGTGCGTGTGTGCGTGTGTGATTGCGTGCGTGTGTGTGTGTGTGTGTGCGTGCGTGTGTGTGTGTGTGTGTGCGTGTGTATGCGTGTGCGTGCGTGTGTGTGCGCGTGCGTGTGTGTGCGTGCGTGTGTGTGTGTGTGTGCGTGCGTGCGTGCGTGTGAGCGTGCGTGCATGCGTGCGTGCGTGTGTGTGCGTGCGTGTGTGTGTGTGTGCGCGTGTGTGTGCGTGCGTGTGTGTGTGTGCGTGTGTGTGTGCGTGCGTATGTGTGTGTGCGTGCATGTGTGTGCGTGCGCGTGTGTGTGTGTGCGTGCGTGTGTGTGTGCCTGCGCGTGTGTGTGTGCGTGCGTGGGTGCGTGTGCGTGCGTGTGTGCGTGTGTGTGTGCGTGCGTGCGTTTGTGCGTGCATGCGTGTGTGTGTGTGCGTGCGTGCGTGCGTGCGTGCGTGCGTGCGTGCGTGTGTGTGTGAAGAAAGACTTCCGTACCAGGTATTCATGTGGAAACTACCCGTTAAAAGTATACAGCCAAAGAGAATCGCTATGAAGAACAATTAATGGGAAAAGCTCAACCATTGGCCTAAGAAATAACCAGGAACTACAAGAACTATCACCAGATCGTCAATTGTGAGAACTATGACTTCCGCCCTATGTGCCGCCTTTCGGTCCGAGAGGAAAACGAATATATTCATATATGAGATTACAAATGAAAGTCGGAGGCATCTAATTTACTTACCTATTTTTCGACTTTGGAATTCGGAAGTAAGTGTCCATATCTTGTCATTTAAGAATATTGCTGTATAAGCGACTGTATTGGCCTGCTTTCTTTTGTCAAGGGAAACGAAAGCCAATACAAACAATACAGAACAAAGATGGCCTCACAGGATAGCAAGGTGGAGATAAATAATAATAAATGAATATTATTATAGAGGGAAACTTCCGAGGTGATAATTCAGGTTCGATCCCACTTCGGACCATATATTGTTCTTTGTTTTTTTCGGTGTTGTTGATTATTTGTAATTTTTTTCTGAGTGCTGTAATAAATACCTCATCCTCCTATGATTCCCTGGAAAGCATGTTGCAAAACGCAGTGCAATTCAGCTAATGAGCGTATGCAGAATAATACATTTTATTGCAATTTATAGCCTTACTACAATATCTTTCAACTATCGGCTAAACTTATCGGAGCTGAACTTTATAGAGTTCTTGGGACTGAATTAGGCATCACAGTCACGTGATCATGTTGTGCTGCCTGTGCCCATGACTACCACTTTGATATGGACATGAACCAATGTCAGTTCTTGTTCCATTGTCGTAACTGCTGAAATCATTTATACATAAGATAGAAGTCACCATAAAGATATTAGTTGAAATAGAAAAGACATGAAGGGTAGATAGAAGCCATCATGAAGCTATTTGTTGAAACAAAAACAACAAGAAAGAAAGATAGAAGACACCATAAGGCTATTTGTTGAAATAGAAACAGACAAGAAAGAAATATAGAAGTCACGATGGGGATATTAGTTGAAATTGAAAAGACAGGAAGGAAAGATAGAAGTCATCATGAAGCTATTTGTTGAAATAGAAACAGACAAGAAAGAAAGATAGAAGTCACAATAAGGCTATTTGTTGAAACATAAACAGACAAGAAATAGATAGAAGTCACAATAAAGCTATTTTTAAAAATAGAAACAGACAAGAAAGATAGATAGAAGTCACCACAAGGCTATTTGTTGAAACAAAAAAAGACAAGAAAGATAGCTGGAAGTCACCATAAGGATATTTGTTGAAGCATAAAGACACAAGTAAGATAGATAGAAGTCAATATAAGTTGGCATAAGGCTTATTAAAGAGATCTTTAATGTTGTGTAGAGGCAGTGGTACAGAAAGGAACACCAAAATTACACTGAAGAAAGATGGAAACATCCTAATAGGTAAGCATGCAGCAAATCACTTTGCAGACTCCCTTGCAAATGACAATAATATTGAAATTAGCCTAGAGAAATGACAAGAGGCCCGTTTAAAGCAACAAAATGCAAGACAAGAAGAGACCGCACATGAAGTCATGGAAATACCCATTACACAAAGAGAGCTAGAGCTGGCAATATCCAAATTAAAAATGAAAAAGTCACCAGGCTGTGATGGAGTGTCCAATGAAATTTAAGAACTTGCGAACTGCAGCTAAAGCAAAACTACTGCAGATCTACAACATTTGCTGGATCACAGGTAGAGTGCCACAGGCATGGAGAGAAGCAATTATGATAACATTACTAAAGCCAGAAAAGATGGTTCAACGACATCCAGCTATAGACCAATCAGCCTTACAAGCTGTTTGTGTAAAACAATGGAACGTATAATCAATCTCAGACTGCAGTGGTACCTGGAAAGTGAAAATCTCCTTGTCCCACAACAAGCAGGCTTTAGACAGTGTTACTCTATCGAAGATCAGGCAACCTATCTTTCCCAGGAAATTGAAGATGCGTTTCAAGAAAAGAAACTGGTACTAGCAGCATGGATAGACCTAAAGAAATCATTTGATAAGGTATAGAAGGAAGGGCTTTTGAAGAAACTGAGAAATTATGGAGTAAATGGCAGGATGTACAAATGAGCCAAAGCATACATGTATAACAGGAGAGCCAGAGTGCAACTGGATGGTCTTAAGAGTAAGAAGGTCTTACTGTGCCAGGACGTTCCACAAGGAGGGGTATTATCTCCAACACTTTTTCTGATCTACATCAATGACCTAGTTACTGAACTACCACATGGCATCAAAGTGGCAATGTATGCAGATGACTTTGTAATGTGGTGCACAGAGGAGTATGCAACATTGGCCTAAAAATTGCTACAATGAGCTATGAATGCACTGAATTCATGGACAATTAGATGGTG
The DNA here is from genome assembly GCA_032433765.1 of Megaustenia siamemsis. Lineage (NCBI taxonomy): Eukaryota > Metazoa > Mollusca > Gastropoda > Stylommatophora > Ariophantidae > Megaustenia > Megaustenia siamemsis. The sequence continues at coordinate 38,324,158 of JAVIAB010000046.1, forward strand.
TATCAGCATCAATACAGACAAATGCAGTACTACACTTTTCACTCTCTCCCCAAAACAAAAAGTAGGAGCCATCTACATAAACAATGAGCCTGTGAAAGAAGACATACAAGCTACATATCTCGGAGTTACATTGGACAACAAACTATCTTGGAAACAGCAGATAAATAAGGCAACCAAAAAAGCAAGGAGGAAATTGGCTATTCTAAGAAAGATGTGTGGAACCACATGGGGTGCGAGTCGGAAAATACTCAGTAAAGTTTACCAACAGTGTATACGCCCACATTTAGAATATGGATCATCTGCATGGTGCTCAGCATCAAACACCACACTGCAAGAACTGGACAAAGTACAAAACCATGCACTTAGGGTCATCACAGGAGCAATGAGTTCAACACCAATATTGGAGATGGAGAAATTGTGGAGGATACCAGCACTGAGAGAACGGAGGGACACAAAGGTGCTGATACAGGCAGAACAATTTGCTTGCATGCCGAGACATCCAATGAAGAACCGATTTCAAAATCTTGCATTGGGACGACTTAAGAGAAGCTGTTTTATCCACCAAGCCAAGCGTATTAGTAGACAAACACCAGACATGCCAAGAGTTGTTAACCCCCTACTGCCCATACCAGAACATACTCCCTGGACAGAGGAATCAGGATTATCAGTTCAAATACGGACAGAAGTGAAAGGAATAGTTGACAAAGAGGAACAGATAAGTCTACAGCGAAAAACAATAACTCTCAGTTTCCTGGATGAAGAATACCCACAAGACCTTTGGATTCGTGTGTACACAGATGGATCAGCACAGAATGCAGTAAAGAATGGGGGAGCAGGTGCATATATAGAGTACCCAAATAACATTAGGGATATGAATAAAATAGCAACAAGGAAATATTGTCACAATTATGATGCAGAAATACAAGCAATAAAGTTGGCAATAGAAAAACTACTGAACAGTAATCTTAGCCCGCAGCCTGTAGTGTTTTTGACAGATGCAAGATCAGTACTCCAGGCACTACAATCCAGAAACTTACCACATCTGCAGACCTTTTTGACTGAACTCTGCAAGCACCACAGGGTTGCCCTGCAGTGGATCCCGTCTCACTGTGGAGGCATGATAATTATTGGGGGTGTTATGGGCGCTTTCCTTTTCATCCCCAAAGGAGAGTAGCTTGGTGTGTTGGTGTCCCAGGATCGTCACGTCCTGCCAGAAGTTTGACACTTGCTTATGGGTCAGCTGGTTCATCATTCTCTCGTCAGAAACGCTGACACAGTCTGCAGCGGTGATGAAAACTGGCATTCCCCGCCACCAAGGAACCTGCACAGAGAGTCAAAGGTGCGATGACCGCCTTGCTACGCTCCTTTGACGTCCATGGGGATTGACAAACAGGAGACAAAAGGAAGGATCGAGGCAAGAACACATTTGACCCATGAGTTGGGGATGGGCTAGTGAATTCAGTGCACGCAATTTCTTACACAGTGGGCTGCACTATCGCACTTAGAGGGTACCATCCTCTCCTTGACCATTTATGTCGGGCATTACACTATGCTCCTTGTTAAGAGCATAAGACCAACCCCGCGGTTGGCCTTACCCTGGACGGGCTGTTAACTGTTATCTCTAGTTAACTGGTTTCCGTCAACCCTGTGACTTCCGGCAACAGTCGGTGCCAGCGATGCATATGTTTAGTAACTTATCGTGTGTCCATGGTGTGTTACACTAAGGCCCAGTGTTCAGGAAGAAAACATTCCACTTGAATACACACACAAACCCTGGTTATACACAATAGTGTCGGTCGCAGGTATCCGAGGGTGAGCGATTGTCAGCTATAAGTAGGTTATAATAATTTGTCCTTGAAGCTACAATGGGCCTACACGCATTGCGTTTTAACACTGTATGATTATTAGTTTATTATCGGTAATTATTTCAGTCCCTTTATAAATCCTTTGGAATGACAACAACCACACAAAAAACTCAATCCGTATGAATGGACATACACACAAATTGTAAATCAATAGAGCGATCTGCGAGCAGCTACTAGGCTACGTCATGTTACCGGAAGTTACCTGGGAGTTGACTTAGACCGAAGGCTATCTCTGAAACAACACATAAACAAGCTGATAGAGAAAACCACAACTAGACTCAGGATCATCAAACACCTCGCCAGTTGTGAATGGGGGGCAGACGAACAAACACTGTGTCAACTCTATACTGGCTACGTGCGATCAGTAATAGACTATTCACTACCTCTGCAATCTATTGCTACCAAGACTCTACTCCAAAGCTTAGATAAAATTCGAAATCAAACCCTGAGATTTATTAGCGGTGCTATGAAATCAACTCCAAATAATGCTTGCGAAATACACAATAACATCGAACTCCTTGGCATTCGAAGAGAACGTGCTGTAGTGGAAACCTACGAGAGATATTTGTGGACGGAACCAACAGGGGAAAATCGCATTATGGTGGAAAAGTGGCGGCAGAAAACTCGAATCAAGAAATCATTCTTTTTAGACCATGCAACTAACTACAGCTTCAAACATCACCTTCCAGCAGACAGACTTCAAGATATGCCCATCCGCCCTGAAGCACTTTGCCACCAAATAGTTGTCCCCGATGTCAGGACTGAGCTCTCCGACACCCTAGCAGATAGAAATACTCTACCTCCCATACTCAAAGCCATAGCACTGGAAACCAGTATCCGCGCAATGCCGTCCATGTTTATACTGATGGATCTGCACTCAAGGCAACCCTAAATGCTGGTTACGGTGCTGTTGTCAAGTATCCCTACTCTCACCCAGACGACTACCCCCAAATTTACGGTCCATGCGGAGAATACAGCTCCAATTACTCTGCAGAAATTATAGCTATAGAGAGATCACTCAGAAGGATATTTGTAGACTTTGGATGTGACACCATCGCACCGGAAGATATTTGTATTTTCTCGGATTCTAAATCAGCACTCGAAGCAATTGAATGCGGTCTAACATCTGAGGTTTCCAATATAAGATCTTTATCAAACCAACTATCCACTACCTATGGCGTGGCTGTAACCCTACAATGGATTCCTGGTCACATCGGCATTGCGGGAAATGAGAGAGCGGATAGGTTAGCTAAACTGGGAGCATCCCTACCACAGCTTCCTGTTCAAGTTAGCCTTAAAACATGCAAGCAAATTTTGAGAAACAACTACCACGTGGAATGGTTGAATATGTGGGCTTCAGCTAAGACTGGACGCCTACTCTACAGATATCAAATAAAACCAGACCCTCTCGACCCTGTGCGGGAGCTGAGGCAAAGGGATCAAAGCCTGATATTCCAGCTGAGAACAGGTCATGCTCCTACCAATCAACATCTGAGCAGAATAAAAACACAACATGATCCAATCTGCAGACACTGCCGTCAACAATCTGAGACTGTAGATCACCTGCTACTACACTGTCCCCATTTACAAAACCGACGGAGCATGCTACTCCCACTACTTCCATCCATCAATAGCACACTGTACTCTGCAGCTGTACAACTGAGAAGGACCTGCGCCTTCATGCGAGAAGCATTAAGCTGTAAAGAGCTCATAGCTCACGGCTAACAAGGGGATTAAGTCAAGTCAAGTCAAGTCAAGTCAAATCTCACTGTGGAATACCAAGAAATGAGAAAGCAGATCAGTTGGCAAAGGAAAGTTCAACAGGCACACAACTAGATACACCGGTTACATACCATCATAAGAAACAGATAATCAAATCAATCAGAGGACCACAAGCTCCAAATCAGGATGCCTTTCATAATATGAATAGATATGAACAAGTTATCATTATACGCCTCAGAACAGGACACAATCGACTCCATAGTCACATGTGTACAAAATTCAAGATCGGCACATCAACTACTTGTACATGTGGACAAACGCCACAGACTGCTGAACACATACTTAAAAACTGCACTGAATATAGTAGAATGAGGAAAATCCATTGACCTATAGATACAACACTACAGACAAAACTCTATGGGCCACTGCAAGAATTACAAAAGACTAAAATTTATACAGGAAACGACATTGAAGATATAGACAATACTTCGGACGAACGAAAGATAGATAGATGTAGAGCTAGTCTTACCATATGGATGTGAATAATGAACAAAAGGGCAATAGACAACAAAATAATAGGATACTGTAGAAATGTGGTTCTATAGGAAGAATGTTGAGAATACCATGGACAGCTAAGAAGAGTAATGAAAACGTTCTGAAAGAGGTCAAAGCAAAAAGAGAGCTAATTTCCAATATAAGGAAGAAACAATCATCATTTTTGGCCATGTAATGAGAAGAGAACAACTGGAATATATTGTAACAACTGGAAAAATTGAGGGACGAAGAGACAGAGGGAAGCAAAGATAAAAGATACCCGTCAGCTTAAGAGAATGGCTTGGCAGAAGGTCAACAACAGAAATGATAAATAACTGCCGAGATTGAAAGTTGTGGAGATATCACCTACGCCAGCAGGCATGGTGCTTGATGATGATGTTAATGTTTATTGTGAAAACAAGAAGAGACAAGAAAGATAGAAGTCATTATATCAATCGATGTTTGCGAAGACAAGAAGAGACAAGAAAGATAGAAGTCATTATATCGATCGATGTTTGCGAAGACAAGAAGAGACAAGAAAGATAGAAGTCATTATATCGATCGATGTTTGCGAAGACAAGAAGAGACAAGAAAGATAGAAGTCATTATATCGATCGATGTTTGCGAAGACAAGAAGAGACAAGAAAGATAGAAGTCATTATATCAATCGATGTTTGCGAAGACAAGAAGAGACAAGAAAGATAGAAGTCATTATATCGATCGATGTTTGCGAAGACAAGAACAGACAGGAAAGTCATGTGTAGTTGCAGCATAAAATGTACAGATGCAATAAATTAACGACAAATGGAGTATTTGAGCTTTGCTTGATAAGAGGGTACTAAACAAATAAACGTTTCGACACTTGAATGTTTTCGAGTAGTTTTGTTGTGGGGGTGGGGGTGGAGGGGGGAGGGAGTTAGAAACACTTAGAAAACCCAACAACTCTACGTTCGTCCAGTAATTACTTCTCTACACCGTCCTCCTTTAAGAGGACAGAATATGAGAATAGCTGTGTTGAGTCTAGCTCGCTCTCCCGACTGAGAGAGGAAAATGTTAAGACCAACTAATGAAATTAATGAAACAGATCAAGCGAACAATGATGGCGCGAGGAAACACTTTTAGAACTCTATACATCGGCAAATAAAGTAGAAGATACAAAGGCTCGGTAATTTCATCATCTTCGAGACGAACTCGAAAACAAAACAGGTGAAAACCGTTAATAATGTCCAACCAACTACAGAGCATCAACGAAATGTAGATATAAAAGATATAATTTAACGTTATTTTTCTCTTCTCTTGGCCTCTGCTACTGTTATGTTACCTAGTTTTTATAATATTTTATCAATTCAGCCTTTTACGTGGTCGGACCTTGGGTTTGGTGATATAAGAGACCTAAATAACTAGCACCAACGCTCGACTATATCTTCAAGAATCAAAGAGAACCAAGATTCACAAGGATAAAGTTGGGGGCTTGGTAGCAAAGGTAAGATGTCGGCCTCTGGATAAAAAGGTCCCTTGTTCGATTCCCACCATCTGTGGTGAAACAATAAAAAAAAAAAAACTTAATCCGTGATTAAATTTGCGGCATTACCTCCCCTGGTCTTGGGGTACTGAGATCCGATAATAACACGTCTTGGGTAACAGCGAGAAGCATGAGGGCGCCAGTGTGTATTCAATGCACGTTAAAGAAACCTGGACAGTTAAAAGTCGAAGGAGTAGACCATGGTGGCCACTGCCCAGGGCAAAAAGTAAAGTAAATCTATCCATGCCAAAGTCGGATGTGTCGGGTTAAAGTAAACTAGCGACACAATGCATACACCGCCACTAAAAGTGCGAAATCTAAGAAGGAAAAGAAGAAGCATATTTAATTTTGCATAAATTTCTACAGCGACGCGGACTAACAGTCTTTTTTTGCTCTGGCTTCAACTCGACCACTACTCTCTTCATCGTCTGCTCTATATCATCATAATCATCATCACCATCATCAGGTCAAATGTCCTTTACATGACGTTAAATTCACCACAGCCCGTAAGAAAGACTCTCTTTATAGCGAGATATCCCACCTCTTCTGTTGTCATGATCAATCTCTTGTCTCCTGGATGTCTTGAAACCACCTTCTTCTTGGTCTGCACCTAGTACGTCACTCTATAAAAGACGTATAAATCCATTTACGATCTGTATTGTATTGCTTTGTGTTTTTCTCCCATTAGAAGTCTTCCAGAGTTGAAACGTCGGGTTATTTAGTCTTGTTTTCTTTAGTAAAGCCTATTTTTTCGTTATTTTGGTTCATTCAAACTGGTTATTACTGGCGCGTTTCTAAAGGTCAGAGTCGGTGGGTATGTGATAGGGCCACAGAGATGATATATTAATCAGCGTGCTCCCACAGTGTATAATTTGTTAATAAAAGCTTAGTGCCCTTTGGACTGCTTTAAGCATCCAAAATGAGAGTAAAAAAAGGTAAAAAGCTAAGGAAACAGAAGAAATGTTACTAAAACATATTGTTGAATTTTATATTAAATGAGTTAAATATTTTATCGTTAAAATAAACAAAAGGATAAGTAGAACAAAACATAATTCTAATGCCATAAAAAAATATATATATTCTAATGACAAACGGGGTGTCCGGTTAGCGCAATCGATAGGCGGTTGGCTTACCACGGCAACAGCCGGGGTTCGTAATCCTGGCGAGGACACCTGGGTTTTACTAATTCCCTAAAAATTAGTAGGAGCCGCGATAGCTCAGTGGTTAGTGAACTGGACTACTACGGACAAGGGGTAGGGTTCGATCCCAACCGACGGCTCCGGGTTCACCCAGCCTTAAAAATGGGTACCGGATTTTTTTCTGGGAAAGTAAAAGCAGCACGGGCGTAATACCGACCACATTACCCCAAAAATCATGTGCTGAAGGTCTGTAAAATATAGGGTCACTAACACCATATTTTCCCTATACGCCACTTGGCGTGACGGGGGGTACTTTACTTTTACTAATGACAAACGATAATTCTCAAACAGCAAAGATAGATTCAAGATGCAACAAAGCTTGTCAAATCATCGGACAGTTATCACCACTATTGTCCAACAAGGAAATAACTCTGGAGACAAAGCGAGCACTATAAAATACAATCTTCATCCCAACGTTGTGCTACCAATGCCAGACCTGGACCCTAGTCCAGATGAAAGAACAATAAAAAAAATAACCCCTACAGAGATTAAATGTGTTAGACAAATAACAGGAAATAATCTGAGAGATAAGATCAGAAATGCAGAACTGAGAAAAAAGCTAGGAATAGCCCACGCCATAGAATATATAAAAGCAAATGCTGTCACATACCAGCTTTCACCATTGCTAAGACATCCAAACACTTCTATGCCAGCTAAACAACAAATGATAAATAGCATTTTCATACCAACTTTGTGCTATGAAAGTCAAACATGGACCGTTTCTAAATCACAATTAAGAAAGATCAATACATGTGAGATGCGATGCTTGAGAAAAGTAACAAACAACACAAAAAGAGATAGAATACCAAATGAAACCATAAGAAAAATAGTAGGAACAAAACCCTGCCAAGAATATATAGAACAACAACAACTTAAATGGTATGGCCACCTGGTCAGAATGAATCCTTATCAATCACCATCAAGGGCGTTCTTTTCGATAATGCATGGAAAAAGACCAAGAGGAAGACCCAGATAGGATAGATGCAGTGACAGAGACATGTAACAACAAAGGAAAGTCACAAATTCAGACAGTTCGAGCAGCTCAAGAACGACAAATGACATAAACCACGACACCCTTTAGGTATCAGCGAAAAGAGAAAAGAAAAGAAGAAGAAGATAGAATATAATAATGAAACAACAGATAAAATGGTTTGGTCACGTGACAAGGCAGAACGATCAAAACACAACACAACGAGCCTTCAACAAACGTTGTGAGAACACAAGACCCAAGGGTCGACCACGAAAACGATGGGTCGATGGAATATTAGAAGAACTAGGAAACATAACAGCAGCAGAGGCGAACAGAAGAGCAAAAGACCGCAAATTATATCTCCCCTCGACGCTGAAAGGCAGATGAGGAAGGAAAGAAGAAGAAGAAGTTAAAATAAAATATACTAACATCAAAACCAGTAACACCAGGGATAAAACTATGAATATCAAAATATTATATCTACTCAACATTTCTCTATTGTGCAGAAACATGCACATTAGACATGAAAACAGAACAGAAAATTGAAGCCTTTGAAAAGTGGATTTACAGGAGAATAAGAAGAATCGAATGGAAAGGTAACAAAAGCAACGATGTAGTCTTAAAACAACTAAAAATGAAAAGAGAGCTACTAAACACAATTCAAAAAAGACAAATAAAAATTTTGGGGCGTGTTAAAAGACGCAGCACCCTACTAGCAGTAATCTTAGAAGGGAAAATACAAAGAAGTAGAGGCAGACCAAGACTAACGTGATCGAGTAACATAAAAAAATGGACAAGTCAGCCTAAGAGAACCTGCACTATCAAAGCAAGAGACAGAGCGGAATATTCGTTGCATAACTCAATTTTATCAAACATTTAATATATAACTTTGCTCTCGACATGTCTCGTTCTTATCTGGCACCGTTTCAGTGTTTAACTAAAACAACTACACCTAATATACTTGTCAGGCCATAATGTTTAGGGACCATTAACAACCCTCTACCTAGCACTCGGTAATATTACCTTCCCCCCCCCCCTCCCCCCCCCCCCCCCGAAAAAAAACCCACCTGGATTCTATTTTACAAGAGGCGGGCCTATATATATATGTGTCATTTACTGGTACGTTTATTGTAATAGGAGACACACTCAGTCGATACGATCCACACTGACAAGCTAGGACAGGACAAACAATTTCCGGTCACTAGACAACACGGTTCTGGACATCATTCATCGCTCAAAGTTGGTGAGTTTTGTTTGTTGATTTGTACAAGCTCTCGTTGTTTTGTATGTGATGTTGCTGTTATGTACACGATGTCGCCTTTTCTTGTACAGGTCGCTGTATTGTACACGCTTTGTCTATTCTGTACACGCTGTCGTTATTTTGTACAAGCAGTGGTAGTTTTGCACACGCTGCCGCTGTTTTGTACACGATCTCGTTTTTTTGTACACGATCTCGTTGTTTTGTACACGATCTCGTTGTTTTGTACACGATCTCGTTTTATTGTACACGCTTGTTCTTATTTTGTACAAGCTGTTCTTGTTTTGTATACGGTGTCATTGTTGTGTACACTCCTCCATTGTTTTGTACACACTGTCGCAATTTTACACACACTACCATTGTTTTGTGCACGTTATCATTGTTTTGTACACGCTGTCAATATTTTGTACACATAGTCACTGTTTTGTACACTCTGTCAATGTTTTGTACACATTGTCACTGTTTTGTACACTCTGTCAATGATTTGTACACACTGTCATTGTTGTAGCTCTATGATTGTTTCGTACACTGGCATTGTTTTTCACACACTGTCATTGTTTTGTCTTGTACACATTGTCATTGTTTTGTACGTGCTGTCATTGTCTTGTAAAAGCTGTCATCGTTTTGTCTTTTACACAATGTCATTGTTTTGTACACGCTGTCATTGTCTTATGTACATTGTCATTGTTTTGTACACACTGTCATTGTTTTGTACACACTGTCATAGTTTTATACACACTGTCATTGTCTTGTATACACTGTCATTGTTTTGTACACACTGTCATTGTTTTGTACACACTGTCATTGTTTTGTACATACTGTCATTGTTTTGTACACACTGCCGTTGTTTTATACACACTGTCATTGTTTTGTACACACTGTCATTGTTTTATACACACTGTCATTGTCTTGTATACACTGTCATTGTTTTGTACACACTGCCATTGTTTTGTGCACACTGCCGTTGTTTTATACACACTGTCATTGTTTTGTACACACTGTCATTGTTTTATACACACTGTCATTGTTTTGTACACACTGCCATTGTTTTGTACACACTGCCATTGTTTTATACACACTGTCATTGTTTTGTACACACTGCCGTTGTTTTATACACACTGCCATTGTTTTGTACACACTGCCATTGTTTTGTACATACTGTCATTGTTTTGTACACACTGCCGTTGTTTTATACACACTGTCATTGTTTTGTACACACTGTCATTGTTTTATACACACTGTCATTGTCTTGTATACACTGTCATTGTTTTGTACACACTGCCATTGTTTTGTGCACACTGCCGTTGTTTTATACACACTGTCATTGTTTTGTACACACTGTCATTGTTTTATACACACTGTCATTGTTTTGTACACACTGCCATTGTTTTGTACACACTGCCATTGTTTTATACACACTGTCATTGTTTTGTACACACTGCCGTTGTTTTATACACACTGCCATTGTTTTGTACACACTGCCATTGTTTTATACACACTGTCATTGTTTTGTACAAACTGCCATTTCGCGTTCCTGCTGTCGTCTCTCTGATCAAATTAAACGTTCTGTATTTATTATTATCATTAGTATTGCTTCTGGTAAACATATTAACTATTTTGTTCGCACGGGACTTCATTATTTAGTCTTAAATCCATAAAAATCTCTCTCGTTCTTTCTTCCTCTCTCTCTCTCTCTCTCTCTCTCTCTCTCTCTCTCTCTCTCTTTCTGTTTTATCGTTATTTATTTTTTTAAACCAAAAAAAAAAAACATCATAAGACTGCTACAGCAATATGTGCTACAGAACTGTTCATGTCAGATTCTCCTTAGAGCAGAAGTCGGCAACATACGGCCCGCGGGTCAGCACCGCCACGCCAAGCTATATTTACCCTTATGTGCTGAATATTAATTTAAAAGTTCATTTCCTTCTGTCACATCCGTCCATGACTTATTTTGTGCTTCATATTCATCATATGAACCATTGTCTTTTGTGGATTTTGTTCTTTTGTAACTTAGCTCGGGTCTGTCTTTAATTTTTGTTCTGGCTCTTGTTTTGGTACTGTTGATATTTATTTATTTATTTTTTTTTTTACTAAAACCTAGTTTCACACTCTCCCTTGGTGCTGTCTCTGTTTTATTGCTTGATTCGGGAGAGGTCTTTTTTCGATGTCTTGCGTCTCCTTTTTCTTGTATTCTCCAACTCTATAAATACATCGCTTATGTTACTTTTCTCTGCGAGCATTTATTTTTGTTGGGTGGTCTGTACTTGACTCACTCTGCTTTTGTCCTTTTTGTCTGTGCTTCTGACGCCTTCACATATTTAGCGATCAACTACTGCTATGGGTTTAGACATTTAGACTAGCTTGGATCACGAACAAGACGTCTCACTTGAGGTTTTCACCCGGTCCTCCGTAATTTATCATGCAGGCTTGTTTTTATCGGCAATATTTGTATTCTTAGGATGTGCTGCAGTCCTGTAGGGTATGCTCTAGAGATTATCTTGATGCTCCTGCCTTGAGAGTGCTGCAGTCCTGTAAGATGTGTTCTGGGGATTATCTTGATGCTCCCTCCTTGAGAGTGTTCCAGTCCTGTAAGATGTGTTCTGGGGAATGTCTTGATGCTCTTGCCTTGAGAGTGCTGCAGTCCTGTAAGATGTATTGTAGGGCTTGTCTTGATGCTCCTTCCTTGAGAATGCCGTAGTCCTGCAGGATGTATTGTGGGGCTTGTCTTGATGCTCCTTCCTTGAGAATGCTGAAGTCCTGTAAGATATGCTCTGGGGTTTGTCTTGATGCCCTGCAGTTACATATTGCAAGATCACTGACATTTATCTTGAGTACATGTGCTCTGAAGCCACAGAGGTCTGTTCTGTGTCTGAATATCTTGGTCTGCTCATATCTAACGAATTTGTTTAATACGCTGTCGTGTTCTGGCTAATACTTACTATACAACTCTCCCCATTCTTTTGTCCTGGTTTATTTCAGGATTGTCTACATTTCGTTGATGCTCTGTGGCTGGTTGGACATTATTAACGGTTTTCATTTGTTTTGTTTTCGAGTTCGTCTCGAAGATGATGAATTTACCGAGCCTTTGTATCTTCTACTTTATTTGCCGATGTATAGAATTATAAAAGTGTTTTCTCGCGCCATCATTTTTCACTCGATCTGTTTCATTAATTTCATTAGTTGGTCTTAACATTGTCAGCTCGCAGTCGGGAGAGCGAGCTAGACTCAACACAGCTATTCTCATTGTGTGTCCTCTTTCTCGTTTCCTGGGATGCCACAATAATGTACTGGTATCCACTGATAGGTCTAATTCTTTTGTCTGACAGCGAACATGTATTGTTCTTTATTCTCTGAATGAGTCTGTCATGTTTCAGGCTTGACACCGCTTGTATGACAGATCTTGCATCACAAAGATTAACTAGTTTTAGATTTAGGACCTCTTGTGTGTTGAGAGTTTGTTTGCTGTGTGTAGTGCCATTGCCTCCGGTGTGAAATGTGTGAACCTTCTTTCAACTGAGACTGTTTCTGTCTTTCCACTTGGGTATGTTATATGGATGCTACTTCTTCCCTTCTTTGATGTTTCAATTACGGATCCATCTGTGACAACCCGTGCCCATAAATCTATGAGGTATTTTTCCTGCAGCATGATACGTGACTGGGGACTCATATCTGTCGCTGGTTGCTCGTTTTAGAAGACCATTCCTGGAACATTTTCTGAGATTATTTTCGTTTTTATTTTTTTTACAGCTGTAACATGGCTTGGCTTCGCGCAGATCTTTGTTTATTTCTAGTACATGTTCATGGTGTCTGAAGGTTTCCCTTGGATGGTGGTTGTCTGAAGGTTTCCCTTGGATAGTGGTTGTCTGAAGGTTTCCATTGGGTGGTGGTTGTCTAAAGGTTTCCCTTTGATGGTGTTTGTCTGAAGGTTTCCCTTTGATGGTGTTTGTCTGAAGATTTCCCTTTGATGGTGTTTGTCTGAAGGTTTCCCTTGGATGATGGTTGTCTGACTGTTTCCCTTGGATGGTGTTTGTCTGAAGGTTTCCCTTGGATGGTGGTTGTCTGAAGGTTTCTCTTGGATGGTGTTTGTCTGAAGGTTTCCCTTGGATGGTGGTTGTCTGAAGGTTTCCCTTGGATGGTGGTTGTCTGAAGGTTTCTCTTGGATTTTGGTTGTCTGAAGGTTTCCATTGGATGGATGTTTGTCTGAAGGTTTCTCTTGGATGGTGGTTGTCTGAAGGTTTCCCTTGGATGGTGGTTGTCTGAAGGTTTCCCTTGGATGGTGGTTGTCTGAAGGTTTCCATTGGATGGATGTTTGTCTGAAGGTTTCTCTTGGATGGTGGTTGTCTGAAGGTTTCTCTTGGATGGTGGTTGTCTGAAGGTTTCTCTTGGATGGTGGTTGTCTGAAGGTTTCTCTTGGATGGTGGTTGTCTGAAGGTTTCCCTTGGATAGTGGTTGTCTGAAGGTTTCCCTTGGATAGTGGTTGTCTGAAGGTTTCCCTTGGATAGTGGTTGTCTGAAGGTTTCCCTTGGATGGTGGTTTGCCCTCTTCAAGCGGAGTCTGTTCTTTGTTCTGTCTTGGACTTTCTGGTGCAGTGGGTGATCTAGTAGCTTTTTAAACTTTTTGAGCTGGACAAGGGTTTTGTACTTTCTTCTGTGTGTTTGGGGCTCATGATTTGCTGTTTTCTTCATTGTTAGATCGGGGTGCTTTTCATTGCCCCCATTGCGTCCTCTTGATTTTCGTGAGTTATCGGCTTACCCAATGAGTATCGTCTCCACATGAGTCACAGACGGTTCAACGCCCTGGCAGCGTCCTCCACATTTTGTTCTTCAAAATATCCGTCTCCACTAAGTTGACATTTATAAAGTTGAGGGCGCTGGTGGCTTTCTTATATAGAAGGGTCCACTTGTCTGTGTGGAATTTTTTTGGGGTAACCACCTGTTTTTGGGTTCGCAGTGATGTATATGACCATCTTTTTAACAGTGTTCTTCACTAGTCGGGGACAGCCAGTGTTTCGTGCTTTTATCTTTTACTTTGTGAAAGTGCTCGAACTTGACAGCAAATTGTGGACTCTGCACATGTAGATGCACCAGTTACATACCATCAGAAGAAACAGATAACCAAATCAATCAGAAGACCACAAGCCTAAAATCTACATGCTTTTCATAATATGAATAGATGGGAACAAGTTATTATTATATGACTTTCCTACATACTCTGACTTCACCTTTCTAAATATTTTCATATTTGTGTACTCACCAGTTAGTGTCTTTTACAGAACGTTACACACACGACAACCTGTCTGAAAGAGTCTCTATCTCAAACCAGATCTTCCACAGAACGTTACTTGTCTCAAAGAGTCTCTATCTCAAACCAGATCTTCCACAGAACGTTACTTGTCTCAAAGAGTCTCTATCTCAAACCGGATCTTCCACAGAACGTTACTTGTCTCAAAGAGTCTCTATCTCAAACCAGATCTCCCACAGAACGTTACTTGTCTGAAAGAGTCTCTATCTCAAACCAGATCTTCCACAGAACGTTACTTGTCTCAAAGAGTCTCTATCTCAAACCAGATCTTCCACAGAACGTTACTTGTCTCAAAGAGTCTCTATCTCAAACCAGATCTCCCACAGAACGTTACTTGTCTCAAAGAGTCTCTATCTCAAACCAGATCTTCCACAGAACGTTACTTGTCTGAAAGAGTCTCTATCTCAAACCAGATCTTCCACAGAACGTTACTTGTCTGAAAGAGTCTCTATCTCAAACCAGATCTTCCACAGAACGTAACCTGTCTGAAAGAGTCTCTATCTCTAATCAGATCTCACGCAGAACGTTAACTGTCTAAAAGAGTCTCTATCTAATGTCAGATCTCCCACAGAACGTTACACACATCACAACCTGTCTGAAAGAATCTCTGTCTCTAACCAGATCTCCCACAGAACGTTACACACATCACAACCTGCCTGAAAGAATCTCTGTCTCTAACCAAATCTCCCACAGAACGTTACACACATCACAACCTGTCTGAAAGAATCTCTGTCTCTAACCAGATCTCCCACAGAACGTTACACACATCACAACCTGTCTGAAAGAATCTCTGTCTCTAACCAGATCTCCCACAGAACGTTACACACATCACAACCTGCCTGAAAGAATCTCTGTCTCTAACCAGATCTCCCACAGAACGTTACACACATCACAACCTGTCTGAAAGAATCTCTGTCTCTAACCAGATCTCCCACAGAACGTTACACACATCACAACCTGTCTGAAAGAATCTCTGTCTCTAACCAGATCTCCCACAGAACGTTACACACATCACAACCTGCCTGAAAGAATCTCTGTCTCTAACCAGATCTCCCACAGAACGTTACACACATCACAACCTGTCTGAAAGAATCTCTGTCTCTAACCAGATCTCCCACAGAACGTTACACACATCACAACCTGCCTGAAAGAATCTCTGTCTCTAACCAGATCTCCCACAGAACGTTACACACATCACAACCTGTCTGAAAGAACCTCTGTCTCTAACCAGATCTCCCACAGAACATTACACACATCATAACCTGTCTATTCTTTCTCGCTTTCAGTGATGATGTTATCACCAGTCTTCCACTCATTTTATTACTATTTATACATATTTTTCTCTCTATATGTCTGTATTACCTGTCTGTTTCCCTGTTTCAGAAATGAAGAACTGAGAAAAAAAGCTGGGAATAATTCCCGTCATAGAATAAATGAAAAAAAAAAACAAATACAATGTTTTGGACACCCGATAAGGCAGAAAGAGCAAAATACAATGCAGCGAGCCTTTTATTTAATGTTACATCACTAGACCCAAGGGTCGACAACGATAAAATTATTTAATGGGATATTAGAAACACTGGAAAATATAACAACATCAGAGCCCAGTAAAAGAGCAAAAGGCATCTCCCAAGACACTGCAAGCCAAATGAGGAAGGAAAGAAGATAGCTTAAAACACAATTTAAAAAACAATGTAAATGATGAGTGAGATTAAATTAATTAAGAGTTGATTGTTTTAGAATAAGTAAGATCAAGGTTAATTTGGTTAGTAATTACAATAACAGTAAGGTAGCGTTTTACATTCACGTGTTGAGGATATAGTAATAAAAATAAGGTTTGCGTCATTCGGGGCAAGAGAACCATCATCGCCACTACCATCATCGCCACCATCACCATCATCGCCACCATAATTATCAACGTCATCAACATCATCGCCACCACCATCACCGGCATCACCATCATCACCACCATCACCATCATCACCACCATCACCATCATCACCACCATGATCATCACCACCATTACCATCACCACCACCACCACCATCACCATCATCACCACCATCATCATCAAAACCATCACAATCATCACCACCATGATCATCACCACCATCACCAACACCACCATCACCATCATCACGACCATCACCATCATCACCACCATCATCATCACCACCATCACCACCATCATCATCACCACCATCATCATCACCACCATCACCATCATCACCACCATCATCACCATCACCACCATCATCACCACTATCACCACCATCACCACCATCATCACCACCATCATCACCATCATCACCATCATCACCACCATCACCACTACCATCACCACCACCATCACCACCATCATTGTCACCATCATCACCACCCCCATCACCATCACCACCATCACCACCATCACCACCACCATCACCATCATCATCACCACCGTCACCACCATCATTGCCACCATCATCACTACCCCCATCACCACCATCACCACCACCACCATCACCACCACCATCATCACCATCCCCACCATCATTGCCACCATCATCACCACCCCCATCACCACCATCACAATCAAGACCACCATCACCACCATCATCACCGCCCCCATCACCATCACCACCCCCATCACCACCATCACCACCATCATTGCCATCACCATCACCACCACCACCACCACCATCACCATCACCACCATCCCCACCATCATTACCATCATCACCATCACCACCATCCCCACCATCATTACCATCATTACCATCATCATCACCCCCATCACCACCATCACCACCATCATCACCATCATTACCATCACCACCATCATCACCACCCCCATCACCACCATCATCACCACCATCATCTTCAGCCCATCAACGTTGCACTCACTTGGACTCTCGTCTTCACAGTTCTCCTCCAACCTTCACGGTTAATAAAATCTTCCTTTGTGACGTAACGAATGTTAATTATTCTTCATTCTAACATGGTTTTATTAATACTATTATCATTGCTTCCACACCTAAAAAAGGTCTTAGCACTCTCTTAATGGGTGTGCCAAGGTCGCTATTTTCCCCGAAGTCTGAACATGTCTTCGAACCATTTAAAAGGACTGTTGTTTTTTTCCTTTTTATATACATTTATTTTAAATAGTAGTAGCCTAGATGCGCCACAGAAATAAAAAGCAGAATAGCTAAGGCGAAAATAGCATTTCAGAAAATGAAAAATATCTTATGCAACAAATCTTTGTCAATAGAAATGAGAAAGAGAGTTCATCGGTGCTATATACAACCAATTGTGACCTATGGAAGCTAATCATGGACAGTAGACAAACAAATAAAAAGACGATTAGAGGCCACAGAAATTGGATTTTGCAGCAGAATGTTGAAAGTTCCCTGGACAGCTAAAAAGACCAATGAGGAAGTTCTCAGACAGGCCAACACAAAAAAGGAACTCCTAAAAAAACATCAGAAAGAACCAATCAACATTTTTTGGGCACATCATGAGATGAGGAAAGTTGGAATACTTGGTTACAACTGGCAAAATAAAAAGAAAAAGAGATCACGGACGACAAAGAAAGAAAATACTGGATAGCTTGGTGTCATGGCATGGAAAACATTCAACAACAGAACTGATACGATGCACTGTAGATAGAAGATTGTGGAAGGACTTGATCGCCTACGCCAACGGGTATGGCACATGCTGATGAGCTTAGTGTTTATTTCCACATTATGCTTCTGTATTTGTTACATCTGGTATTTCTGAAGTGAAATAAAAATCTATTCTCGTGTCAAGTTTATTCTCTTTAATGTCCTTTCACACTTCCCCTGCCTTATCAATGATACTTACGACTTTCAACATTTGCTTAAAGTCCTGAACTAGTTCGCTGAACCACAATGGTTACTGGCGTGTTGGGATGATACAAGACTTAGGTCGCTTCTCATGGGATTCCCAGTAACTTTCACCTTGAGGATATCTTAATCTCAGGACTACAATGACCCCCAAACACTCTGGCTATGCAGTTCCCCTTTTTCTAATCTAGAGGGTACCTATTTTTATCTTGTTGAAACTAGTGGAATAATAAACCTGTTACTTCAAGTTGAACTAAACAACACCTTTTGTCAATATTGCGTAAAGCATTTATTTTTTATTTTAAAAAAAAATGTATTTTGATTTACAATAGTACATCTACTGCACTGTCTTTCACTGGTAAATTGTAAAGTTTTGACAAGTAGAGCTCGCATAAAACCCAGCCCTGTACTTCACGTCGTCATGATTAACAGCTGTTGTAAACTAGACCTCTCTCTTCTATTCTTCATTTCCATTCAAGTGTGTTAACATTAGGGAAATAGATTAAGGAGTTCGAACCAAAGGCGTATACAACATTCCTTCTAGTAGGGGCTGTTTAATCAATTAAATTATTCCGATTTCTTACGATGCGTGATGATATTGTATGGCGTAGGATAGTTCTGCTGCGTTCACTTTCGGTGCCACTTCGCCTAATGTCTTTAGGCGTGTGCTGTAGCTGCTATATTGGGACTACAGCTGCCTTTCGTTGTTTGTATCCTTCATTGAGATGTGTTTTAATTCGGATGATTTCACTGACACGGGTGGTAGAGCAATTATGAATTTTAATTCGTTTGCAGTGATACCATGGCCTTCGAAAACCTATAAACAACCAAGACATAATTAAGACAGGTTTACTTAAAGCAGCTAATTAAGACATAATCGAATGAAGGCAGAGATCGATTAAAGCAAAGCTTGTTTTTGATGAGGCATAACTAAGACATAATCCGAATAACAAAACACAATTTCAAATATGAATTAAACAGATCAAATTTGATTTGACAGGGCATGATTAAGGAAGGGTTGATTATTTCAGGGCCTGATTAAGATAGATAATTTTGTAAAAATAAGATTTTAATAAGATAAAGCAAGAAGACAAATATAAAGACAGCGGATTGTTAATAAGATAAAGCAAGAAGACAAATATAAAGACAGCGGATTGTTAATACGATAAAGCAAGAAGACAAATATAAAGACAGCGTATTGTTAATAAGATAAAGCAAGAAGACAAATATAAAGACAGCGTAGTGTTAATAAGATAAAGCAAGAAGACAAATATAAAGACAGCGTATTGTTAATAAGATAAAGCAAGAAGACAAATATAAAGACAGCGTATTGTTAATAAGATAAAGCAAGAAGACAAATATAAAGACAGCGTAGTGTTAATAAGATAAAGCAAGAAGACAAATATAAAGACAGCGCAGTGTTCATAAGATCAAGCAAGAAGACAAATATAAAGACAGCGTATTGTTAATAAAAGGTCTAAATAAAACATTGTTTGATAAAGCCGAGAAATGATCTCCTGGTGATATTTGCCTTCCACTTCCGCTAGACATTGTTTCTAAAAACTTCTTGGTAATGATTATAACATGAAAAAGAAATGAATAAGATAAATTATTATTAAACAAAGATAAAGCTTTGCTTGGACTTCTAATCAGGACAGAAGAAATCATTATTCGTACATAATCCACGAATGAAGTATTCATTAGCATAAAAGACAAAAGCTGTTTTTAGAAAGATGGGGGAAATATATTATGCAATTTTTTACAGTGAAGATAAGAGTAAAAGTTCTGCAGTAGAGCAAGTCTTGATATATGGAGGTAAATCAAGGACAATCGAACAATTTACAAGAAAAGTCTTGTAGGCAACAGAACAGTGATTTTTACAGAAGAATGTTGAGACCGCAGCTAAAAATAGTAACGGAAGCTTTTTTTTAAAAAAAAATAAGTTGAAATATAAAAAAAGACAAATTTGAAACAAGTTCAACGCGTCAAATGCTTGGACACAAAAATAACATCAGATGGAAGATGCGCCACGGAAATAAAAAGTAGAAAAGCTCAGGCCAAAATAGCATTTCAGAAAATAAAAAATATCTTATGCAACAAATCTATGTCAATAGAAGTGAGAAAGAGAGTTCATCGATGCTATATAGAACCAGTTGTAACCTATGGAAAAAAAATCCGGTACCCATTTAAGGCTGGGTGAACCCGGAAGCCGTCGATTGGGATCGAACCCTACCTCTTGTCCTTAGTAGCCCAGTTCACTAATCACTGAGCTATTGCGGCTCCCATACTGACATATATAGCGATAGTTTAAACAGTGAGTGAAGCAGACATTGAGGGAAACAGATAAAAGACACCAGAGAGTTCAATATTTATTATAAAAATTCATCTGCTTCATTTTCATGCCAGGGTACGCGAATTTAAGAGATAATGAGTGAGCTGACAGTCTTGTAGTTATACTTGATACTGAATGCGGAAGAACATTGTACCGTAATGACATTCTAAATGCCCTCAAGACGATTCATGAAAAAAGATCGACTAAAAAATGACCTTGAATCCGCAGCCATGAATAGACTTAACGAATATCATGTCACCATCACCATGTGAGAGGTGCCGGACACGAGCGCTAGGCAGTAATAAAGTGAAGACTTGTGAACCAACACAACGCCACTGTCGTTAGTCATAGCACGCTGGGGTTATAGTTTAAAAGAGATCTGAATACTTACGGACTTGACCGATGTCTAGTAAGGATGACCTGGCGACTAAACTAGAGAGCTCAAGAGAAACGTTTGGTAGAACACCCGAAGTGATGATCAACAATAGAGACAAGAATTTGCGCGGAGACATAAATCACATATTCTAGCAGGCACATTGCTCAATGAGGAAGATGTTTATGATGATAAACGATTAAGTCCTTGATGTTCAAATATGTTGGACATGCGCAGTGACTCTACAGAATGATAACAAGTGTTTGCATTTCATTATGAAACAAGAGCATTTTCCTTAAATAATTATAGGACTATTAAAGTATGGTTTATTGACACTTCAATGATTTAGCATAAGCATATCAAAAGTTGGGAGCCGCGATAGCTCAGTGGTTAGTGAACTGGACTACAAAGGACAAGAGGTAGGGTTCGATCCCAATCGACGGCTTCCGGGTTCACCCAGCCTTAAATGGGTACCAGATTTTTTTCTGGGAAAGTAAAGCGGCACGGGCGTAATACCGACCACATTACCCCAAAAATCATGTGCTGAAGGTCTGTAAAATATATGGTCACTACCACCATATTTCCCTATACGCCAATTGGCGTGACGGGGGTACTTTACTTTTACTATCAATAGTTAAATGACTCTGAAGAATCCAAAACAGAAGGCAGTATATACATTTCAAACGAACAAATAAGAGGGGAAACTAAACAAGAAAACGTATCGAGCTTTATAACAAGAAGACGTTGGAAATGCATCGATCATGTGCTGAGAATGAAAGAAGAAAGACAACCCCATCAAGATTTTATGTGGAAGCCATCATGTTTAAAAAAGAAAGAGAAAGTAAGGAAGACCAGTAAAATTCATTACAAAACAATAGCTAGGATTTCTCCTGTCTTGATAAGAAGTCCAAGCAAAGCTTTATCTTTGTTTAATAATAATTTCTCTTATTTGTTTCTTTTTCACTTTATAATCATTATCAAGAAGTTTTTAGAAACAGTGTCTACCGGAAGTGGAAGACATCACCAGGAGATTATTTCTCGGCTTTATCAAACAATGTTTTATTTAGACCTTTTATTAACAATCCGCTGTCTTTATATTTGTCTTCTTGCTTTATCTTATTAAAATCTTATTTTTACAAAATTAAGTTTCTTAATCAGGCCCTGAAATAATCAACCCTTCCTTAATCATGTTCTGTCTTAATCATCATCATCATCATCATCGCGTGCCATCTCCGCAACGAAGGTTAGCTACCATAGAGCGCCATTCTGCCATGTCTCTTGCTTTGATGGTGCTGGTTGTCATAGGCTGGTTTGTCCATCTTTTAATGTTACCTGTCTTAATCATGCCCTGCCAAATCAAATTTGATCTGTATAATTCATATTTGAAATATTGTTTTAAGTACGGATGATCAAAAACAAGCTTCATTTTAATCGATCTCTGTCTTCATTCGATTATGTCATAATTAGCTACTTTAATACAACATGTCTTAATTATGTCCTCTGATATAAATTTTAATCATGGCTTGTATTAATCATATGCTTTCTTAACGAGGTCTTGCCGTTGTATTGATAATATTATTTGTTATAGCCTTTGGTTATGGTTATTCGAAGGCCCCGGTGTCACTGCAAACGAATGGAAATCTGTAATTGCTCAACCGCTCGTACCTGTGGAATCATCCAAATTAATATCTCATCGAATGTCCAAACAAAGAAAGGCAGCTGCAGTTCCCATCGTAGCAACCATAGAGCACGTCAAAAGACATAAGGCGTATTATAGCACCGACGATGAACGCAGCTGAACTGGCCTTCGTCATACGATATCATCATTCACCGTAATCAATCTGAATATAAAAACACCATCTGGATGAAACACACAGCTCACGGTGTGCACAGAGCACTACTCAGTGGCTCTGGCAGCAAGCCGGACTTGAAATATGAGGAAACTGCAAAAAGGAACACTTTTCAGACAGTGCGTCAAAGGCTCCCTGTCGCCTATTCGCCTTATTGACCGGAAGTCCTGTTATAGCCTATAAAATGTGAATTAAATTAAGTATTTATGGAAAAGTATTGCTTCGCTGATATAACTGTACTTTTTTTTTATATTTTGTAGAGACACCAGGTAAAGAAGTTAAACCACTTCCATACAGACTGTCTTAGAAAGTTGAAGAACATCACATGGTTAGAAGAGATCTCTTATGTCGCCATTTTAGATGGAACTGATATTCCCAGCTTTGGTACTGTTCTGATGCAGGAGCAGACCCGCTAGGTAGGTCATTTTGTCTGCATACCAAGCTACCAACTGTCCAAATAGTGTAATATGAAAGGCTGCAAAAAGTTAAATTCCAACGAGATAGACAAAACAATCGCATTTAAGATGCACTCAAGACATGATTAAAAGTAGATAAATCCAGGCATTCTTAAACCTTTAAAAGTGAATTGAGTTATTGAGTTATTATCGGGTCATCATCATTGCACTCCGAACATGTCCATAGGTGCTCAGATCCCCTCCTCAGCAATTCCCTCAGTGTCCAGCGACTGACGACTCCAGTTCTATGTTGGTTGATAAGTCTTCTTACACGGCCATTAAGTTTCTCATTTCTGGCTGTGCCCAACTTAACTCCCATTTCCATCATCCGTAGAAGTGAAGTGGATCTGTGTTTGTCGAAGTCCTGTGCTCTTCCCACATCTCGGAGGGCATTGATGATGTCCGCCCGATCCATTGGTTGCCCGTCCTCAACGACAGCGCAGCTAGCCAACCTGTCCGCTCTTTTATTTCCCCGTACTCCCGCATGTCCAGGGACATAGACAAAGGTGACCTTAAGTATTTTGGACTTCTGCGATGACTCTACCCATTGCATGCGTACAGAGCCCGCCTCCACTTTTTTTATCATGCTCATCGAATCACTCAGTATACATGCGTGGGTGTAGTCTTGTGACTCTAACCATTTGAATGCCTTGGTCACTGCCATCGCCTCCATTGTCATGCTACTCGTGGTCATGACGTATGCACCGATTTCGTCTTTGACTTTTCTGCCTGCTGAGCGTGCTGTAAATGCCCATGCACTTCTTTGGTGTCGTCTTACAGATCTGTCGTTGAAAAAAAAAATGGCGGTGTAAAGTAAATATTCATCTTTATATCTGCAGTGAATAATTTTCTTTATCTATCTGCAGTGAATAATTTTCTTTATCTATCCGCAGTGAATAATTTTCTTTATCTATCTGCAGTGAATAATTTTCTTTATCTATCTTCAGTGAATAATTTTCTTTATCTATCTGCAGTGAATAATTTTCTTTATCTATCTGCAGTGAATAATTTTCTTTATCTATCTGCAGTGAATAATTTTCTTTATCTATCCGCAGTGAATAATTTTCTTTATCTATCTGCAGTGAATAATTTTCTTTATCTATCTTCAGTGAATAATTTTCTTTATCTATCTGCAGTGAATAATTTTCTTTATCTATCTGCAGTGAATAATTTTCTTTATCTATCTGCAGTGAATAATTTTCTTTATCTATCCGCAGTGAATAATTTTCTTTATCTATCTGCAGTGAATAATTTTCTTTATCTATCTTCAGTGAATAATTTTCTTTATCTATCTGCAGTGAATAATTTTCTTTATCTATCCGCAGTGAATAATTTTCTTTATCTATCTGCAGTGAATAATTTTCTTTATCTATCTTCAGTGAATAATTTTCTTTATCTATCTGCAGTGAATAATTTTCTTTATCTATCTGCAGTGAATAATTTTCTTTATCTATCTGCAGTGAATAATTTTCTTTATCTATCTGCAGTGAATATTCTTCTCCAAATATAGGCAATGAAGATTCTTCTAGAAACGATGTACAGTAATTTCCCTACTTTAACAATGGCAGTGAATATACTTCTAAAAACTATCTAAAATGAATATTTTGTCTAAAACTAAATGCAATGAATACTCTTCTAAAACTGTGTACAGTGAATAATTCTTCTACTGCAACGTTCAACCAGACTACTATTCTTCATCATCGTCCATTATGAAATTAAGAGAAAGAATTCCATGCCTGCAAATATGCGTTGCAATGCATAAAAGGCAAACTGCTACATCAGAACAGTTGATCCAAATTATCTGACGTCACAAAGCATATATGCGTATCTTGTTGCGCTGCCTCTCGGATCTTACCCGCAGTGCCAGATTGGTAGTCTATTTACAGACCCATCTATGGGCAGTATGCAGACGTGAGACACTTGTAATTGCTTGCTTGCCAGCGTTCGTCTGATGGCGAAAGGTGTACACGTCTTTGTCATTCGCCCTTAAAAATACGTTAGGTGGGCATTTATGCGGTGTGTAATAGTTTGCAGTATAACTGTGATATTTGTGCCTTTCGGCCTAACTCATCCGACACCTGCATGACATTTTTGAGAACCGGTTTGCTTTTAGTCTAGATCCTTATTAACTTGGCTAAATTAGACTGTTTAGTCTGTTGTTAGAGGCACCACGAAGAGGTGGAGTAAGATTGGATGGTTCTTGTTCACTGATCCTGGCACAAGACATCAGCTATGATTTATCTAGGGACATCATCTCTGGCGCCTTGGCCTCCGATCAGTTTTAATTCACTGACTCCGACTCAAGGATTCTGATATGAGTCGTGATCATTTTTAATTCACTGACTCTGACTCAAGGATTCTGATATGAGTCGTGATCATTTTTAATTCACTGACTCTGACTCAAGGATTCTGATATGAGTCGTGATCATTTTTAATTCACTGACTCTGACTCAAGGATTCTGATATGAGTCGTGATCATTTTTAATTCACTGACTCTGACTCAAGGATTCTGATATGAGTCGTGATCATTTTTAATTCACTGACTCTGACTCAAGGATTCTGATATGAGTCGTGATCATTTTTAATTCACTGACTCTGACTCAAGTAATCTGATATGAGTCGTGATCATTTTTAATCCACTGACTCTGATTCCAGGATTCTGCTATGAGTCGTGATCATTTTTAATTCACTGACTCTGACTCGAGGATTCTGATATGAGCTCAAAGATTCAGCTATGAGTCGTGATCATTTTTAATTCACTGACTGACTCAAAGATTGAGGTATGAGTCGTGATCATTTTTAATTCACTGACTCTGGCTCACGAATTCTGCTATGAGTCGTGATCATTTTTAATTCACTGACTCTGACTCAAGGATACTGCTTTGAGTCGTGATCATTTTCAGCTCACATGCCATGGGACTTCATAACGGTTTCGCCGAATGATCAAAATGCTCAGGAGTCATAGTTCGCCAGAGTTAGAACTGACAAAGATTAAGCTCTCCGTGGTTGTCTAGCAAACGATTTAACCAGTCATTTAAAGAGAATCTTCTACTTCTACCTTTCAGCTCCCTGTGAAGCATAGATCTTCAACAAACACTTTCAGCTCCCTGTGAAGCATAGATCTTCAACAAACACTTTCAGCTCCCTGTGAAGCATAGATCTTCAACAAACACTTTCAGCTCCCTGTGAAGCATAGATTTTCAACAAACACTTTCAGCTCCCTGTGGAGCATAGATCTTCAACAAACACTTTCAGCTCCCTGTGAAGCATAGGTCTTCAACAAACACTTTCAGCTCCCTGTGGAGCATAGATCTTCAACAAACACTTTCGAAGTCGTTCTGTTTTTTCTATTCTTTTAAGATCATTCCATGTCTTCCCCGTCATCTTCATCTCTGCTTCTATCTGTCTTCTCCAAGAATTCCTTGGTCTTCATCTTTGTCTTTTCCCCTGAGGATCTTTCCGCACGGAAGCTTTCATGAACGCAACGGAAGATATTTCAGGGACACAATTTTAATAGGACTCTGACTTAACATTGGAGTTAAAAATTTATTGAAAGAGAATAAGTATAGACTAAACTTGTTCATGTCGGATGTGTAGGGCTGAAAACGCCAAAAAAATCGCAGCACAGTAAACTACAACACACAGCAAATTTACGTGCAGCATGCGCTTTCCATAACCAGCGTCACACAGCATCAATTCTTCTTCTACTTTTCAGCTCCCTGTGGAGCACAAACAATTTCCAAGCTCTTCTGTTACTTGCCATTTTTTTTAAAGATCATTCCTTGTCTTCCCCATCCTCTTCATATATATTCCTACCTGTCTTCCCCATCCTCTTCATATCTGTTCCTACCTGTCTTCCCCATCCTCTTCATATCTGTTCCTACCTGTCTTCCCCATCCTCTTCATATCTGTTCCTACCTGTCTTCCCAATCCTCTTCATATCTGTTCCTACCTGTCTTTCCCATCCTCTTCATATCTGTTCCTACCTGTCTTCCCCATCCTCTTCATATCTGTTCCTACCTGTCTTCCCCATCCTCTTCATATCTGTTCCTACCTGTCTTCCCCATCCTCTTCATATATGTTCCTACCTGTCTTCCCCATCCTCTTCATATATGTTCCTACCTGTCTTCCCCATCTTCTTCATATCTGTTCCTACCTGTCTTCCCCATCCTCTTCATATCTGTTCCTACCTGTCTTCCCATCCTCTTCATATATGCTTCGTATTCTCCCCTGGCGATTAAAAAAAATAGTTGGGGAAAGGGGGGGGGGGGGCCTTGTCGTGTAATACACACAGTTGGCTTCCACATTATGTGTCCTATTCAGCGCCTATGTGTCCAATTCAGCGTCTATGTGTCCTATTCAGCGCCTATGTGTCCTATTCAGCGCTAATGTGTCCTATTCAGCGTTTATGTGTCCTATTCAGCGCCTATGTGTCCTATTCAGCGCTAATGTGTCCTATTCAGCGTCTATGTGTCCTATTCAGCGCCTATGTGTCATATTCAGCGTTAATGTGTCCTATTCCGCGTTAATGTGTCCTATTCAGGAACATTGTTAAGACAGGTAGATGAATTTAAATATTTGGGAACGATGTTAACCTCGAAAGGTAGATGAACAACAGAGGAAAGATGCAAACTGGCTCAGGCAAATGCAGCTTTCCAAAAAAATAAGGAAGATACTGTGCTTTCCATTGTTGACAATAGAAAAAAGAAAAAGAGATCTTACGTGTTATGTAGAGCCAGTCTTAACACAAATTGATGTGAATCATGGACAATAGGACAACCGACAAGAAAATCACTGGAGGCTGTAGAAATTTGGTTTTACAGAAGAATATTGAGAATACCATAGGCAGCTGAGAAGAGTAATGAAGAAATTCTGAAAGAGGTGAAAACAAAAAGAGAGCTAATAACCAATATTAGGAAGAAACAATCATCATTAATTTTTCTCCCATGTAATGAGAAGGGAACAGCTGGAAAATATTGTGACAACTGGGAAAATCGAGAGACAAAGAGATAAAGGGAAGCAAAGAGAAAAAAATACCGACAGCTTATGAGAATGGCTTGGCAGAAGGTCAACAACAGAAATGATAAATAACTGTCATGATCGAAAGTTGTGACGACACATGATCATCTACGCCAGCAGACATGGTACTTGATGATGATGATTCAGCGCCATCATCATCGTATCTCTTTGTTCACCGGTATTTGACTACAGACAGCATCTATTGATATCACAATCAACAGCTCCAATATACCCCCTCTGGGCACCCCTTTCTAAATCGATCCCTGTCTACGCCCATACCCCCTCACCTTATCTATCCCCATTTCACTTTGAACAAGGCTGATCAACATCCGGCTAGTATTTTATGCTCGATATTAACATCACTAACTTTACCACACTCGGTTTTCTCCCTTACTGTTATTTATAACAACTGACACCCCAGCCGTAGTGTGACCTATACCAGTTACCTGTACCAGGTAGTATTGTTCTTCAACTGCCATTATTAAGTTACTCAGCCAAATTTTGCGTCAGTTGTAGAGAAAGATCTTGCATCGTTCTTTTTTTCAAATAATGCAACCAGGACTTGATAGAAAATGAACGTTTTTTTTGGCTTCAATAGTCAAAAGGTTGTGGACATGCGTGTTTATATAAGGTAAGGAAAATGGTTGTGGTTGGTAAACGTGTAGCAGATTCAGTTATATTACAATGAACGTGTAATTAGGTTATGTGGTAACAGAAAGAACATGTAAAAGGGTCATATTGTAATAGAGAAGCGTGTTGCTCTATCATATAGAGATAAAACAAATACAAAATAAAACAATAATAATAGCGTTACTGTATGGACAGATATGCTAGAGCGTGTCAAATATAAGCGAACACGTTTCTTATAATGGAGCCACGATAGCTGAGTGGTTAGTGAACTGGACTAGATCCTGATTGACGGCTTCCTGGTTCACCCAGCCTTAAATGGGTACCGGATTATTTTCTGGGAAAGTAAAGTGGCACGGGCGTAATACCGACCACATTACCCCAAAAATCATGTGCCGAAGGTCTGTAAAAATTATGGTCACTAACATCATATTGAAGAGGAAAAATATTTTATGCAACAAATCTATATCAATAGAAATGAGAAAGAGAGATCATCGGGGCTATATACTACCAATTCTGACCTATGGGAGCGAATCATGGACAGTAGACAAACATATGAAAGGACGATTAGAGGCCACGGAGATGGGATTTATCAGAAGAATGTTGAAAGTTCCCTGGACAGATAAAAAGACCAATGAGGAAGTTCTCAAAGAGGCCAACACAAAAACGCAGCTCCTAAAAAAACATCAGAAAGAAGCAATCAACATTTTTCCGGCACATCATGAGAAGAGGAAAGTTGGAATACTTGGTTACAACTGCAAAATAAAAGGAAATAGTGATCGCGGACGACAAAGAGAGAAAATACTAGATAGCTTAGTGTCATAGGATAGAAAACAGTCAACAACAGAACTGATACGATGCACTGTAGATAGTAGATTGTGCAAGGATATGAATGCCTACGCTAACCGGTGTGGCACATGATGATGATGATGATGATGAACACCATTTTTCCTATTCGCCATGTGGCGTGACCGGGCTCTTTACTTTTTTTAACTTACGTTTCTTGTAACAGACCTATTCTAGACTACCAGTCCCATCCACAAATGGAACAGATGCAGAAGAATCATGGATCTCCTTTTGGTGCTTTTGTGTGTCTTCAATATTGCGTCTTCTTTCTTCGTGCCGTATGTTTTGTTTATTTTTGTTTTCTATTCTCATGCCACTCTTTACCAACGCAAGCCACTTA
Source organism: Megaustenia siamemsis (assembly GCA_032433765.1). NCBI lineage: Eukaryota > Metazoa > Mollusca > Gastropoda > Stylommatophora > Ariophantidae > Megaustenia > Megaustenia siamemsis. Next base: position 38,354,216 of record JAVIAB010000046.1, read on the forward strand.
TGTCAATCTGTTGCATGTTTTTAATATGTTACTGTCGGTGTTGAATTGCTTCATGTCGAGCACAAAACGGGTGAACAGTTGTTATTTTTTTTACTTTACAAAAAACGCATTATTTATTATGTATAGAAACGGACATCTATAATATATATATATATATATATATATATATATATATATATATATATATAGTTATTATATATTGTGAGATGAGCAAAACATAATCAGGTAACGTTGTGACATAAGGAACTTGTAAACAGGTTATAATATAGTTGAGACTTTTAAACGTATAATATAATGAAACCATTATAAAAAAGAAAGCTGGAATTGATTGTGATAACAGGAAAAATCGCTGGAAGAGGAGATAGAGGAAAGCAGGTATAAAGATACAATATTATTTACTTAAGAGTGGCTTGGTATGAAGTTAGCAACAGAAGTGATTAGCAGATGTAGAGATAAACAGGAAGATATATAGGTTGTTGTAACGAATCATGATCAAATGCGTTAGCAGACACATTACATCAACACAAACAACTGCTACTACAACAACTACTACAACTACTACTACATCAACTTCTACGAGTACTATAACAATTACAACTATTACAGCTACAACTACAACAACTGCTACTACTACAACAAAAACTACTACTACTACAACTACTAATGTTACAACGATTACTACTGCAACTATTACAACAACTACTATTACTGCAATAACAGCTTCTACTACTGCAACAACAAAAACTACTACTGCAACTGCTATAACTACAACTGCCTCTGCTACTACAACTGCTACTGATATAATTTCTACCACTACTACTACTACTACTACCACTACTACTACTGCTACTACTACTGCTACTACTACTGCTACTACTACTACAACTAATACTAATTACAACTACTACTAACTATTACTGCTACAACTACTACTAAAACTACTGCAACTACTACTACTACTACAACAACTACTAATACTACTACTTGTTTTGCAACTACTACTACTACTGCTACTACTACCACTACTACTATCACTACTACTACAACTACTAAAACAACTTCAACTACTACTACTACTACAATTACAACAACTACTACTACTACAACTACTACTACAACTACTACTACAACTACTACTACAACTACTAATAAACTACTACTACAACAATTACTGCTACAACTTCAACCACTACTACTACAATTACTGCTACTACTACAACTACTACTACAACTACTACTACAACTACTAATAAACTACTACTACAACAATTACTACTACAACTACTACTACAACTACTAATAAACTACTACTACAACAATTACTACTACAACTTCAACTACTACTATTACAATTACTGCTACTACTACAACTACTACTACAACTACTACTAAACTACTACTACAACAATTACTACTACAACTACTACTAATAATAATACAATATTGAAGTAGGTTTCAGGTATAACCAAAAGCCATATATGAAGATGCTGCTGTACAAGATAAGTCTGCCCCACAACTTTTTTATTTCATAATCCCTCTGTCATCATACCATACCCTATAGGTTATTGTGGAACTACTGGCAGACTTCGTAAGCATTCTCAATCCCTTGTGGCTCTGCGAAGTCGAGGACTGCCCATTCTTGTATGTAATCTTCTCATCTTTCTCTCTGTCTATCTTTACTTCTTCCTCTATCACAGTTCCATGCGTAATGGTCTTTGTCAGGCGAGACCATCAAGATACGTGACCAAACCATTTCATTTGTATTCCTTTACAACATTAACAAGATCATCGTTTACTCCGATTGCTTGCTATATCCTATTCGAACTTTCTCATTTGTGATACGATCTAAGTAAGTAAGAGATGCCCAAAACATTGCGATAACATTTGTGATACGATCTATGTAAGTAAGAGATGCCCAAATCCTTACGATAACATTTGTGATACGATCTATGTAAGTAAGAGATGCCCAAAACCTTGCGATAACATTTGTGATACGATCTAAGTAAGTAAGAGATGCCCAAAACCTTGCGATAACATTTGTGATACGATCTATGTAAGTTAGAGATGCCCAAAACCTTACGATAACATTTGTGATACGATCTATGTAAGTTAGAGATGCCAAAAACCTTACGATAACATTTCCTAATCTCCATAGTATATATATTATTATATTTGTATATATATGCATATATGGTCTTTTTCTGTAGCTCTGAATGAAATGTCCATGTTTTGCAAGCTTATAGGAACACTATATCTTTAGATATCGCTCCGGGTAGACGGGACTCGTAAACCTTGGCTGGCAACCCGTCTAGAAGAAGGGAAACTTCGACCACAAAACCCTACACTACCTTGTGGACTAGTTTCTAGTTAGAATCGAAGGTTATGGGAGTACACCCAGAGTAAAAATCCGGAGGGAGGGACCCTAAGGCAGTGGACGGCGTTAATCGTCTTTCTGGCATCCCCTGCACCTTCTTTCAATTCCGAACGTATGGACTTTGTCCCTCCTTCGGAAATCATTGAAACGAAGTCGAGAGGGGGATAGTGCGACTGGGTAAAGCACTATCTCCATATCCTGTGCCCAGGCAGAGTAGGCAAAGTACATTCCCACAGATGTACTAAAGGACAACCTAAGCGTACTACTTCCACACCTATACAAACTGCTAATTAAATGCTGGAGAAACGGAGAAATACCTCATGATATGAGAAATGCCAAGATTATAACGCTGTACAAGAATAAAGGAGACAGGGGCGACTGCAATAATTACAGAGGCATTTCTCTCCTTAGCACAACAAGCAAAGCTTTTGCTAGAGTCGTACTTAATCGCCTGCATAGACTTGCAGAACGGGTGCTTCCCGAGTCCCAATGCGGTTTCAGACCCGGGAGATCAACCATAGATATGATCTTCACTCTTAGACAACTGCAGGAAAAATGTCGGGAACAAAATATGCCGCTCTATATTGCCTTTGTGGATCTCACAAAGGCATTCGACACAGTAAACAGAGATGGTCTCTACAAGGTGTTAGAAGGCATAGGCTGCCCTCCTAAATTACTTAGGCTGATAATTTCCTTCCATGAAGACATGAATGGCAAAGTCCATTTTGATGGGAGTCCATCAGAGAATTTCAAAGTCAACAAAGGAGTGAAACAGGGATGTGTCCTCGCCCCCACCCTTTTTGGTATATTTTTTGCTGCCCTCCTAAATTACACCTTCGAAAACAGCTCAGGAGATATTTACATTCGCACTAGACCAGATGGCTCACTGTTCAACCTAGCACGACTAAGAGCAAAAACCAAAACAAATGTTGCCCTACTTAAAGAATTTTTATTTGCTGACGATGCAGCCCTAGTCGCTCATAGTGAGGCCACCCTACAGTCGCTGATCAACAACCTGGATAAAGCATGCGACCTTTTTTCACTGTCAATTAATGTTCAGAAGACAGTAATACTAAATCAAGGTGACTTCAAACCTATATCTATTACTCTAAAAGACTGCCCACTAGAATCAGTACAGAAATGTACATATCTTGGATCCACAGGATCCACAGTTACGCAAACCATCTCTCTTGATGAAGAAATAAACTGTCGAATTGGTAAGGCAGCTACGACCTTCGGCAAACTCACAAAAAGGGCATGGAACAACACGAAACTAACTCAAAAGACTAAACTCTTAATATATCAAACTTGTGTGCTTAGCACACTACTATATGGATCCGAAACCTGGACAACATACTCAAACCAGGAAAAAAGACTAAATGTCTTCCACATGCGATGTCTCCGCAAAATAATGCACATCAAATGGCAGGACAAAATAACCAACTTAACTGTCCTGCAACGTGCTAAGACCCTAACAATCATGTCGATGCTCAGAAGTCGAAGGCTAAGATGACTGGGGCATGTCCAACGGATGGAAGAAAAACGCATTCCTAGGCAAATACTATATGGCGAGCTAAAACACGGAAAACGACAAATCGGCAGACCTAAACTACGATATAGAGATATCTGCAAATCATCTCTGAAAGACTTCTCCATCTGTGAAAACGACTGGCAACATCTGGCAAGTGATCGCACATCATGGAGAGCACGTATAAGGAACGGTATAACAACATTTGAGACTGTTCTAAGACAGGACTTAGAAGAGAAGAGACTCACGAAAAAGGATGGTAAACCCTGTGGACCAGCGAGCCTGACCTGTTCATTATGTGACCGCGTGTGTTTGTCAAACATTGGTAGAATTAGCCACGAGAGAAGCTGTTCGGCAAAAACAATACCTCAAAAAAATACGCAATAGCCTCCACTAGACCGTCTGATAAGACGAAAAGGGCCATATAGGAACACTAATATAACTAGAGTACGCATCAGTTTGACTTTAGAAGCAAGAGAGTTTATATGACCGTTATCAATAGGTTAGGAGCCGCGACAGTTCAGTGGTTAGTGAAATGGACTACAAAGGACAAGGGGTAGGGTTCGATCCCAACCGATGGCTTCCGGGTTAGCCCAGCCTTAAATGGGTACCAGATTTTTTTCTGGGAAAGTAAAGCAGCACGGGCGTAATACCGACCACATTACCCCAAAAGTTATATGCTGAAGGTCTGTGAAATATAGTGTCACTAACACCATATTTCCCTATACGCCACTTGGTGTGACGGGTGTACTTTACTTTACTTTTACTATCAATAGGTTTGAGCCTTGCAAGAGTCTCTCTAGTTAACACTTTTCTAGCCGAAGTTATCGAACCTTCATCGTAGACTATAGATCCTAAGTGTTTAATTTCATCAACTATTTCTAGATCTTCTCTGTTTATTGTGATGTTTTACAACAAGCCCCTAGAGTTATTGGTAGTTAGTAATATTTAATTTTCAACCTAAAGGCTATGTCGTATGCACCATATATTTTATGTACTCGTTGGATAAGGTTTGTTAGTTCTTGCTGTGTTCCATCGATGTCATAAGTAAACAAAAGGTTATTAAGATTTCTGCCCCCAATACTGACAGTATTTTCATTGTTTTTTTTAATAAAAATAAAACATGCAATTCTTTACAAGAAGGTGTTAAATAATGTAAGAGACTTTTGTTAAACTGCAATCATTATTCTGAACTATTGTTATATGTTTCCATTGATTAGTACTGCGCTTGTAGCCTTGTCGGGTAGATGTTTTAGTACCGCAATGTTATATTGGCAGCATGTTGTACATCCTCATCTTTACCTGTCAGACTCTTTCTACAAATGTTTGAAAGTATATGAGCACATGAGATCTTGTTAGTGTTGGAAGTATATGAGCAAATGAGATCTTGTTAGTGTTGGAAGTATATGAGCACATGAGATCTTGTTAGTGTTGGAAGTATGTGAGCACATGAGATCTTGTTAGTGTTGGAAGTATGTGAGCAAATGAGATCTTGTTAGTGTTGGAAGTATATGAGCAAATGAGATCTTGTTAGTGTTGGAAGTATATGAGCACATGAGATCTTGTTAGTGTTGGAAGTATATGAGCACATGAGATCTTGTTAGTGTTGGAAGTATATGAGCACATGAGATCTTGTTAGTGTTGGAAGTATATGAGCACATTAGATCTTGTTAGTGTTGGAAGTATGTGAGCACATGAGATCTTGTTAGTGTTGGAAGTATATGAGCACATTAGATCTTGTTAGTGTTGGAAGTATATGAGCACATGAGATCTTGTTAGTGTTGGAAGTATGTGAGCACATGAGATCTTGTTATTGTTGAAAGTATGTGAGCACATGAGATCTTTTTAGTGTTGGAAGTATTTGAGCACATGAGATCTTTTTAGTGTTGGAAGTATTTGAGCACATGAGATCTTGTTAGTGTTGGAAGTATGTGCGCACATGAGATCTTTTTAGTGTTGGAGGTATTTGAGCACATGAGATCTTGTTAGTGTTGGAAGTATGTGAGCACATGAGATCTTTTAGTGTTGGAAGTATTTGAGCACATGAGATCTTTTTAGTGTTGAAAGTATTTCTCGCGGATAATTCTAAGACTGTCTTCACGGTGAAAGTGACGTTGCACATTTACGTTAGGGATGTACCCTCATCAATCATAAAGTACTGTTCATGCTGGAGTAGGTGATCATGTTTGTCCAAAACATTCAACCTCGACAGATTTTATCATTTATGTTGTTGACCTTCTGCCAAGCCATTCTCTGAAGTAAAGAGTAAAGTACCCCCGTCACGCCAAGTGGCGTATAGGGAAATATGGTGTTAGTGACCCTATATTTTACGGACCTTCAGCACATGATTTTTGGGGTAATGTGGTCAGTATTACGCCCGTGCTGCTTTACTTTCCCACAAAAAAATCGGTACACATTTAAGGCTGGGTGAGCCCGGAAGCCGTCGGTTGTGATCGAACCCTACCCCTTGTCCGTGGTAGTCCAGTTCACTAACCACTGAGCTATCGCGGCTCCCATTCTCTTAAGCTGTCTGGTATCTTTTGTCTTTGCTTCCCTCTATCTCTTCGTCCATCAATTTTCCCAGTTGTTACAAAATATTCCAGCTGTTATCTTCTCATTACATGGCCAAAAAAAAATGATGATTGTTTCTTCCTAGTATTGGAAATTAGCTCTCTTTTTGCTTTGACCTCTTTTTAGAGCGTTTTTATTACTCTTCTTAGCTGTCCATTGTATTCTCTTTATTCTTCTGTAAAACCACATTTCTACAGCCTCCAGTGAATTCCCTTTCTGTTGTCCTATTGTCCATGATTCACATCCATATGTTAAGACTGGCTCTACATAACATTTAAAAAATCTTTTTCTTGTTTTTATTGTCAAAAATGGATTGCACAGTATCTTCCTAATTTTGTGGAAGGATGTTTTGCTTGCATGTATTCTAGTGCATGAAATGTAACATTCTTGTATCTCATCTAACACTGTGAAATTTTAAAATTGGGTGATCCTTAGGTTGCATTGTTATCACTAGAACAGCTCTTGCGGATGTGGGGACACAGTCCTCTACAACTTTGTGATGGAAACACGTCAGAGAAGCAAAGTTGTACACATTCTCTACTCGTAAGGTTTTAACACAGAAAACATAATTTTCCAGTAAAACCTAACATGACATTTTTTTTGTGTTGCATGTTGTTAGGTCTGATCGACTATAAGGAAGGTCGTCAGATCTGGCTCAAGCCAGAACATTCTAAGATTGAAGATCTACCATGTTGTACTTTGACCTAAACGAAAGTCTGCCTGTTCCCATGCAAGGATCATTTATTATTGTGGTTTGAAGTCGTTCAGCATGATTTATGTCTCTACTTTGCCTGAGTATCTGATAACAGTAATGCAGTTGTGAAAATCGAGCGCAAAAAAAAAAAGCAAAAAATTTTTATGGTGTCTGAATCTAATGTGTATTATGTTAGTGATATGGTTGGATAATTAGTATATGTTGCAAAAAACAGATACATAAATGAGAGACATATAACCTATTTAAGTTATTAAAAATGTGATGTAGAGCAAAAATAATCTGTAAATGACTGCCATGTGGGTAAACTAACTTGAAAATGAGTAACATATAGTCACCCTGAGTTATAAATGAATGTCACGTAGCATATTTTGTTGTACATGAATGACACGTAGACATATTTAGTTGTAAATAAACGACATGGAGTAATATTTAGTTGTAAATGAATGATACGTAGTCATAATTAGTTGTAAATGAGCGACAATTAGCCAGTCGGAGTTTGGAGGCGCGGCGCCTCACAGCCGCAGAGTTGAAAGCTGTCAGTGACACACAGCTGATGGCTTGCACCAGGATCGATGATGCAGAACCATCCAGACCCTACTCCATCCACCTCTTCGCGGTGCCTCTAGAATCAGACTAACTTGTCTAGTCTGGTCAAGTGTGAAGGGATCGAAAAGTAAAGGCAACTTGGTACTCAAGAACTCCTTGCTAAAATCGGATGTGTTGGGTCTAAAGACCCAAATATCACAGTTATACTGCAAACCACAGCACAACGCATACACGCCCATTTAACGTTCTATAATGGCGGATGACGAAGAGATGTATTCATTTAGGTATCTGGTGAATGCAAGCAAGCAAACTAAGTTTCGAGGAGTGACGTGTAATTCAAATAAACATGCAAATGAACAACACGTAGTCTAGTGAAGATGTAAGTGAACAACACGTAGTCTAGTGAAGATGTAAGTGAGCAACACGTAGTCTAGTGAAGATGTAAGTTAACACACGCAGTCTAGTGAAGATGTTAAGTGAGCAACACGTAGTCTTGTGAAGAAGTGAGTGAACAACACGTAGTCTAGTGAATATGTAAGTGAGCGACACGTAGTCTGGTGCAATCGTAAATGAGCAACACTTAGTATAGTGAAGTCGTAAATGAACAACACGTAGTCTAGAGAAGTCGTAAATGAGCGACACGTAGTCTAGTGAAGTAGTAAATGAGCGACACGTAGTCTAGTGAAGTAGTAAATGAGCGACACGTAGTCTAGTGAAGTAGTAAATGATCGACACGTAGTCTAGTGAAGTAGTAAATGAGCGACACGTAGTCTAGTGAAGTAGTAAATGAGCGACACGTTGTCTAGTGAAGTAGTAAATGAGCGACACGTAGTCTAGTGAAGTAGTAAATGATCGACACGTAGTCTAGTGAAGTAGTAAATAAACGACACGTAGTCTAGTGAAGTAGTAAATGAACGACACGTAGTCTAGTGAAGTAGTAAATGAACGACACGTAGTCTAGTAAAGTAGTAAATGAATGACACGTAGTCTGGTGAAGTAGTAAATGAGCGTGAAGTAGTAAATGAGATTGATAAACTAAAATGTGAATTAGATACATCTAAGCAATCTAAAATGTATGAAGAAGTGAGATGAATGAGAGAATTAGTGATACAGTACTGAGTGAGTGAAAGGTGAGTTTTTTAGTGATTGAGTTAGTCAGTGAGAGTCAGTGCATAAGTAGGTGAGTCAATGGCCTATCTAAAAAACTATCCTTACGACGTATAGTACCATTGTTGATGTATGTCGAGGATGAAAAGGGGGGGGGGGGCGCATGATAGGACCAGAAGGATAAAGGCAGCTTGGTAAAAGAAGTCACCACGACGTGTGAGACTCAGGATTTTTATTTAACTCTAAAAACTCAATTCTGTCTACACGGGTTTCGAACACCCCACGTCTGCTTTTCGGATCAGTGAAACAGTGGTGCACGTCCACGCGCACTTCTTAGACCACTGAGGAAATGAACGAATGAATTAGTGAGAGAAAGAGTGAAGATTTGTTTGAGTAGGGGGAGCTTGAAGTAAACAATAGTAATAATGGGGGATTAGAAGATTAATATATATATATATATATAAAACAAAACAAGTGAAACAATATTAAAACAGGTAAAAGAATTTAAATATTTGGGAACAATGTTAACCTCAGATGGTAGGTGTACAACAGTGGGGAGATGCAGAATGGTTCAGGCAAAGGAAGTTTTCCAAAAAATGAGGAACATACTATGCAATCCATTTTTAACGATAGAAACGAGAAAAAGAGTTATTAAATGTTATGTAGAGGCAGTCTTAACATATGGATGTGAATCATGGACAATATGACAACAGACAAGAAAATCACTGAAGGCTGTAGAAATGTGGTTTTACAGAAGAATGTTGGGAATACAATGGACAGCTAAGAAGAGTAATGAAAATGTTCTGAAAGAGGCCAAAGCAAAGAGAGAGCTAATATCCAATATTAGGAAGAAACAATCATCATTTTTTGATCATGTAATGAGAAGAGAACAGCTGGAATATATTGTAACAACTGGGGAAATTGAGAGACGAAGAGGTAGAGGGAAGCAAAGAAATAAGATACCAGACACCTTAAGAGAATGGCTTGACAGAAGGTCAACAACAGAAATGATAAATAACTGTCGTGATCGAAAGTTGTGGAGAGACATGATCACCTACTCCAGCAGGCTTGGCACTTGATGATGATGATAGATATTATATGACGAAAATAAGAAACAAATGTGAAATCTGGAAAGTGTGGTTGTAATGACACACTTTGAGTCTTGTCAACAGAAATGATTATGATGGACGCCTAGAGTGGGAGATAAAGAGTGGGGATACACTCTTTAAGGGAGTGGGGAGATATACGACTCGCCCAGACGAGTTATCAGAGTTTTATGGCGGCTTCTTCAGATTTATGGAGTTGGCGTGATATGCGTCAGGCGCTCTGGTTGGTTCTTGCGGGTCATGTGATCCGAGAACACGTCAAAGGTTAGCCAGAATGTCCATAACTAATGTGGATACAGAATTCATGCATTGGCTCGTCTGCATGGGCGTAGTCGTTAAAAAAAAAATATAATAAAATATTGGTGACGTGCATGAATGATTCTTCTACTTTTTCGTTCGCCAATTAGCAGATCTCAGTGAAATGTGTTTTGCACCCTTTTGGGCAAGTGCATTTATTGTTGGGAACATTCCTTGACGACTATTCCAGTATCAATTGGTTCTTGACTTTCTTGTAAGCTGACAGTTTGTTCCTGTCGCCGGATTTGTTTTCACTTGACAGTGAAAATATTATGAGATAATAGTATGTATAACATGAATAGATGTCAATGGTCACAACATAAACAATTTGCAATATACGGATGACGCAGTCTAATAGTAGAGACAGAGAATGAACTACAAGAAATGACAGACATAATAGTAAAAGAAAGCAACAAGAAAGGTCTAAGTCTGAATAGTAAGAAAAGAATATGGTGTGAAAGAGAGAAAAGGGAAAATACAAAGAGAGAGAGATAGAGAGAGATAGAGAGAGAGAGAGAGAGAGAGAGAGAGAGAGAGAGAGAGAAGACAGGGAGATCTGTATTTTGTAAAATATTTACTTCGCCATTTTAAGTCAAATCGTAAAACATAATAAGTGCTCATAACATAACAGACAATTATTCACTATGCGAAAACAGAGCCTCGATAGCTCAGTGGTTAATGAACTGGACAAAAGGAGAAGAGGTAGGGTTCGATCCCAACCAACGACTTTTGATTTCACCCAGCCCTAAATGGGTACCGGATTTTTTTCTTGGTAAGTAAAGCGTAATACCGACGATATTACCCCAAAGTCATGTGCTGAAGGTCTGTAAAAATTATGGTCACTAACACCATATTTCCTATACCCCACTTGTCATGACGGGGCTCTTTACTTACTTTACTTATAACAGTGTTTATCTTTCATGTTTATATTTCTTTTATTTTTTAAAAATAATATTTTCCCATCATTGTTGATTTTTATCTATTTTTTTGTTTTGTACACGATGTAAGCTTTTCCCGAGACGTCGTTATTTGTCTGGTCTCCCAATTAATTTAAATGCGAGAATCAATTGTATGTCTATTGTACATGTTCTCTACAGTTCTACCTCGTAGTTTCTCAACATCATCATCATCATCAAATATCAGGCCTAATGGCGTAAATGATCATGTCTCTCCACAACTTTCGATCTCAACAGTTATTTATCATTTCTGTTGTTGACCTTCTGCCAAGCCATTTTCCTAAAGTGTCCGGTATCTTTTCTCATTGCTTCTCTCTATCTCCTCGTCCCCCAATTTTCCCAGTTGTCACAATATATTTCAGCTGTTGCCTTCTCATTATATGGCCAAAAAAAATTGTTTTTTTCTTCTTACTATTTTATATTAGCTCTCTTTTTGCTTTGACCTCTTTCAGAACGTTTTCATTACTTTTCTTAGCTGCCTATTGTATTCTCAACATTCTTCTGTAAAACCACATTTCTACAGATTCCAGTAATTTTCTTGTCTGTTGTCCTATTGTCCATGATTCACATCCATATATTAAAACTGGGTATACATAACATTTATGTACTGTTTTATTTGTTTCTATTGTCAAAAATGAATTGCGCAGTATCTTCCTCTGATTTTGGAAAGCTGCTTTTATCTGACCTATTCTGCATCTCACCTTTGTTGTTCATCTACAATTAGAGGTTAAATTTCTTCCTCCTCTTCTTTCCTTCTTCATCTGCCTTTCAGCGTCGAGGGGAGATATAGTTTGCGGTCTTTTGCTCTTCTCTTCGCCTCTGCTGCTGTTATGTTTCCTAGTGCTTCTAATATTCCATCGACCCATCTTTTTCGTGGTCGACCCTTGGGTCTGGTGTTCTCACAACGTTTGTTGAAGGCTCGTTGTGTTGTGTTTTGTTCTTTCTGCCTTGTCACGTGGCCAAACCATTTTATCTGTTGTTTCCTTATATATTCTATGGCGGGGGTTATTCCTAGCTTTTTTCTCATTTCTTCATTTCTGATCTTATCTCTCAGACTGTTTGCTGTCATTCGTCTAACACATTTCATCTCTGTAGAGGTTATTTTTCTTATTGTTCTTGCTTCTAAGGTCCAGGTCTGGCATTGGTAGCACAACTTTGGGATGAAGATTGTATTGTATAGTGCTTGTTTTGCCTCCAGAGTTATTTCCTTGTTGGACAATAGTGGTGATAACTGTCCGATGATTTGACAAGCTTAGTTGCATCTTGATTCTATCTCTCCTGTTTGAGAATTATCGTTTGTCATTAGACTTCCTAGGTATTTCAATTCCTCTATTTGCTTTAGTTGTCTGCATTCTATAGTTATGTTGATGTTCTGTTTATTTTTGGCGACATTCATGACTTCTGTTTTTTATGTTGATTTTCATATTGTATTTTTGTGCCTGAGATGTTGAGTTTGTTTAAGTGTTCTTGTAGGTCTTCTATTGTTTCATGTATATATAAATTTATTTACCCTTTTTAATATTTTATATATTTTATTCATTTTGTATTTGTGCTTTAGCACAATAAGTTATTCATTCGGACATCCCTTCCCCCACGAACGTCGTGTTCTTCGTTCATTAGTGTCCCTGTTACCTTCGCCTCCCCTCATAGTATTTAACATTTTATTTATTTTATGTTTGTCTTCTTCTGCTTCTACTTTTTAGTTCCCTTTAGAGCACAGGTCTTCAAAAAAAAAACACTTTCCAAGTCGTTCTGTTTCTTGCCATTCTTTTAAGATCATTCAATGTCTTCCCCATCATCTTCATCTCTGTTTCTGTCTTCTCCAAGAATTTTTGGTCGTTCTCTTGCGCCCCTGCGCTGCCGGGCCCGAAAGGGGAGTAAAGAATAATGAGTTATTTGCGGGTCTTCATCATTGCACTCCGAACATGTCCATAGGTGCTCAGATCCCCTCCTCAGCAATTCCCTCAGTGTCCAGCGACTGATGACTCCAGTTCTATGTTGGTTGATAAATCTTCTAACCCGCCAACTAAGTTTCTCATTTCTGGCTGTGCCAATCTTAACTCCCATCTCCATCATCCGAGGAAGTGACGTTGATCTGTGTTTGTCGATGTCCCGTGCTCTTCCCACATATCGAAGGGCATTGATGATGCCCGTCCTATCCATTGGTTGCCCGTCCTCAAGGACAGCGCAGCTAGCCAACCCGTCCTCAAGGACAGCGCAGCTAGCCAACCCGTCCTCAAGGACAGCGCACCTAGCCAACAAAAGCTAGTAAAGAATAGTGGCGCTGTAACCTACCAGGTAAACGTAAAGTACGACGCTTGAACTGGCGTCTTAGCATTCGAGTTTCTACCCATATGTGCTCGGCCGTCTATCTAGAAATATTTGGATATTTCTGTATAGTGTCGCCTCAAGCATCGAAACTTAGATGCGAAGCGACATTCCTCACCTTCCCAGAGTACTACCCTGGTACCCATTTCTGACAACGGCTGGTTCGATCGTGGGGGTATTTTTTTTTCCAACCACGAGTACAACTCACACTGCTCCCAGCGGGAATCGAACACGAGTTGTCCTAACGTCGGTAGTCCAGTCGGGTAAACTACCAGGCATGTTTGTAAGAGGCGAGAAAGGAGAGTTTGGCATGGGACTGGCTACCCCATACTGTAAAAATTAAACCGAAAAAACTTCACAAACATGTTATGTTTGTGCTCCCCCACATACTCGTATTTAAATTCATCTACATCTTGTAATGGTTTAGTACCTCATAATATGTAATATTTTATTCAGTTTATATTTGTTCTTTAGCACAATAAGTTATTCATTCACCCACCCCTTTGCCCCACGAACTTCGTTGTCCTTCGTTCATTAGTCTCCCTGTTAGCTCCCCCTACTTGTTCATCAAGCCAGATATGACCCTCAAACAACCTAACAATTACACGAAATGGCTGAATGAATCCGCGGATAATCTACATACTACAATCAAGCACACGTGGACAGCTAAATCGTCTAATAAACATCTCACAAGCTGTCACTACCACGAGGTGCTAGATCACAAGTTTTCTCGTGTGATGATTTAGGGTTATCGTCCCGACCTACCAGTAGCTTAGACTGGCCAAGACCACACACAGTTTGTTGATTCAAATAAGGCTAACCTCAGCAACAAAGAGCAAAACTCTTTAATTTACATTTTAAAACATAGAATAAATAAAGTACAGTAGAGGGCAAAGGATGTCGACAGCACTAGAACCGACAGTTTCCAACGACTCATAGCTGACCGTTTTCACCAGGATCAGGGAACCAGAACTTTCCAGACCGTACTCCACCTCTTCGTCGTGCCCCTAGATATAGGCTAATCAGTCTAATCTGGACAAATGACAAACGATCGGGAGGGAAGGCAACCCGGTACACAAAACTTGTCGTACTGAAGTCGGATATTAGGGCCGAAAGACGCAAATAGAAGAGTTATACTGTAAATCCATTTAAGGGCGGATGACAAAGTTATATGGGAACGTAAGCTAGTAAAGATTTCCTTCACACCTTACTCGGCGTGTGCGATATGGTGTTAATGACACTATATGTTATATGACCACGAAACATTTTCTTTATGACAAGAGTCAAAATGAGCTACAAGAAATGTTAGACATCATAGTGAAAGAAAACAAAAACAGAAAAGTTAGCCTTAATAGCAAAAATAGACAGAAGTAATGGTAGCAACACAATAAAATTACATCACCGCAATGCACAATAAGGATAAGTGGAAGAATATTAACTCTTTCCGTACGTTTCGCCACATAGTGCGACACTCTCAATTTGATTAGTGTAAACTGTCATTAGGGTGTCCGGTTAGCGCAATCGATAGGCGGTTGGCTTACCACGGCAACAGCCGGGGTTCATACCCTGGCGAGGACACCTGGGTTTTACTAATTCCCTAAAAAATTAGTACCTCTGAAGTCGGAGTAAATCTGCCTGCATGGCGAGGGGGCATCCTGTAATGGGATAAAACAGACTTTACACGCAAAATTCAGTCCCACAAAATTGAGTGGGTGGGACTTCGTCAGAGGTTAAAGCTGACGAAAGCGAACGAACGAACCAACAAACTGTCATTAAACCATTTGTTTTTTATTATGTTTTGTATCATCTGGTATTGGTGAAATATAATTCCTTGTTTAATTATAACAATATATATATATATATATTATGTTAAGTGTTAAATAAATATAAACATGTAGATTAATATTTAAAAACATGAACAATTTTGTCTCTGAAATCTCTACTTTTGTCTCTTAAATTAATAAAATCCTTCCGTACTGTAAGAGTTAAAACAGGTAAATGAATTTAGATATCTAGGGGCATTGTTAATATAAAATCTAAGGTATGCTGATGATACAGTCTTAATTGCTAAGAGTGAAAATGAGTTACAATAAATGTTAGACATTACAATGAAGGAAAGCAAAAATAATGATAATTGTTTATGTATGTAGTCTAGACTGGTTCAGTGCCCACTCTTTCTCTCATGAACTCATTTCTAATGCTGTCAACATTTGTTCATCTGATAAAAGCAATATATATGTCTTTGTACAAAAAGGAGAGATAACAAAATCGTTTCAAAGGAAAATCGCCGCATTGAGACTTGTTATCTCCATTATTCTTCCTTCTAGCCATAGATTGGATTATGAGCATAACGCAGATTAAAAGGAGAAAACTTTTAGCGGTCACTCACAAAGTCAACATAGAATGTTACATAAATCTAGCCAGTAATATTATTAGTTACATCATAATCGTGAAGTACCGGGCCTGCTGTCGTAGGTGATCATGTCTCTCCACAACTTTCGATCTCGACAGTTATTTATCATTTCTATTGTTGACCTCCTGCCAAGCCATTCTCTTAAGCTGTCTATTTTTTCTCTTTGCTTCCCTCTATCTCTTCGTCCCTCAATTTTTTCAGCTGTTACAATATATTCCAGTTGTTCTCTTCTCATTACATGGCCAAAAAATGATGATTGTTTCTTCCTAATATTGGAAATTAGCTCACTTTTTGCTTTGACCTCTTTCAGAACATTTTCATTACTCTTCTTAACTGTCCATGGTATTCTCAATATTCTTATGTAAAACACATTCTACAGACTCCAGTTATTTTCTTTTCTGTTGTCCTATTGTCTATGATTCACATCCATATGTTAAGACTGGCTCTACATAACCACTAAGAACTCATTAGTTATATAGAGGAGAAGAAAGTGGAAAGAAAACATAATAAATAAAGATAAGACAAAGGAAACTTCCATTACACTAATCAAACATTTTGAAATCAAAAGAAAGTAGGTTGATGCTGAAATAAGCATGCTCCAGTGGCTAGGTGGTCTCAAGGTAAGACATCCACCTCTCGACAAGAAGGTCCGGGATCCCACCACAGGTGGTAGATATTTGTGAAAATCAATTTGTAGTGAGTGCCTTCATTGCCTAACCCTCCCCTTCTGCCTCTTCTTCTTCTTCTTCCTCTTCTTCCTCTTCTCTTCTACATTTCAGCTCCCTGTGGAGCATAGGTCTTCAACAAACACTTTCCAAGTCGTTCTGTTTGTTGCCAATCTTTTAAGATAATTCCATGTCTTCCCTATTATCTTCATCTCTGCTTCTGTCTGTCTTCTCCAAGAATTTCTTGGTCTTCCTCTTTGTCTTTTCCCCTGGGGATTCCAAAAAAGGGCCTGTTATGTAATACTCTTAATTGACTTCCGTAGTGTGTGTCCTATCCAGCGCCATCGTCTTCGCTATTTCTCTTTATCCACTGGTATTTGACTGGTACATTTCCATAATTCTATGTTGGTGATTTTGTCCTGCCATTTCCATTCTTTTTTTCTGCGTAAGCATCCATTAATGAAAGTCTATATCTTCATGATTGTCAATTTTGTTGTTCTCCATGTTTCACAGCCATATAATAGGACAGACTTAACATTGAAGCAGACAATTTTTACATTAGTACATTACTGCACATGGTTGTAGTTAGTCGATGGCCCCGGGTTTACTGCAAACGAATTAACATCCATAATTAATCAACCGCCCGTGTCAGTGAAATCACTAAGTTAGGTAAGTACCTAATTGAAAAGATAGGTGTACCTCTGGTGTATCAAACAACTACCAGTAGGCCCTCATTCTGAACCCTTTCTGAGTTGAGGAGAGAGCGAACATACCCAAACCATAATCCAGTAGTACTGAGAGCACCACAGCCTTCATGAGAGATAATAGTAACGCTTGCTTGAGGTTTGTCCCGGTCATGATCTCGATCACACTGACCCTTCTCCTTGCTCTTGAATTGCTTGCTTGTTTGCTTACGTTCGCCAGATGACTAAAGTATTCTAGAGTATTCGTAGACTGTAGAATTCCTCTTCGTCATTCGCCCTCAAAAGGACGTTAAGTGGACGTATCTGCGTTATGTTATAGTTTGCAGTATAACTGTTATATTTGCGCCTTTCGGCCCAATACATCCGACTTCAGCACGACATTTTTGAGTACCGGGTTGTCTTTGCTCTTCGATCCCTGCTCGCTTGGCCAGACTAGACAGGTTAGTCTGTTACTGTTACTGGAGGCACCACGGAGAGGTGGAGCAGGGTCTGGATGGTTTTGATTCACCGATCCTGGCGCAAGCCTTCAGCTGTGGGTCGCTGACAACTTCCAGCTCTGGTGCTGTGGGACGCGCCTTCGCCACCTGCTCTTTGAATGACATTTACCACGTGTTGATTGAGAGAAAGGGACCTAAAAATGCTCTTCTCAAATACTTGATAGTCGGATTCCTGTGTGCGTTCTGAGCAGGTTAAAGAATATTGGCATTAGGAAATCTCAAAGAGAAGGCCACAATTTACCTCTGCCCCTGGGAAATCGATAGGAAATCTGCCCAAAACATCAAAACTCTCGGCAGCAGCAAAGTGAGAATACCTCTGATATCTGAGAATATCTGCCAGTATGGCGGGGAACACGGTTACCTGTGTGGAAATGAAGAAAATGTGATATTTGTGCAACAAGTCCATTGGGACTTCACTAGAATGATACAGCTGGCCTACGCTAAAGTAAAGACAAAGGACAAAAGTTAATGGACTTCTTAATTTCAAGACATTTAAACCTCATCAGATCAATAAAACTATTTCGAAGTTAATGAATGACAGATTTTTTACTTGAAACAAATGAAAGAAGTGCGGATCTTCGTCATGTTGACTTCGTTTTCGCTTTCTTCTTCGTTTATTCTTCTTCGTCTTATTGAATATTCTCTTCTTCTGCTTTCTCAACTTCTTCATTATCATTTTGCTTGTTCGCCTGATAACTACAGGAGTACACCTCTTCATCATCCGCCCTTAAAAGGACGTTACGTGGGCGTGTCTGCGTTGTGTTGTGGTTTGCATTATAACTGTGATATTTGTGCCTTTCGGCCCAACACATCCGACTTCAGCATGTTATTTTTGAGAACCGGGTTGTCTTTCCTCTTCGATCCCTACTCGCTTGGCCAGGCTAGACAGGTTAGTCTGTTACTAGAGGCACCACGGAGATTTGGAGCAGGGTCTGGATGGTTCTGGTTCACCGATCCTGTCGCAAGCCATCAGCTGTGGGTCGCTGACAACGTCCAGCTCTGCTGCTGTGAGGCGCGCCTTCGCCTCTTTCATTATCATTTAATTCTCTCTACTATTCCAGATAAGACACATTTTTAAAATACAAATGTTTCCTCGTCGCTTTAAAAATATGAAAAAAATAGTATCGGTACACATTTTTTTTCAAAAACTAACGGCATAATTTTTAATGGAGTAATTTTTAGTGGTACGGCCGGCCTCCCTACTTTCCATAAATATCCGCTTTCCATTTAAGACTTAGTAAGTATTAAAAACTTTCACCCAAAGCTCATTTCTCGTGTTTTTTTCTTATCTGGTTAAAAATAAACAAGATTGACGTAAACGTTCCGCAGTTTGATCATCTAGGCCGCATATGCGCAGTAAGGTATGTAAGTGAGGACTTGCGGTCAATATGGTGGATAGGCAGCAGGAACCGTTGAGGCTCAGTCTGCAAATTATTTCTTATTGCAATCTTTCCTCCTATTCCAAGTCTGGCTTGATGCCGGCGTTGTTGAGTTGTTTAATGCTCTGTGAACACCGTAAGCTGTGTTCTTCTTCCGTGTTTTGATATTCCGATTTCTTACAATGAATGATGATATCCTATGACGAGGAACAGTTCAGCTGCGTTCAATTTCGGTGCCGCTTGGACTTCTGGCGTGTGCTGTACTTGCTATGATGAGGATTGCAGCTACCTTTCTTTGTTTCGATCATTCTGTGAGATAAGTTTTGCTTCGGATGATTTCACTGACACGGGCGGTTGAGCAATTATGGATGTTAATTCGTTTGCAGTAAAACCGAAGCCATCGACTAACTACAACCATGTGTAGGAATGTACTAATGTAAAAATGTTCAACTTCAATGTTAAGTCAGTCCTATTATATGGCTATGAAACATGGAGAACAACAAAATTGATAATCATGAAGATACAGACTTTCATTAATGGATGCTTACGCAGAATAAAAGGATGGAAATTGCAGGACAAAGTCAATAACCTAGAATTATGGAAATGTACCAGTCAAATACCAGTGGATAAAGAGATACAGCGAAGACGTTGGATAGGACACACTGCGGAAGACAACTGTGAATATTACACAACAGGCACCTTTTTGGAATCCCCAGGGGAAAAGACAAAGAGGAAGACCAAGGAATTCTTGGAGAAGACAGATAGAAGCAGAGATGAAGATGATGGGGAAGACATGGAATGATCTTAACAGAATGGCAAGAAACATAACTACTTGGAAAGTGTTTTTTGAAGACCTATGCTCCACAGGAAGCTGACAGGTAGAAGAAGAAGAAGAAGCAGAAGAGGAATTCGTTAGCAGTAAAACCAGGGCCGTCGACTAACTACAATCAAGTGTAGCAAAGTACCTGATAAGCTTTGAAAGTACGGTAATTGGATGTATAAGACATTATGTCGCGGTTGACTTCTTCTTCTGCTGCATACAGTTCTAGACGTCAACAAGCTGGTAACACATTTTCCATACAGCTTCTATAGGTATGGTACCGGTGATGGTCACAAGAACCTTTTCTATTACTGTTGGTGTTTGACTCCACAACACAGAGGAAGGTGACCATCAGTAGCATTGGGTGGGCCCTTTCGAGACAGGAAGCTCGGCACTCCCGCCGCCTCACGTGACTCCACGAGATAAGCGCCACATTGCTTTCTTCTAGAATATGAAGTCTCTCATGTTGAGAGTTTCTGAACATGTCCATAGGTGCTCAGATCCCCTCCTCAGCAAGTCCCGCAGTGTCCAGCGACTGACGACTCCAGTTCTGTGCTGGTTGATAAGTCTTCTTACACGCCCACTAAGTGTCTCATTTCTGGCTGTGCCCATCTTAACTCCCATCTCTTTCATCCGAAGGAGTGACGTGGATTCGTGGTCGTCGAAGTCCTGTGCTCTTCCCACATCTCGGAGGGCAGTGGTGATATCAGCCCGATCCATTGGTTGACCGTCTTCAACGACAGGGCAACTAACCAATCTGTCCGCTCTTTCATTTCCCCGTACTCCCGCATGTCCAGGGACAAAGACAAAAAATGACCTTATGCATATTTGACTTCTGCAATGACTCTACCTATTGCATGCGTACAGAGCCTGCCTCCACTTTTTTTAATCATGCTCATCGTGTTGAGAATTGCGTGTCAATGATATGGTGTGTATGCAGCTCAGTGTGTACAATATCGACATGCTTGTGTCTTGCTTTTCCTGGTCACATCCGTTTGTCCTGTCTGATCATGTGACTCCTTTCTCCACCAGAAGAGCTCTTGGAGATCGCAACACACAGGCTAGTCACCTTTTTGTGGTGGAAACACGTCTCCTTTCTCTTCTTTCTTTCCTCATGTGCCTTTCAGCGTCGAGGAGAGATATAATTTGTGTATTTTGTTCTTCTATTGGCCATGTTGCTGATATATTTCTAGTGTTTATATTCTGCCAATCCTCCTTTTTCGTGGTCGTCCTTTGGGTCTGGGGTTCTCACAACGTTCATTGAAGGCTAGTTGGCCTGTGTTTTTATCTTTCTAACTTATCAGTGGCCAAACCATTGTATTTGCTGTTTCTTTATGTTCTCCATAGCGGTAAATATCCCTTGCATTTTTCTCATTATTTTTCTTATTGTTCTTGCATCTAAGGTCCATGTTTGGCACTGCGAGCACAGCTTTGGAATGAAGATTGCATTGTAGAGGGTCCTTTTTTCCGTCGAGTTATTTTTTCCTTGGTGGATTACACTGCTGATAGCTGTCCTATAATTTGACAAGCATTGTTGCATCTTGAGTCTGTTTCTGCTGTTTGTGAATTATCGTTTGTCACTAGACTTCCTAGGTATTTAAACACATAAGAGGAACAAACTTGTTCACTTGCTCTACTGGTAAAGCTCTAATGTTTAAAATCACATTTTACTGTAGAACATATATTGAGTTATAATGTTGCATGGTGTCATGTATGATCGGTCATGGCTGAGGTCGTCAAATCTGGCTCATGCCAATGTGACGATTTATAACAATAGTTGCACTTATAGTTAGTCGAAGGCCCCGGCTTCACTACAAACGAATTAAAATCAATTTGTTTAAACCACATTATCCTAGCCTTCTTTCCAAGCCTTCGACTTGTATACGACCAATTGTGTAGACCAGTTGTACCTTCTTTCTTCTTCTATATTCGTTTTTCCTGACTTGTTTAACAGCATTGAAAAGAAATTATATGGAAGTTTCGTTATAACAGGATTACCATTCCCGACTCTTGCAGCAGAAGTAGAAGTACGTCTATCCCAGGCTTTGCTGGGAAACTACTAGTCAAGCCCATATGTACTGCAATACTGGGTCCTCTATCCCAGGCTTTGCTGGGAAACTACTAGTCAAGCCCATATGTACTGCAATACTGGGTCCTCTATCTCAGGCTTTGCTGGGAAACTACTAGTCAAGCCCATATGTACTGCAATACTGGGTCCTCTATCCCAGGCTTTGCTGGGAAACTACTAGTCAAACCCATATGTACTGCAATACTGGGTCCTCTATCCCAGGCTTTGCTGGGAAACTACTAGTCAAGCCCATATGTACTGCAATACTGGGTCCTCTATCCCAGGCTTTGCTGGGAAACTACTAGTCAAGCCCATATGTACTGCAATACTGGGTCCTCTATCCCAGGCTTTGCTGGGAAACTACTAGTCAAGTCCATATGTACTGCAATACTGGGTCCTCTATCCCAGGCTTTGCTGGGAAACTACTAGTCAAGCCCATATGTACTGCAATACTGGGTCCTCTATCCCAGGCTTTGCTGGGAAACTACTAGTCAAGCCCATATGTACTGCAATACTGGGTCCTCTATCCCAGGCTAAGCTGGGAAACTACTAGTCAAGCCCATATGTACTGCAATACTGGGTCCTCTATCCCAGGCTTTGCTGGGAAACTATTAGTCAAGCCCATATGTACTGCAATACTGGGTCCTCTATCCCAGGCTAAGCTGGGAAACTACTAGTCAAGCCCATATGTACTGCAATACTGGGTCCTCTATCCCAGGCTTTGCTGGGAAACTACTTGTCAAGCCCATATGTACTGCAATACTGGGTCCTCTATCCCAGGCTAAGCTGGGAAACTACTAGTCAAGCCCATATGTACTGCAATACTGGGTCCTCTATCCCAGGCTTTGCTGGGAAACTACTAGTCAAGCCCATATGTACTGCAATACTGGGTCCTCTATCCCAGGCTTTGCTGGGAAACTACTAGTCAAGCCCATATGTACTGCAATACTGGGTCCTCTATCTCAGGCTTTGCTGGGAAACTACTAGTCAAGCCCATATGTACTGCAATACTGGGTCCTCTATCCCAGGCTTTGCTGGGAAACTACTTGTCAAGCCCATATGTACTGCAATACTGGGTCCTCTATCCCAGGCTTTGCTGGGAAACTACTAGTCAAGCCCATATGTACTGCAATACTGGGTCCTCTATCCCAGGCTTTGCTGGGAAACTACTTGTCAAGCCCATATGTACTGCAATACTGGGTCCTCTATCCCAGGCTTTGCTGGGAAACTACTAGTCAAGCCCATATGTACTGCAATACTGGGTCCTCTATCCCAGGCTAAGCTGGGAAACTACTTGTCAAGCCCATATGTACTGCAATACTGGGTCCTCTATCCCAGGCTTTGCTGGGAAACTACTAGTCAAGCCCATATGTACTGCAATACTGGGTCCTCTATCCCAGGCTTTGCTGGGACTCTACTAGTCAAGCCCATATGTACTGCAATACTGGGTCCTCTATCCCAGGCTTTGCTGGGAAACTACTAGTCAAGCCCATATGTACTGCAATACTGGGTCCTCTATCCCAGGCTAAGCTGGGAAACTACTAGTCAAGCCCATATGTACTGCAATACTGGGTCCTCTATCCCAGGCTTTGCTGGGAAACTACTAGTCAAGCCCATATGTACTGCAATACTGGGTCCTCTATCCCAGGCTAAGCTGGGAAACTACTTGTCCAGCCCAGAGGTACTGCAATACTGGGTCCTCTATATCAGCAACAGCCACCACTACAGGGAACACGGCGATCCTAGGTTCTGTTAGCCAGCCTGTTTTAACGCAGACTGTTACGAGGGGAGACCACGAGGAGGTAGAACTGCTAGGTCTTGGTCAGCTGATTGTATGCCGACTCTGATTTTGCGACCGCAGGTCGCAGGCGATTCTGCTCCCCCAATTGCTATGGGGAAGATACATGCCTTCTGTAATTTTAGTTTTACTGTCTTGTTGGTGTTGTGCTATAGGGAAGATACATGCCGTCTGTAATTTTAGTTTTACTGTTTTGTTGGTGTTGTGCTATGGGGAAGACACACGCCGTCTGTAGTTTTACTTCTACTGTCTTGTTGGTGTTGTGATATAGGGAAAATACACGCCGTCTATAATTTTAGTTTTACTGTCTTGTTGGTGTTGTGCTATAGGGAAGATACATGCCGTCTGTAATTTTAGTTTTACTGTTTTGTTGGTGTTGTGCTATAGGGAAGATACATGCCGTCTGTAATTTTAGTTTTACTGTTTTGTTGGTGTTGTGCTATGGGGAAGACACACGCCGTCTGTAGTTTTACTTCTACTGTCTTGTTGGTGTTGTGCTATGGGGAAGACACACGCCGTCTGTAGTTTTACTTCTACTGTCTTGTTGGTGTTGTGATATGGGGAAGACACACGCCGTCTGTAGTTTTACTTCTACTGTCTTGTTGGTGTTGTGATATAGGGAAAATACACGCCGTCTATAATTTTAGTTTTACTGTCTTGTTGGTGTTGTGATATAGGGAAGACACATGCCGTCTATAATTTTAGTTTTACTGTCTTGTTGGTGTTGTGCCACATGTTCCTCGTGGGAATTATTATGTGCGTTCCTATTGCTAGCCTTCGTTTGATCTCATATCATCTATTATTGAGTTTCTGAAGAAAAAAACATAACACCATTTTATTTATTACATTCTTAGAGAGAAAAATTAACAAACTTAACACATATTATTTATTATATTCTTAGAGAGAAAGATTAACAAACATATCACATATTATTTATTACATTCTTAGAGAGAAAGATTAACAAACATAACGACATATTATTTATTACATTCTTAGAGAGAAAGAAAAACAAACATAACACATATTATTTATTACATTCTTAGAGAGAAAGATTAACAAACATATCACATATTATTTATTACATTCTTAGAGAGAAAGATTAACAAACATATCACATATTATTTATTACATTCTTAGAGAGAAAGAAAAACAAACATAACACATATTATTTATTACATTCTTAGATAGAAAGATTAACAAACATAACACATATTATTTATTACATTCTTAGAGAGAAAGATTAACAAACATATCACATATTATTTATTACATTCTTAGAGAGAAAGATTAACAAATATATCACATATTATTTATTACATTCTTTGAGAGAAAGATTAACAAACATAACGACATATTATTTACTACATTCTTAGAGAGAAAGAAAAACAAACATAACACATATTATTTATTACATTCTTAGATAGAAAGATTAACAAACATAACACATATTATTTATTACATTCTTAGAGAGAAAGATTAACAAACATAACACATATTATTTATTACATTCTTAGAGAGAAAGATTAACAAACATAACACATATTATTTATTACATTCTTAGATAGAAAGATTAACAAACATAACACATATTATTTATTACATTCTTAGAGAGAAAGATTAACAAACATAACACATATTATTTATTACATTCTTAGAAAGAAAGATTACATCTGTGACTGTAAGAGAGTTCAATTAACCCTATTTTGCTTGCTAATTAACCAACCAACCGCCATAGAATCCCATGCGGTATGGTACACATTGTTATTGGAAACTCTTTCTTGAAATTTATGTTATTTCCATTCATTCATTAGGTACCGTCCCCACATCGAAGGTTGGCTACCATGGAGAGTCATTCATTCATTAGGTACTGACCCCACATCGAAGGTTGGCTACCATGGAGGGTCATTCATTCATTAGGTACTGACCCCACATCGAAGGTTGGCTACCATGGAGGGTCATTCATTCATTAGGTACTGACCCAACAACGAAGGTTGGCTACCATGGAGGGTCATTCATTCATTAGGCACTGACCCCACATCGAAGGTTGGCTACCATGGAGGGTCATTCATTCATTAGGTACCGTCCCCACATCGAAGGTTGGCTACCATGGAGAGTCATTCATTCATTAGGTACTGTCTCCACATTGAAGGTTGGCTACCATGGAGGGTCATTCATTTATTAGGTACTGACCCCACATCGAAGGTTGGCTACCATGGAGGGTCATTCATTCATTAGGTACTGACCCCACATCGAAGGTTGGCTACCATGGAGGGTCATTCATTCATTAGGTACTGTCTCCACATTGAAATGTTGGCTACCATGGAGGGTCATTCATTCATTAGGTACTGTCTCCACATTGAAGGTTGGCTACCATGAAGGGTCATTCATTCATTAGGTACTATCTCCACATCGAAGGTTGGCTACCATGGAGGGTCATTCATTCAGTAGGTACTATCTCCACATCGAAGGTTGGCTACCATGGAGGGTCATTCATTCATTAGGTACTATCTCCACATCGAAGGTTGGCTATCATGGAGGGTCATTTATTCATTAGGTACTATATCCACATTGAAGGTTGGCTACCATGGAGGGTCATTCATTCATTAGGTACTATCTCCACATCGAAGGTTGGCTACCGTGGAGGGTCATTCATTCATTAGGTACTTTATCCACATTGAAGGTTGGCTACCGTGGAGGGTCATTCATTCATTAGGTACTATATCCACATTGAAGGTTGGCTACCATGGAGGGTCATTCATTCATTAGGTACTATCTCCACATTTAAGGTTGGCTACCGTGGAGGGTCATTCATTCATTAGGTACTATCTCCACATTGAAGGTTGCCTACCATGGAGGGTCATTCATTCATTAGGTACTGTCTCCACATTGAAGGTTGGCTACCATGGAGGGTCATTCATTCATTAGGTACTATCTCCACATTGAAGGTTGGCTACCGTGGAGGGTCATTCATTCATTAGGTACTATATCCACATTGAAGGTTGGCTACCATGGAGGGTCATTCATTCATTAGGTACTATCTCCACATCGAAGGTTGGCTACCATGGAGGGTCATTCATTCATTAGGTACTGTCTCCACATTGAAGGTTGGCTATCGTGGAGGGTCATTCATTCATTAGGTACCTTCCCCACATCGAAGGTTGGCTACCATGGAGGGTCATTCATTCATTAGGTACTGTCTCCACATTGAAGGTTGGCTACCATGGAGGGTCATTCATTCATTAGGTACTGACCCCACATCGAAGGTTGGCTACTAAGGAGGGTCATTCATTCATTAGGTACTATCTCCACATCGAAGGTTGGCTACCGTGGAGGGTCATTCATTCATTAGGTACTGACCCCACATTGAAGGTTGGCTACCAAGGAGGGTCATTCATTCATTAGGTACTATCTCCACATCGAAGGTTGGCTACCATGGAGGGTCATTCATTCATTAGGTACTGACCCCACATTGAAGGTTGGCTACCAAGGAGGGTCATTCATTCATTAGGTACTATCTCCATATCGAAGGTTGGCTACCACGGGGAAACATGTTATACTTTCTCTTGTCCTCGTTGCGCATGTTGTTAAAGATTTACCTGTCAAACTTTTGATAGCATCAGTCTACTTTACTCTTGGTCTCCCTCTGCCTGATCTAACTTGTACCTTCCCTTCCAAGATGACTTTTAGAAAGGTTTATGTCTTTTCACATGTAAAAAAAAATTGCAGTTGTTTTTTTTCGAATTGTGTTAAGGAGTTCTTTTATATATATATATTATAAGACGATTCAGAATTTCCTTTTTATTTTTTTTTCTTCCACCCAATTCCTCCCATTTTCCGAGAGATCTACATCACAGAGGCCTCAAATGCTCACATTTCAGAGTTCTGCTTAAACTTCACAATAATGCATCCACTACCAGTTAACGTCAATTAAGGGTCAGATAATAACGTATAGACCCAATTCTGAATTATGGAAGAGAATCATGGACAGTAGACAAACAAATGAAAAGATGTTTAAAAGCAACAAGAGATGGGATTTCTCGGAAGAATGTTGAGAGTTCCCTGAACAGCTAAAAAGACCAACGAGAAAATTCTCAAAGAGGCCAACACAAAAATGGAGCTCCTAAAAAGCATTAAAAAAAAAAAAAAAACATTCGACATTTTTCGTGTGCTTTATAAGAAGAGGAAAGTTAGAATACTTGTGGTGGCAGTTGGCAAAATACGGTGAAAGAGAGATAACGGACGACAAAGAGAGAAGATTCTAGAAGTCGTGGTGTCATGTAAGTCGCGTTAGCTCAGTGGTTAGTGACGTGGACTACTAAGGAGAAGAGATCAGGTTCGATCCTGATCGACGGTTTCCAAATTCACGCAGCTTTAAATGGGTATCGAATTTTTTTTTTAGGAAATTAAAGCGCCTCGGGTGTAATACTACGGCTTCTCGTGGCAAGGCGCGGTGCCACTGAGTACGGGTTCGATCCAGCTTCGGACCATATATTGTTCTTAGTTTTTTTCTGTTGTTGTTTGTCTGTCATTATTTCCGAGTGCTAACACATACTTCTTCGTTCTATTATTCCCTATTATCGCCTCGGAAGTTCCCTATATAATAATATTTATGTATTATTATTTGTACCCTGTAATACTGACCATATCACCCCCAAAAAAACATGTTCCATTTACAATATGTGTACTAACACCATATTCCCCATACACCACGTGGCGTAAGGAGGTTCTTTAATAACTTGTATTTTCGTGTCATGGCATGGAAAACAGTCAACAACATAATTGAAATGATGCACTGTGGATACACATTATGGAAGGAAATTATCGTCTACTCCAAACAGAATGGCACATGGTGATGATGATAGTAAATAATACTTTCCACCTCTTGCTTAAATTACCCATTAAAATACACATGTGGGTACTAAGTACATGTAACACGATGATAGTTAGTCGTCATATTGTTCATGACTACCGACATATTGTTCATGACTACCGACTTATTGTTCATGACTACCGACTTATCCCTGACAGGGAGCAATCAACTCTCTGTAACATCACTCCTTGTTAAGTCAAAGAGGTGCGCGTGGCCGTTCGGCTAAAACCACTGTTCCGCTGGTTGAAAAGCTGGCCGGCGTACGGTGTTCGAAACCCGCGGTAGATAGAAAGGATTTTTTATATCGGGGGTGAAATAAAAATCCTGAGTCTCACACGTCGTGGCAACTGCTTGACCAAGCGGCCTTTATCCCTCTGATTCTATCGTTTTTCCCCGACATACACCAGCAATGGTACTATGTGTCGTAAAGATAGTTTATGTTAGTGATTTTGTCCTGGCATTTCCATCCTTTTATTCTGCAGAAGCATCCATTAATGACGGTCATGTATCTTCATGACTGTCACTTTTGTTGTTCTCCATGTTCCTCAGCCATATAATGGAACCGACTTAACATCGGAGTTGAAA
The DNA here is from genome assembly GCA_032433765.1 of Megaustenia siamemsis. Lineage (NCBI taxonomy): Eukaryota > Metazoa > Mollusca > Gastropoda > Stylommatophora > Ariophantidae > Megaustenia > Megaustenia siamemsis. The sequence goes on from JAVIAB010000046.1 coordinate 38,383,543, forward strand.
TTGAGCATTTTTGTATCTAAATTTTTAATTAGAATTAAATTATTGCGCTCTATATGAGCAAAATAGAAAAAATGTCCCCAGATTTCCCCAACGCGCCTTGAAGGGAGACATCACATGACTGGAGCGGATAGCGGGAATTCCCAATTGTGTGACAGTGATTCCATAAACAGACTGAACAGAGCAAATTATAGTTTGTTTCAGATTGTTTGCCTCCCTAATTCCAGTAATATCTCGAAAACCGTCTGATAGAATACCATGATTTTTTGCATGCGACCTTAGATTTTCAATGACGTAACGAATTTATCATTTAAATTATCGTATGTGTTACCGTTTCCTCAAAGCGGCAACTTCCTTTGATCTCCTTCATACGTATTTGTATTTATTTTGACACAAAAAACAGAATGTACGGTAAATGAAGATCTTTTACACTTTTTAGAGGAAAAGGCGTAACTTTTATTTTTATATAAGGGACATTATTACTTTATAATAAGAGAGTAAGTAAGTAAGTGTTCCTGTCATGCCTGAAGGTGTATAGGGGAATAAACCGCCACAATTGCACTTTTTCACAACATGCTACCCATTTGGATTGGGCTCTTTTAATTATACAACTAATATTGAATCAAATCAAAATAGGCCGAACATTCACCGAATAGAAATTATTTATTTTAAGAACACAGAATACATCGTCAACTCACTAAAAAAACAGTTCCTGAAGTGGTCCGTATCCAGAGTTTCCAACTCCAACAAAGTCACTTCAGTAAGTTCAAACAAATGAGTTTTATTCAGAATCTGCCGAATCTAATAGACGTATTACCATTTTTGGTTGAATAACCCACAGACCATCGTTTCTCCAATACTTATCTTCCTCAACCATAACATGGTCTTCACAACTAGCCCAATAATCTTTGTCTATGTTTGAAATAGCAACATTGGTAAGCTCTTTAACATCAGATAATTTGAAAGTTTTATTTTCGGATGCTACTTGCCCTTTGATCTTTGCCCAAACTAATTCAATAGGATTTAGGTGTGAGTGATATGGAGGCAGCCTCAAACATCTATGACCATGTTCTTCAATTAATTTATCTATTTGAAATATCTTTGGCCGTTGTATCTGTTTTACAAGTGAAAGTAATTCAGGCTTGAGATACATATCGTTAAATGGTATTTGTTCCCTTGTCAGCCATGTCTTTATTTCAGCTTTAGTGCTTGATGATGTTGGAACTTTATCTTCTTGTGCCACTTTGTTATGGTAAGATGCATTATCCATGATCAAACAAGATGGTCGATCTAATAAAGGCAAAAGAGTGTCTTTAATCCAATCTCTGAACATATGACTGTTCATCTCTGAATGATAATCCTGGTTATCAGTTGACTTTGCAATAAAAACAAGTTCAGCATTCTCCACCAGGCCATTATTTTTGCTCCCAGCATGTGCCACTATAAGGCGCTTTCCTTTGCTGCTAGGTACATACCTTTTAATAGTCCCATCTAATGACTGCCATTCTTTTTCATTTGTGTGGTGGGCATTAATCCATGTTTCGTCCAAGTACACAATGTCATAATCTTCATTACGCATTTGTCTAACTTCACGTAAATATTTGCTTCTTGCAGCTACTAAATGAGGTTTCTCGCAAATGATGTTTCTTCCACAAGAATATTTTCTAAAAGTGAAGCCTAAACTCCGCACACTTCTCCATAGTGTAGTTTTTGATACATCAATACTGGTGTTCTTTATAAGCCAAATCTTAAGTTTCCTTATGGTAACTTCTTCCCCTAAGTCAAACATTTTACAAATCTCTCTGCGGACAAGTTCTCTGTCAAAACTGTCTAACAAATGTTTTCTTCCTCGACTTCTTTCTTTCCTTGAACATTCACATTGAACATTTTTCACTGATCTATGAAACGACCGTTTACTTAAACCTAACACGTGCATCGTTCTCTTTTCAGGATTTGATATGCTGTGATATAGACTCCCTCGTTTTGCCTCTCTACAAAAATATAAATATAATTTCTTTGTAATATTTTGTTCAGTAACAAATTTCAACTTTAAACTCATTGTTAAGGGCACAACTCCCAAAACACGCCTATGTAAATAATTTGATTTTGTATTTTTGGTGACGTTATACTAATGACGTGATACAAAAAGTTGACAATTTTAATCCAGTAAGTGCAAAACCAGAATTGCGCACCGAATATAAGAGAAATTTGCTACACATATGTGCAAATATTGACAAAAATCTGACATTTGCAATTCAATAGTGTAAACCGGTGCCTTTACCCACCAACATATAAAGGAAATTCCCAAATGAAGATGTTTAAATCATTCTTGAAGTGATATGGAAGGGGTAAATACTCTTAAATTTTGATTCAAATGTGCCCAAGTTTAATCATACTTTTATCCTCCTGGTAAGCAAGCGCACAAGAAAAACCAGCAGTTTGTTTGCAATGAATTTATTTTTTCTATTACGTTATGAGATTCAGTAGGTTACATGCAAAATATCAGCACTGTAGCACAAATGGTTGCTGAGCTGTGGTTTTTTGAAGTGAGGCAAAAAATCTGAAGCGAACTATAATTCTTGAATTAAAATAGTTTCCCTTTTTTTCCAATGCAAGTATAGTAATTGAATAATGGGTTATTGCTTGTTAAATGAGTTAGACAACTAGACAACATAAAAAAATCCACAACTAAACGGTAGTCTCAAATGTCCAACGCTCAAAAAACACTACAGAGATTACAGGCGCGATTATCGAAATGTTTTTTTTTGCAATTCTAAATTCCCGATGTATTTTTAGATCGCTAATTAACCAATGTTGAATAAATAAATGAAAGAAATATTAATTAAGTGCATAGGCGTGCACATCAAATTGTTTAGGGAGTGCTTGCGATGGTAATGGATTCGTTGTAGGGTTATATGACAGGTTCGATTATTTTTTGATTAAAATGAAAAATTAATTCTCTTTCATTCATCATCATCATCATCATCATCAAGTACCGGGCCTGCTGGCGAAGGTGATCATGCCTCTCCACGACATTTGATCACGACAGTTATTTATCATTTCTGTTGTTGACCTTCTGCCAAAGCCATTCTCTTAAGCTGTCTGGTATCTTTTCTCTTTGCTTCCCTCAATCTCTTCGTCCCTTAATTTTCCCAGTTGTTACAATATATTCCAGTTGTTCTCTTCTCATTACATGGCCAGAAAATGGTGATTGTTTCTTCCTAATATTGGAAATTAGCTCTCTTTCATTAGGCAAAAAAATAATGTAAAAAAAAAAAAAAACAATTGCAGAAGCAATAAATTAGTTCTTTAAAAGTATACACTAGCTCCTATCACCTTCCGTAGCTCCTTAATAAATAGGCAAAATGAGATACTATAGATCAATCATATATATCTATGAACAGCAATCCTGTTTTCTAGTTACAGAAGAAAGTAAATTATTCTACCACTCATTGTGGTAATAATTAACAATCAATAGATTGTACCAATCATGCAAAAATTAATTTCCAGTCATGCAAAAAATATTTACCAGTACAAGAAAAAAAATATTTACCAGTACAAGAAAAAATATATTTACCAGTACAAGAAAAAATATATTTACCAGTACAAGAAAAAATATATTTACAAGTCATTTAAAGAATATTAGTTGGAGTTAGTTGAAGGCTCCTGTATCACTGCAAATGAATTATAATCCATAATTGCTCAACCGCCCGTGCCAGTGGAATAACCCGAATTAATATCTCATCTCATTGAAAAATAAAAAACAAACAAAGACAGCTGTAGTCCCCAACTACAGCACACGTCAAAAGACATAAGGCCAAGCAGCACCGAAAGTGAACGCAGCTGAATTGTCCTTCGTCATACGATATCATCATTCATCTTAAATAATCTGAATGTCCAAACACGATCCGGATAAAAGCATAGCTCACTGTGTGCACAGAGAACTAAACTCAGTAGCTCCGGCAGCAAGCCGAACTTGGAATATGAGGAAACTGCAACAAAGGAACATTTTTCAAACTGAGCCTCAACTGTTTCTACAGCACATCCGCCGTATTGACCGGAACTCATTTAAAGAATGTTTACTTGTCATGCCAACATATTTTCCAGTCATGCAAAAAATATTTACCAGTCATACAAAAGTGTATTTACCTATCACAGAAAATACTTACCTGTCTCAGAAATTACTTACCTGTCACAAAATATTTGCTTGTCACAAAATATTTACATGCCACAAACAAATAATATCTGTCACAAAATATTTACCTGTCACAAAATATTTACCTGTCATAAACAAATATTACCTTTCACAAAATAATTACCTTTACAAACGAACAATACCTGTCCCAAAATATATTTACATGTCACAAAAATTATTTACCACTAATATAATATATTTACCTCTCATACAAAAATAAATGACAAAAAACTGAAACAGAAGAAACGAAATGTTTCCATAAAAGGAAACTGGAGAAACTACTAGCTAATCAAAATAGAAGATAGAAAATTCGTTCCTTCAGAAATTCGTGCCCACAGAGTTGGTCAATTATCTCGGAAAATGTTTGATGGATTTCTGTAATTCTTTTTTCATGAAATCTTATTTTTTCACCGACCTTAAGACTTTATAACATTTAAGTACAAAGGTAGTCTGAATTTTGCACAAATAGTTTTTTGTTATATAATTTAAGGAAAATATCAAACTGTGTGCTTTAAACATTAGGTTTTACTGTAAATTATGTTAATTTTCTAACATACCTTTCAGTGGATTGCGTCTTACAATTTACGGTTCAGTGATCGCGAGATGGTGCTAAGATTGTGCGGAGAGCATGTGAAATTTGCCTTTTTAAACAAGTGAGCAACTTGAGTGTTACAACAAATGTGGATATCGTAAAATCATAAAAATTATTACAGCCAAGAAAATCATATTTTTATATCATCATCATCATTGGGTGCCTTCTCCGAATCGAAGGTTGGCTACCATGGAGCGCCATTCCACTCTGTCTCTTGTTTTGATGGTGCAGATTGTCATAGGCTGACTTGTCCATCTTTTGATGTTACTCGTCCATGTTAGTCTTGGTCTGCCTCTGCCTCTTTTACCTTGTATTTTCCCCTCTAATGTTACTTTTATTAGACTGTTGTGTCTTTTAACATGACCAAAAATGTCATTTGTCTTGCTCTAATTGTGTTTAGTAGTTCTTTTTTCACCCTTAGTCGTCCTAAAACTTCATCGTTTGTTTTCTTTTCTTTCCATCCAATTCTAATTAGTCTTCTTTTTATCCACATTTCAAAGGCTTCAATTTTCTGTTCTGTTTTCTGGTCTAATGTCCATGTTTCTGCACCATACAGGAATATTGAGAAGATGTAACATTTTGCTATTCTTAGTTTTAGCCCTGTTGTTATTTGTTTTGATGTTAGTATATTTTTCACGGCATTTTTATATACCGCAAAGAAACAAAAAGTCTTTCCTAAATGCATGCCAGTAGAGAAAAAAGCCTCAGAGCTTAGGTCGGTGAAAAAAATACGATTTCATGCAAATTAACTAGAGAAATTCATCAAACAGTTCCCGAGATAATTGATAAACTCTGTGGACACGAATTTCTGAACGAACTATAGTTACTTCATCATCAGATCATCCTCATAGAGCTTAGAGCACAATACTCATATGTGCTTATGTCCCTTCTTATGTCAGTCTATCAACGTGCAGCGAATACGTCAACATGTTACTTTCTTCTTTCTCTTTTAGTCTTCCTTCACAGCGCTATTTTTTTGGTTTCTTTATTTGTAATTTTCTGTTCTTCCAGTCTCATCATAGTCGTCACTTCACAATCATTATCTCAGTCACGAATTTACCCAACTTCCCTGTGAGCATGAACGTAAAGAATTTTGACCAGTCTCAAAAAAAGAAAACTAATTATTTTGGACAGATAAGGAAACTATTTACCAGTCACAAACAAGGAAACTATTTACCAGTCACAAACAAGGAAGCTATTTACCAGTCACAAACAAGGAAACTATTTACCAGTCACAAAAAAGAAACTATTTACCAGTCACAAACAAGGAAACTATTTACCAGTCACAAACAAGGAAACTATTTACCAGTCACAAACAAGGAAACTATTTACCAGTCACAAACAAGGAAACTATTTACCAGTCACAAACAAGGAAACTATTTACCAGTCACAAACAAGGAAACTATTTACCAGTCACAAACAAGGAAACTATTTACCAGTCACAAACAAGGAAACTATTTACCAGTCACAAACAAGGAAACTATTTACCAGTCACAAACAAGAAAATTATTTGTTAGTCACACATACGAAATCTATAATACCAATCACAAACAAGAAGACTATTTACCAGTCACAAACAAGAAGATTATTTACCAGTCACAAACAAGAAGACTATTTACCAGTCACAAAGAAGAAGATTATTTACCAGTCACAAACAAGAAAATTATTTGTTAGTCACAAATACGAAATCTATAATACCAATCACAAACAAGAAGACTATTTACCAGTCACAAACAAGAAAATTATTTGTTAGTCACACATACGAAATCTATAATACCAATCACAAACAAGAAGATTATTTACCAGTTACAGACAAGAAAATTATTTGTTAGTCACACATACGAAATCTATAATACCAATCACAAACAAGAAGATTATTTACCAGTTACAAACAAGAAAATTATTTGTTAGTCACACATACGAAATCTATAATACCAATCACAAACAAGAAGACTATTTACCAGTCACAAACAAGAAAATTATTTGTTAGTCACACATACGAAATCTATAATACCAATCACAAACAAGAAGACTATTTACCAGTCACAAACAAGAAAATTATTTGTTAGTCACACATACGAAATCTATAATACCAATCACAAACAAGAAGACTATTTACCAGTCACAAACAAGAAAATTATTTGTTAGTCACACATACGAAATCTATAATACCAATCACAAACAAGAAGACTATTTACCAGTCACAAACAAGAAAATTATTTGTTAGTCACACATACGAAATCTATAATACCAATCACAAACAAGAAGACTATTTACCAGTTACAAACAGTGAAACTAGTTATTAATCACAAAGAAGAAAGTTATTTACCAGTCACAAACTATGAAACTATTTATCAGTCACAAAGGAAACTATTTACCAGTCACAAACAAGGAAACTATTTACTATTCACAAAGAAAGATGGAATGCAATGGCTGCACAGAATATTTAATGCAGCATGGCACCAACAACAAGCCCTAGAAGACTGGCAACAGGCAATCATCATACCAATATGGAAAAAGAAAGGTAGCAAAAGAGACTGCAATCAATATAGAGGTATATCTCTGCTCAGCCATGTAGGAAAGCTATACGCTAAAATCTTGGAAAAAAGGCTGAGACCAATAATAGAACTATAGGTAAGCGATTCTCAAATGGGGTTCCGAAAAAAAACAGAGGATGTACCGACGCACTATTCACACTAAAACAGCTTGCAGAAAAAACGACAGAACACAATCAAAACTTAGGCATAGCCTTCATTGACCAGGAAAAAGCATTCGACAGAGTTAACAGAGAACAACTGTGGGAGATACTAACAACATACTGAGTAAGCCAACATCTAACCAACCTTATTAAAAGTCTCTACATCAACAGCAGCTGCAGGGTCAGAACAGCACACACAGAACACTTCGAAGTTAGATCAGGTGTAAGACAGGAGGGCGTACTATCCCCCCTATTGTTTATTACATACATGGATCATATATGCAAGCTAGCCAACCCATCAGAGACTGAGGATATCAACGAGCTTCTATTTGCAGACGATCAGGCACTAATTTTTTTACCACTGTAAAATAAAAATGAAATTTGTTACCATTCTCAAAGAAAATGAATTTTTTTACCACAGTCAAAAAAAAAAAAGACAATTGTTACCATTCTCAAAGGAAATGAAATTTTTTACCACAGTCAAAAAAAAAAGACATTTTTTACCATTCTCAAAGAAAAGAAAATTTTTTACCACAGTCAAAAAAAAAAGACATTTTTTACCATTCTCAAAGAAAAGAAAATTTTTTACCACAGTCAAAAAAAAAAAAGACATTTTTTTACCATTCTCAAAGAAAACAAAAATTTTTACCACAGTCAAAAAAAAGTGAAAATTTTAAACAGCATCAAAACTAGATAATTATTTACCAGTCACAAAAAGAAGATAATTTATTAATAATCAGTCACAACTTGTAAGCAATTATTTACCAGTCACAAAAAGAAGATAATTTATTAATAATCAGTCACAACTTGTAAGCAATTATTTACCAGTCACAAAAAGAAGATAATTTATTAATAATCAGTCACAACTTGTAAGCAATTATTTACCAGTCACAAAAAGAAGATAATTTATTAATAATCAGTCACAACTTGTAAGCAATTATTTACCAGTCACAAAAAGAAGATAATTTATTAATAATCAGTCACAACTTGTAAGCAATTATTTACCAGTCACAAAAAGAAGATAATTTATTAATAATCAGTCACAACTTGTAAGCAATTATTTACCAGTCACAAAAAGAAGATAATTTATTAATAATCAGTCACAACTTGTAAGCAATTATTTACCAGTCACAAAAGAAGATAATTTATTAATAATCAGTCACAACTTGTAAGCAATTATTTACCAGTCACAAAAAGAAGATAATTTATTAATAATCAGTCACAACTTGTAAGCAATTATTTACCAGTCACAAAAAGAAGATAATTTATTAATAATCAGTCACAACTTGTAAGCAATTATTTACCAGTCACAAAAAGAAGATAATTTATTAATAATCAGTCACAACTTGTAAGCAATTATTTACCAGTCACAAAAAGAAGATAATTTATTAATAATCAGTCACAACTTGTAAGCAATTATTTACCAGTCACAAAAAGAAGATAATTTATTAATAATCAGTCACAACTTGTAAGCAATTATTTACCAGTCACATAATGAAGGCAGTTATTCATCATTAACAAAACGTGGGTAATCATTTCTATCTATCTATTGACCTTTCGAGCCGTAGCCGTCCCATAGGGCGTAGACCAAGATACTCCTTCTCTTATCTAAATTTTTGTTCTAGCAGTTTTCAATTCTTTTAAAGATATTTTATCAAATCTCGCCATTTGTCTCTGTTCTGTGCAAGCAGCTCTGTCTCATTGAGGGAGCCGATTCCTGCTGCTCTTGCCTCTAACATCAATGTTCTTCTCAGTGTCTCTCTGGGTCTTCCTCTTTTCCTTTTACCTGTTGTTTCCCACATGAGGGCCTGCTTTGCTATTCGGTTATTATCTCTTCTCATCACATGTCCAACATATGACCATCGCCTTTTCTTTATTACTGAAGATATTAGTGGTTGATTGGCGATTTCTCTAATTTCCTCGTTTATTTTGAATTCGTTCCACGCTATACCAAGGTAATCATTTACAGGTCACCAAATGTAGGAAATTATTCAACGGTAGCAAAATGAAGGTTAATATTTGTATGTCACATAAAATTAAAATTATTGAAAAGTTACCTAAATAGAAATGATAAAAGAAACAACAGCCAGCTAAATGTAATCGTGGAAGGGAAAGTGCAAGGTAAAAGAGGCAGAAGCAGACCAAGACTAACATACACGAGCAATATGAAGAGATGGACAAAAGTGCCCCTGTGACAACCTGCAGTATCAAAGCAAGAGACGTCCGGAATGGCGTTCCATGGTATTCAACCTTCGATGCGATTATGACATTCAATGATAATGACATAAAATTGAAATTATTTGCTTCACAAACAATTTAAACTATATGTTTAGTTATATCAAATTGAAATTATTTGCTTGTTACAAGCAATTTAAACTATATGTTTAGTTATATCAAATTGAAATTATTTGCTTTACAAACAATTTAAACTATATGTTTGGTTATATCAAATTGAAATTGTTTGCTTGTTACAAGCAATTTAAACTATATGTTTGGTTATATCAAATTGAAATTATTTGCTTTACAAACAATTTAAACTATATGTTTGGTTATATCAAATTGAAATTGTTTGCTTGTTACAAACAATTTAAACTATATGTTTGGTTATATCAAATTGAAATTATTTACAGGTTACATAAACTTGTAATTATCTACCAGTTACAAACAATTTAAATTATTTACCAGTTACAAACGGGATTTGCGATAGCTCAGTGGTTAGTGAACTGGACTACAAAGGACAAGAGGTAGTGCTCGATCCCAACCGACGGCTTCCGGGTACACTCAGCCGTAAATGGGTACCGGATCATTTTTCTGGGAAAGTAAAGCAGCACGGGCGTAATACCGACCACATTACCCCAAAAATCATGTGCCGAAGGTCTGTTAAACTTATGGTCACTAATACCATATTCCCCATACGCCACTTTGCGTGACGAGGGTACTTTACTTTTCTTTTATGTATATATATGTATATAAAAAAATTTATGTTGTTGACCTTCTGCCAAGCCATTCCCTTAAACTGATTTGTTTCTATTCTCTTTGCTTCCATTTATCATTTCGTCCCCCAACTTTTCCCAGTTGTTACAATATATTCCATCCAGCTGTTCTCTTCTCATTACATGGCAAAAAAATGAAGATTGTTCCTTCCTAATATTGGAAATTAGCTCTCTTTTTGCTTTGGCCACTTTCAGAACGTTTTCATTACTCTTCTTAGCTGTCCATTGTATTCTCAACATTCTTCTGTAAAACCACAGTTCTACAAGACTCCAGTGATTCTCTTGTCTGTTGTTCTATTGCTCATTATTCACATCCATATGTAAAGACTGGCTGTACATAACATTTAACATAACATATACAAATAATTATCAAAATGAATCGTTCGATGTTGGTGATTATGTTCTTCATAAAATTCTCAGTTTGCAGTGCGCTTTATCAATTTTATTGGTGGCTGCTTACCACGACACGACACTAAACTAATTAAGTATATTCTCTCTTTGTCGTCTGCGATCTCTCTTTCCCTGTATTTTGTCAGTTGTAACAAAATAGTCCAATGTTCATGTTCTCATGATGTGTTCGAAAAATGCCGATTGTAAATTTCTGATTATTTTCTTTAGAGCTCTCTGTGTTGGTCTCTGGTGATTTCCTTGTTGGTATTATAAGCTCATTTATATATATATATATATATATATATATATATATATATATATATCTTCTTCTCCTTTCCTTCCTCATCTGCCTTTCAGCGTCCAGGGTATATATATATATATATATATATATATATAGTTATAGTTATAATTTTATGAGAAAAAACATTTTTAATTGGGTGAATGTATTTGGTTTCTTTGGTTTCAAATACAATTTATTTTTGTTATTCTCGGGTTAAAATTGTATTATTGACATATAAGGTATCTTTCTCTCTATATATGTCTTTGCCTGAACAAGCAATTTTCATTCTACCTGTTGGCTCATAAGACCTTCAGGTGAGATCGCTTCTGATATCTGTGTCAGTAATAGGCAATTTCTCAAGTTCGCCCGGAACGAGTTCCCCATCTAATATTTTTTCAAGCTACGCCTATGAAGAGAAGTGTTTTTTTTTTTCTTTCTGTTTTTTTAATGTTTGCACTCGGTCTTTGCGAGATCACTGAATGATGTTCTAGACTTGGACACAAACTTTAAACAGGCGGTTCGTCTCATTTGGCGTTGTGTATTCCTCATTGGCTGTAAACTTCCTTTACAGTCTCCACTTCTGACAGGTGGGCGGGACATTTGAACAGGTTGCTTCATGGACCGAGGCAACGAGACGACAACTGGTCTTCTCTAAAACAACGATATACAACCCGCAGTTGCAAATTTAACCAGTTGACTCCATTTTATATTTAGAGACACAATTTTGTTTAGCATTATTTTTTTTCTAAGTTTTGATGTTGACAATTCATGAACACTGGTTGAAAGCTAATTACCGTGTATGGAAATTCCATTGCAAAGTCGATTGTTTAGCTAAATTATCAAGTGAACATGGAATTAAGTTTTAAAGTTTTCACATAAATATAATTAAACTTTGCTGCCTCAAACGTAACGTAAACTTAAAAAAAAAGGTAAAGATCTAGTTTAGTGTCCCAAATTATTTCTGTTAAATGAGTGATCTCCCCTCACTGTCCGGATAGGAGGCGAAGGCTCACCTCACAGCACCAAAACAGAAAGTTGTCAGCGACCCACAGCTGATGGCTTACGCCAGGATCGGTGAACCAGAACCATCCAGACCTTGCTCCACCTCTCCGTGGTGCCTCTAGTAACAGACTAACCTGTCTAGTTTGGCCAAGCCAGTAGGGATCGAAGAGGAAAGACAACCCGGTACTCAAAAATGTCATGCTGAAGTCGGATGTGTTGGGCCGAAAGGCGCAAATATCACAGTTAAACTGCAAACCACAACACAACGCAGACACGCCCACTTAACGTCTTTTTAAGGGCGGATGATAAAGAGGTGTACTCCTTTAGTCATCGGGCGAACGCAAGCAAGCACTGACCGGATATACTTGAATTATCAATTGTGTCTAGTTTTTTACATTTAACATTGATTTATTTTTTGACAATGTTTAGGTTTAGGGTTGGTTGTAAGCTATTCCAAATCCTAAACCTAACCCAGGGGACTTCTAAAGATAGATTCGAGAGCGACCAAATAATGTACAAGGGGGCGTTACTCTGATAAGAAATAATATGTGATACTGAACCAGACCTTTACCCTAAAAAAAATAATAAAAGTTTCATGAAAGCCTTCTTAGGCATATGGGGAATTTAGTGTTATTGACAATAGTTTGCTATGACCCTGGCACAGTTTGAGGTCATGTCGCCGTTGGCATAACAGGTAGTCTTTCTTTCCCATAAAAAAAAAAATGTGTCAGTACCCATTTTTGGAGGTAGGGTAAAACCCGGAGTATTGTCGACCCGGAACAACAAATCTGTCACTTTTGGGGATTTAACCCGGAACATTTTAATATTAAACCCGAACAATCCTAATCTAACCTGCACCATTCTAATCTAAACTAGAACCATTCTAATCTAAACTAGAATCATTCTAATCTAAACTAGAACCATTCTAATCTAAACTAGAATCATTCTAATCTAAACTAGAACCATTCTAATCTAAACTAGAACCATTCTAATCTAAACTAGAACCATTCTAATCTAAACTAGAATCATTCTAATCTAAACTAGAACCATTCTAATCTAAACTAGAACCATTCTAATCTAAACTAGAATCATTCTAATCTAAACTAGAACCATTCTAATCTAAACTAGAACCATTCTAATCTAAACTAGAACCATTCTAATCTAAACTAGAACCATTCTAATCTAACCAAGACCATCCTAATCAAAATCTGGACCATTCTAATTTAAACCTGGACCCTTCTAAAATTTACCCGGACCCCTTTAATCTAACCCGGATTCTTCTAGTATAAACTGGACCCTTCTAATCTAGCCTGCACCCTTCTGATCTAGCCGGGACCTTTCTAATCTAACCCGGACCCTTCTAATCTAGTCCGGACCCTTCTAATCTAATCCTGGACCCTTCTAATCTAACCCTGGCCCCTTCTAATCTAACCCTGACTCTTCTAATGTAACCCAGACCCTTCTAATCTAACCCTGGACCTTTCTAATCTAACCCTGGACCCTTCTAATCTAACCCAGACCCTTGTAATCTAGCCCGGACCCTTCTAATCTAACCCTGGACCCTTCTAATCTAATCCATACCCTTCTAATCTAATCCTGGACCTTTCTAATCTATCCCTGGACCCTTCTAATCTAACCCAGACACTTGTAATCTAGCCCAGACCCTTGTAATCTAGCCCGGACCCTTCTAATCTAACCCAGACCTTTGTAAACTAGCCCAGACCCTTCTAATCTAATCCTGGACCCATCTAACCCAGACCCTTGTAATCTAGCCCAGACCCTTCTAATCTAATCCTGGACCCATCTAACCCAGACCCTTGTAATCTAGCCCAGACCCTTCTAATCTAATCCTGGACCCATCTAACCCAGACCCTTGTAATCTAGCCCGGACCCTTCTAATCTAACCCAGACCCTTGTAATCTAACCCTGGACCCATCTATCCCAGATCCTGCTAATCTGGACACTTCTAATTTAACCCTGGACCCTTCTAATCTAACCCAGACCCTTCTAATCTAACCCTGGACCCATCTAATTTAACCCAGACACTTCTAATCTAATCCTGGACGTTCTGATCTAGTCGGGACCCTTCTAATCTAACCCAGACACTTCTAATCTAGCCCGGATCCATATAATCTAATCCTGGAACCTTCTAATCGAAGCCGGACCCTTTAATCTAACCCCCACTTTTCTAATCGATGCCGGACCCTTTAATTTAACCCCGACCCTTATAGTCTAAACCTAGACCCTTTTGATCTGACGCGGACCCTTATAATCTAAACCTAGACCCTTTAATCTCACCCGGACCTTTATAATCTAAACTTAGACCCTTTAATCTCACCCTGACCCTTATAATCTAACCTTAGACCCTTTAATCTAACCCAGAACCTTATAATCTAAACCTTGACCCTTTAATCTCACCCGGACCCTTATAATCTATACTTAGACCCTTTAATCTAACCCGGAACCTTATAATCTAAACCTAGACACTTTAATCTAACCCGGAACCTTATAATCTAATCCTAGACCCTTTAATCTAACCCGGAACCTTATAATCTAAACCTAGACCCTTTAATCTAACCCGGACCCTTATAATCTAAACCTAGACCCTTTAATCTAACCCGGACCCTTATAATCTAAACTTAGACCCTTTAATCTAACCCGGAACCTTATAATCTAAACCTAGACCCTCTAATCTAACCCGGACCCTTATAATCTAAACTTAGACCCTTTAATCTAACCCGGACTCTTCTAATCGAACCCGGATCTTTATGATGAGGAGACCAGAGTACAACCCACTCAGCCACCAAGGCTCCACAAACACACTAGTTGTGCTTTGTTTTCTTGGTGTGGGAATCTTGATTTATTTTTCTCATCACTTGGGGCTGGGGTGCCTTTACAGGACTTAGGTTGTGTGTGGACTGCGACTCATAGCTGACTGTATGCGTTAGGATCAGCGGCAACAACGATTGATCAAGACACTAATCTCATCATCATCATCATCCTCATCATCATCAATACCGGGCCTACTGGCGTAGGTGATCATGTCTCTGCACAACTTTAGATCTCGACAGTCGTTTATCATTTCTGTTGTTGACCTTCTGCCAAGCTATTCTCTTAAGCTGTCTGGTATTTTTTTTTCAATTTGCTTCCCTCTAACTCTTCGTCCCTCAATTTTCCCAGTTGTTATAATATATTCCAGCTGTTCCCTTCTCATTACATGGCCAAAAAATGATGATTGTTTCTTCCTAATATTGGAAATTAACTCTCTTTTTGCTTTGACCTCTTTCAGAACATTTCTGAACGCTTCTTAGCTGTCCATGGTATTCTCAACATTCTTCTGTAAAACCACATTTCTACATTTCTAGAGACTTCAGTGATTTTCTTGTCTGTTGTCCTATTGTCCAATATTCACACCCATATTTTAAGACTGGCTCTACATAACATTTAAGAACTCTTTTTCTTGTTTCTATCGTCAAAAATGGATTGCATAGTATCATCCTCATTTTTTTGGAAAGCTGCTTTTGCCTAATCTACCTACACGAAACTTCTCTGGTCTGTCTAAGTGAATAGGAATCGAAAGGGAAGGGCAACCCAGAACTCAAACGTAGTACTGAAGTCGGAATTCGTTGGGTGAAAAGATATAACATAAAAGAAATACAGCTTGTGTAAGTATAGACAACACAGTGCGTCCAGGCCCACGTTAACTTCGTTTTAATGCGGCGGATGATGAAGAGGAGTAATCGTCGAGCTCACTTAATAAAAACGTAGATTTTTTTTTGTTTACTTCAGGTGAAGGGCGAGGAATAGGAAGAGATCAATCGAGAAGAACAAAAACGAGAACGAGAGAGACAATGACGTTCCTTAGATTAACTCTTTACATACGGTTCGACGCACTATAGTAAAAAAAAAAATGTAAAGAGCCCCCGTCACGCCAAGTAGCGTATACGGAATATGGTGTTATAGTCCGTTCAGAAATTCATAATTACACCTGAATTAGTTTTGCGTGATAACCGTTTGTTATTTTGCTTCCGAATTTTGCATGCAATCTTAGAATATTGATGACGTTATAGAAATATTTTTTGCTCTCAGAAATTTGATCTAGTTTAAAAGTTTTCTTCTTTAGGCTATATTAAATTCACCCTGTTCGAATTTGACACAATTTTAGGATATATACATTAATTTGGTGCGTTCGTTTACATAAAATAGTTTGGCTATTGCAGAAACACTAACTTCAGGAAAATCCCGTGCACAAAACTGAATTGTTATTGAACGACATGACGCACCACGGCCTTGGCATTAATTACCGAAGGGAAGGCGTATCTTTATTAATTTTGTGAAGACTCAGTAGACAATTTGTTGACTTTAAATACCAACATTTATATCTAAATTACAATGAGTTTGAAATGCAAATTTATTACTATACAAAAGGTTACTGCTTTACTATATCATCATTTCCTTAGGGAATCCATGATGGGGCATTTATATTGTGATATTCATGACCCATAGAGTCGAACGCAACTCGCGCCTGGTCTCAATAAATCGTCATTTTCTCGTTGGATTAAACAAGACTCAGAGTGCACTCATGTCAATCAAGGAAGGAAAAGGAAAGTCGACAGCTTTGACATGGATGTCATAAAACGTGATTGAAAATGTTTGCTAATAATGTACTTGTTACTCTCAGGAATTTGAGATTAAAATTGTATGCAGACTGCAATATTGATATTTCTAAAAGTACTCTATGGAAGATTGTACGAGGAGCCGGCTTCACTTTCAGAAAAAACTGTTGGGGGCAGGAATATTATTTGTGAAAAACCACACTTGGTCATTGCTCGAAGCAAATACCTGAGACAGATCCGTGAGCGGCGGAGTGAACGGTATGATATTGTATATTTGGACGAATCATGGGTCAACGCACACCACATCTATGCTAAAGAATGGCAGTCAGTAAATGGCAAACTCAAAAGAACAATTCCGAGCAGCAAAGGCCAGCGCATTATATTAACGCATGCTGGAAGCACTGAAAACGGCCTTGTTCATGATGCGGGACTTATTTTCCAATCAAAAAGTACCGACGGTAGGGACTACAATACTGAAATGAATGGAAACAATTTCAGGCACTGGTTTGAGAACGATCTTTTACAAATCCTGGAGAGACCTTCATGCATAGTCATGGATAATGCATCATACCACAATGTCGTATCAGAGGAAGACAAAGTGCCTACTGCATCAAATACAAAAGAGCAAATTAGGACATGGCTTGCGAATGAAAATGTCAAATTTGACGACACATATTTAAAACCCGAATTGTTACAACTTGTGAAGAATACGAATAAGAAAAAGGTGTACCATGTTGACAAAATCATTGAGAAATACGGCCACACCTCTCTTCGACTCCCTGCATATCATGCGCACCTTAATCCAATCGAACTTATCTGGGCTCACGTCAAAGGACAAGTTGCAGAACAGAACAGGATGTTTAAAATGTGTGATGTTGAAGTTCTGGCACACGAGTCTCTCTCAAAAATAGACATTCCGTTCTGGAAGTGTCTTGAACATGTGCTGCAGGTGGAAGATGAGTATTGGAAACGAGATGGATCACTATTTGTCCAGCCAGTAATGATTATCAACCTCTTGGAATCGACAGATTCGGAATGATTAAAATTAAGATGAATTCAATTCCAGCTGCAGTTAGGACGTCCTGGGGTCTAATGGTGACCGAAGGACAAGACTAATTGTAACCACATAACGAAAAACACCCACAATTAAGCACTATGTAGATACGCATCTGACAAGAATTGCAGTAAACTGGAAAATTTAACACGATTACTGTAAACTCTACAATTTGAATCAACTTGTGTGATATCGTCATAAAAGATCAAAGGATTTCGCTGATGTGCAAAATCGGTTGTGTTTGTGGAATAAAAAATATCAAAATCTTTGCGTCATCAATATTATAAGATTGCATGCAAAATTTGAAACCAAAATAACAAGCGGTTATCACACAAAACTAATTCAGGTGTGATTATGAATTTCTGAACCGACTATAGTAACCATAAATTTTACAGACTTTCAGCACATGATTTTTGGGGTAATGTGGTCGGTATTACGCCCATGCCGCTTTACTTTCCCAGAAAAAAAATCCAGCACCCATTTAATGCTGAATGAACCCGGAATTCGTCGGGTGGGATCGAACCCTTACCCCTTGTTCTTTGTAGTCCAGTCACTAACAACTGAGCTATTGCGGCTCCCTTCGACGCACCATGCGTCATGCTAATTTCGGTCGCGTATGCTGCACCGCGCAGTGCGTCACTCTCAATTTGATTAGTGTAAACTGCCATCAAATCATACTGTATTTCCATGCCTTATATCATCTTAGTATTGGTGATACCTAAATCCTTGTTTAATTATTTATAAATTCATATATAATATGTTAAGTGTTAAATAAATATAAACATGTAGATTGATATTTAAAAACATGACAAATGGTGTCTCTGAAATCTCTACTGCTGGACCGATTAAAAACCTTCCGAACTGAAAGAGTTAATTATCCTCCATTATTTTGTATATCTTTCCAAAAATTAGCACCCTACTATGCAATCCATTTTTGACAATAGAAACAAGAAAAATCGAGTTCTTAAATGTTATGTAGAGCCAGTCTTAACATATGAATGCGAATCATGGACAATAGGACAACAGACAAGAAAATCACTGGAGTCTGTAGAAATGTGGTTTTACAGAAGAATGTTGAGAGCACCATCGACAGCTAAGAAGAGTAATGAAAATGTTCTGAGAGAGGTCAAAGCAAAAAGAGACCTAATTTCCAATATTAGGAAGAAACAATCACCATTTTTTTGCCATGTAATGAGAAGAGAACAACTGGAATATATTGTAACAACTGGAAAAATTGAGGGACGAAGAGATAGACGGAAGCAAAGAGAAAAAATACCAGACAGATTAAGAGAATGGCTTGACAGAAGGTCAACAACAGAAATAATAAATAGCTGCCAAGATCGAAAGTTGTGAAGAGACATGATCACCTACGCCAGTACGCCCGATACTTGATGATGATGATGACTTTGTGAAACAAACTAAACAAAGAAGACTGGATACAAAAATACAATCAAAATGTCCTTATTTAATTTATTTTTCTCGTTTCTCCAATTAAAAAAAAAAAGAATCTGAATTATAATTAAGGACAGTCATTGATTTAGTTCAGAACATGAATAACTTTGATTTTATCATGTTATTTCTATATTTTTTCCCCAGTTGCTAATATTACAAATAAGAAAACATAAAAAAGTTAATCCAAAATCATTGTAAACGATGAAGAACTTGATAGTGTAATAAACTATGAATATCTGGTACCTGTAGTAGATACGTTGGAGACTGCCAGCAAGAGATCGAAAGATCAGCTACAGCAACACACAAATTAAATTAAACGTTTTGAAGACCATGTGGAACAATAACAGCAAGACAGTCAAATTACAATTACTGAAGACATGTATCTAACAATAGCAAGACATGGTGGTGAACCATGGACTATCTCGCTAAACAGCAAAAAATAAAATAGATTCATTCAAAACAAAATGCAAAGAAAAAAATCCTTAAGATACCTTGCATGATGGAAAAGAGCAATGAAAACATGTTAAAGATCTTGAACATTAAAAATAACTGGCTTATAAAAACCATTCTCTCTCTCTCTCTCTCCCTCTCTCTCTCTCTCTCTCTCTCTCTCTCTCTCTCTCTCTGTGATCAGCACTCAGTCAGAGTAGGATTCCAGACTCTCACATGAAGTCAGCTGTCAGGTTAAGTGTGTTGATCGCCCCCACAGACAGAGCATCACAATTAGAGTCTGCCAGATCCAATCTGATTGAACACCCGTTAAAACGTTGCACTGTGTTCTGCGCCAGTGGCCCAGTGCATCCGATTTCAGCCAGCATTTTATTCAGGTTTGCATTCCTTAGCCTTTGATTGTCCACAATCTTCCTGCAAGGCAGCAGATGATCTTTTCTGTAGGGGGATTCTGCCCTTAGATGGTCGGCCCTCCCAGGTTTACGAGCACCATCTGCCCGAATCACTAGAGGTGACTAACACAGACAAGCGCACACAAAGATGTGAGATGTGACCAACACAAACCATTCTACAAAGGAAATTAAAATACTATGGTCACGTCAAAAGACACATCGGGCTGGAATGAACAATATTGGAATGCATGATTCCTAGACGATGTCCTATCTATCTATCTATCTATCTATCTATCTATCTATCTATCTATCTATCTATCTATCTATCTATCTATCTATCTATCTATCTATCTATCTATCTATCTATCTATCTATCTATCTATCTATCTATCTATCTATCTATCTATCTATCTATCTATCTATCTATCTATCTATCTATCTATCTATCTATCTATCTATCTATCTATCTATCTATCTATCTATCTATCTATCTATCTATCTATCTATCTATCTATCTATCTATCTATCTATCTATCTATCTATCTATCTATCTATCTATCTGTCTCTGCGATCAAGTCTCAATCAGAGTAGGATTCCAGACTCTCTTATGAAGTCAGCTGTCTGTTTAAAATTGTGCAAGTTTGAAATGAAAATCACGGCTGAAAAATACAATACCACAAAAGGCCGAACAATCTCTGAACACAAACGCAAACAAGCGTCCATCTTAGTGCGTCCCATGACGTCAATCCTGGACGATGTATTTAAGGGCAGACCAAGAAGAAAACGGTCTCAAGATATGAAAGAAATCTTGAACATGAGAAGAGAAGAAGTTGAAGATCTGGCTAGAGATAGATACCTTTTTTCAGACTGGCTCTGGTGGATGCAACGTTTTGTGGGAGATTAGGCTGAACATAGATTCTTATAGATGAGCTCTGGTGGATGCAACGTTTTGTGGGAGATTAGGCTGAACATAGATTCTTATAGATGAGCTCTGGTGGATGCAACGTTTTGTGGGAGATTAGGCTGAACATAGATTCTTATAGATGAGCTCTGGTGGATGCAACGTTTTGTGGGAGATTAGGCTGAACATAGATTCTTATAGACGAGCTCTGGTGGATGCAACGTTTTGTGGGAGATTTGGCTGAACATAGATTCTTATAGACGAACTCTGGTGGATGCAACGTTTTGTGGGAGATTTGGCTGAACATAGATTCTTATAGGCGAGCTCTGGTGGATGCAACGTTTTGTGGGAGATTTGGCTGAACATAGATTCTTATAGACGAGCTCTGGTGGATGTAACGTTTTGTGGGAGATTTGGCTGAACATAGATTCTTATATTAGAGCTCTGGTGGATGCAACGTTTTGTGGGAGATTTGACTGAACATAGATTCTTATAGACGAGCTCTGGTGGATGCAACGTTTTGTGGGAGATTTGGCTGAACATAGATTCTTATAGACGAGCTCTGGTGGATGCAACGTTTTGTGGGAGATTTGGCTGAACATAGATTCTTATAGACGAGCTCTGGTGGATGCAACGTTTTGTGGGAGATTTGGCTGAACATAGATTCTTATAGACGAGCTCTGGTGGATGCAACGTTTTGTGGGAGATTTGGCTGAACATAGATTCTTATAGACGAGCTCTGGTGGATGCAACGTTTTGTGGGAGATTTGGCTGGACATATATTCTTATAGACGAGCTCTGGTGGATGCAACGTTTTGTGGGAGATTTGGCTGGACATAGATCTTTATAGACGAGCTCTGGTGGATGCAACGTTTGGTGGGAGATTTGGCTGGACATAGATCTTTATAGACGAGTTCAGGTGGATGTAACGTTTTGTGGGAGATTTGGCTGGACATAGATTCTTATAGACGAGCTCTGGTGGATGCAACGTTTTGTGGGAGATTTGGCTGGACATAGATTCTTATAGACGAGCTCTGGTGAATCCAATGTTATCCAAAGGACACGCAACCTGGTGAGAATGCTATGTTTCAATTTGGATATTCACTTTGTTCATGCACATTCGGCGCAATGGAAAAAATGCTGGATTTATAATCTTTATATGCTATCATTGGGAAGTAATTTCTTGAAATGTGGGACTGGTTGATATAACGTCGACCTATGGAGAAATAGGTTTTGAGTACGAATCCCGCCACAAGCGGTTGAAATTGCTTCCCACCAATACATGGTTTATTTTACCCTATCTCAGCCTCGTGGTTTATTTCACCCTCTCTCAGCTTTTTGGTTTATTTTACCCTCTCTCAGCCTCGTTGTTTATTTTACCCTCTCTCAGCCTCGTGGTTTATTTTACCCACTCTCGGTCTGCACGTTTATTTTAACCTCTCTCGGCCTCGTGGTTTATTTTACCCACTCTCGGTCTCATGGTTGGTTTCACCCTCTCTCGATCTCATGTTTTATTTTACCCTCTCTCGATATCATGGTTTGTTTCACCCTCTCTCGATCTCATGTTTTATTTTACCAACTCTCGGTCTCATGGTTTATTTTACACTCACTCAGTCTCATGGTTTGTTTTACCCTCTCTCGATCTCATGATTTACTTTACCCTCACTCGATCTCATGGCTTATTTTACCCTCTCTCGGCCTCGTGATTTATTTTACATTCTCTCGATCTCATGATTTATTTTAGCCTCTCTCGATCTCATGGTTTATTTTAGCCTCTCTCGGCCTCGTGATTTATTTTACCCTCTCTCGATCTCATGATTTATTTTACCCTCTCTCGATCTCATGATTTATTTTAGCCTCTCTCGATCTCATGGTTTATTTTATCCTCTCTCGATCTCATGATTTATTTTACCCTCTCTCGGCCTCGTGATTTATTTTACCCTCTCTCGATCTCATGATTTATTTTAGCCTCTCTCGATCTCATGGTTTATTTTAGCCTCTCTCGATCTCATGATTTATTTTATCCTCTCTCGATCTCATGGTTTGTTTTACCCTCTCTCGATATCATGGTTTATTTTACCCTATCTCAGCCTCGTGGTTTATTTCACCCTCTCTCAGCTTTGTGGTTTATTTTACCCTCCCTCGATCTCATGGTTTATTTTACCCTCTCTCGATCTCATGGTTTATTTTACCCTTCTCGACTTCATTATTTATGTTACCCTCTCTCGATCTCATGGTTTATTTTACTCTCTCTCTCGATATAATGGTTTATTTTACCCTCTCTCGATCAAATGGTTTATTTTACCCTCTCTCGATCACATGGTTTATTTTACCCTCTCTCGATATCATGGTTTATTTTACCCTCTCTCGATATCATGGTTTATTTTACCCTCTCTCGATATCATGGTTTATTTTACCCTCTCTCGATCTCATGGTTTTTTTTACCCTCTCTCGATCTCATGGTTTAATTTACCTTCTCTCGATCTCATGTTTTATTTTACCCTTCTCGGCCTCGTTATTTATGTTACCCTCTCTCGATCTCATGGTTTATTTTACTCTCTCTCGATCTCATGGTTTAAATTTACCCTCTCTCGATATAATGGTTTATTTTACCCTCTCTCGATCACATGATTTATTTTACCCTCTCTCGATCAAATGGTTTATTTTACCCTCTCTCGATCAAATGGTTTATTTTACCCTCTCTCGATATCATGGTTTATTTTACCCTCTCTCGATATCATGGTATATTTTACCCTCTCTCGATATCATGGTTTATTTTACCCTCTCTTGAAATCATGTTTTTTTTACCCTCTCTCGATCTCATGGTTTATTTTACCCTCTCTCGACCTCATGGTTTATTTTACCCTCTCTCGATCACATAGTGTGCACTCGCGCACGTTAAAGAACCCTTAACAGCTAAAATCGAAAAGATTAGGCCATGTATTTCACTATGCTGCTTAGTCAAAATTCTCAGCAAATTCTCACCTTCTGTGAAGGTCAACAACAGAAATGATAAATAGCTGCCGAGATCGAAAGTTGTGGAGAGACATGATCACCTACACCAGCAGGCCTGGTACTTGATGATGATGATTGCTGAATGTATTTGTAAGATATATTTGGATGCATTTGTAAGATATATTTGGATGTATTTGTAAGATATAACTGAATGCTTGTATGAGATTAATCTGGATATATATGTAAGATACAGCTGGATGTGTTATATGGTATGTTATAGCTGGGTGTATATGTAAGATATAGCTGGATGTGTGTGTAACATATGACCGGAGATATATGTAATGTAGTGTTGGATGTATGTGAAAGCTAGTTGTATATATATGTAAGACATAGCTTATATCCATGTAAAATATATTTGAATATATATCTAAGACATAGTAGGATATGTATGTCAAATGTAGTAGGATATATATGTAAGATATAGTAAAGTAAAGTGTCACGCCAAGTGGCGTATAGGGAATATGGTGTTAATGTTACAGACCTTCGGCACATGATTTTTGGGGTAATTTTGTTCGGTATTACGCCCGTGCCGCTTTATTTTTCCCAGAAAAAAAATCCTGTACCCATTAAAGGTTGGGTGAACCCGGAAGCCGTCGGTTGACATCGAACCCTCCCCTCTTGTCCTTTGTAGCCCACTTCACTAACCACTGAGCTATCGCGGCTCTTATTAATATATAGCTGTATATCCTTGTAAGATATATCTAAGACATAGTAGGATATGTATGTAGGATATATTTGGATATATATGTAAGATATATTTGGATATAAATGTAAGATGTAGTAGGATATATATGTAAGATATAGCTGAATATATATGTATTATATAGTTTATATATATGTATTGCAAAGCTGGATTTATATGTAAGATCTAGCTGGAAATATACGTAATGATATAGTAGGATTTTAATATTACTATGTAAGATATAGCAGAATATGTATTTCAAGATATATATATATATATATATATATATATATATATATATATATATATATATATACAAGATATATGCAAGATATATGCAAGATATATGTAAAATATATGTAATATATAGCTATACTATATGTATGTAAGTTATATCGAGCATTTTAATTACCGACAAGACGAAACTCAAACTGAAACGTTTTCTGGACAAGCTGAAAACAACCTCACAGTTCATTTAGACATATGGTGTTGTTGACAACCGACGGCAGAACGAGGGATAGAAAGGTACAGTGAGGGACTCTATTTTTCTCGACCATCCGGGGGATATTTTGTATCTTACGTGAATTTCTTGAAGCATATTTTAAAACAAAATGATGTCAGCTGTGGCATGTCAAGATGAAAGCCTGTCATGTTCTTTTTGCCAACAGTCGCGTGCGTGTTAGCTGAGATGGGTAATTGTCACAACCGTTGTGCTTATGGAGCTTTAAGAACATCGCTAGTGTCACTTATAAGTCAAGAATGGCGCCAAAATGTCTGTAGGATACTTGAAATGTTCATCTTGGACATGCAATGCACTCTGTGATTTTAAAACAACATTTAATAAAAGGTCAAGGTTGAAACTAAAGTTATCCAGTGCACATGTAAATGTGACGTAATCGTAAGTAGAATTTAAAAAAAAAATAAAATATCGTTGCAGCAAGAGTTGGTAATTCAAATATGGCACACGATGATGTTTGTTGATGCTATTTTATTATTCTATTCTTGTTTTTAACTTCCGGAATATAATTGAGTATTATTCTGCATTGCTACATAACAAGTGATCAACAAGGTCATAACATGTGATCAATATATCTTTCGTTCACCTGAAGTATTGTCTATATCTGCAATGTCCTTTCTTGTTTACATTTTTACAGCATTTTTTTTATCCTTTCGGTAGCCCATATAGTTTTATCTGCAGTGTTGTATCAATGAACCAATTAATTTTTCCTCGGTCTGCTACATTAACCCAACGGCTCCGGGTTCACCCGGCCTTAAATGGATACCTGAATTTTTTTCTGGGAAAGTAAAGCGGCACGGGCGTAATACCGACCACATTACCCCAAAAATTATGTGCTGAAGGTCTGTAAACTGTAAAGTCACTAACACCATATTCCCTATACGCCACTTGGCGTGACAGGGGCTCTTTACTTTTTATTTTATTTTAAGTATATTCAGTGTAGCCTTGAAGTATGTGTTCAGCTGACTGGGCGCCTGTCCAATTGTGTATATGTGGTTAAAGTGCCAATCTTGAATTTTGTATACATGTGACTGTGGAGTCGATTGTGTCCTGTTCTGAGGCTATAATGATAGCTTGTTCACATCTATTCATATTATGAAAGGCATCCTGATTTGGGGCTTGTGGTCCTCTGATTGATTTGATTATCTGTTTCTTATAATGGTATGTAACTGGCGCATTTGTTTGTGTTCCTGTTGCGCCTTCATTTGCCAGCTGATCTGCTCTCTCCCTGCAGTCATGCTCAAAATCTTATTTTAAATTGTGTTTCTCTGATGGTTGCATTTTTTTTCTTTTCATCCTTCTTCTCTCTCCTTCCTTCCAGCACCTACTTTCTCTACGCCCACTTTTATATCCCATTTTTTTTTCTTTTCATCCTTCTTCTCTCTCCTTCCTTCCATCACCTACTTTCTCCACGCCCACTTTTATATCCCATTTTTTTTGTCTTTCACGAAATAAAAAGTAATATAAAGCAACACTGATCAGTGTAATTTTTCCCATTGCAATCTTCCCAGTGTAATCTATCCAGTATGCAATCATCCCACTGTAATCATTCCGCTTTTTCCGTGACACAAGTTTATGAAAATACACTGAATACACACGTGGTTAACGTTTTTGCCTATCACTGATAGAAGTAGACACACGATTTCATCCACCCTGATATTATGATAGTTGCTCACAAATTGTGAATAATTTATGATGCGATGCTAATCCATAACCTTCAGAATGTGAACCGAATTGCCAAACATTCAGCCTATAGCAATGCTGCACACACCCCAACTGTCTTTTTTTCCCCCCCTTAGATATGTTATCTACCTAAATACGTTATATATACACGGGCTTTTTTTTTCAATCTGTCATATCTACTTTTTTAAAATTTACAACTGTCGGATTTATTTTACCTTTTTATTTTATACCGTCATCAGCTTCTTCGTCTTTGTCTTCTTCTTCGTCTTTGTCTCCTTTTTCGTCTTCTTCATATTATTAATTTTGTCTTCTACTTCTTCCCCTCCGTCATGTCCATCAACACCATTATCATCGCCAAAATAATCATAATATGTATCTTTTGTCTTCTTCCTCTTCTTGGTCTTATACCTCTACTTCCTCTTCATCTTCTAACTGTTCTTATTCATCATCAACATCGTCATTAACACCCTCATCAATTTCATCTTCTTCGTCAATCGTTCACTTCTACATCTAAACTTCTTCTGCTGCTTCGTTTTCATCTTCTTAATTGTTTTTCTTCTACTCCCTCACCGTCTTCCTCTTCTTGTTTTTCTACGCTCACATTACGAATATTCCTACCACCTATAAAAAGTGCATTATAGACTTAGCTACTTTGTGCTGTACAATCTAAGAAACGTCATCAAACCAATTTTTGATTACGGGTTTCCTTTCCCTTATCGATCTTTACTTTATGAAATTGTTTAGCCCGTTTCCATGACAACCGTGACGGGAGTGGTGGAGTTCTATCTTGATCAGTTTGAGTTCATAGACGCTAACGCGAAATGTCAACTATGAGTCTCTGATCCCTTTCAGACCAATCGCTGTTCGGTCAATTTATCGCTTGAGCCTCGTGTGTGACTTAAATAATTAACCTACTCAGTCCATCTATCTGGTGGAGTTATATAGAACAATATATTTGTATTCATAGACAGTGGCGCTGTTATATTCATAGACAGTGGCGCTGGATAAGACGTACTCTGTGAAAACAAACTGAAAATATCTCACAAGACTTTTTTTTTTGGAATCCCCTGTGGAAGAGACCAAGAGGAAGGTCAAAATGTAATTTGGCAAATACAAGCAGAAGCAGAGATGGATGTGATGGGGAAGACTGGTAACGACCGTAAGATAATGGGAAGAAACAGAACGGTTTGTAAAGTGTTTATCAAAGACCTGTACTCAACTGGGAGTTGAATTAAACATAATAAAGAAGAAATATTGATATTGGTGTGGTAGTAGAGCAGTGGTTAGTGGATTTGTTGCTGAGAACAAGAGGTCGGATTCTTACTCCAGCTACTACTTCTAGGTTCACCCAGCCTTAAATTGGTTAAAGTAGTTCCATAGCAAATATCGGTGGATAATAAAGTTTTCATGACTTCATTGTATTAAACTTTAGTTGGGGTGGTCAAATCCCTTCCTCGCTACCTTCCCAAAGAATATCTCTGAGAGCCGTGATAGCTCAGTGGTTAGTGAACTGGACTACATAGGACAAGAGGTAGGGTTCGATCACAACCGACGGCTTCCGAGTTCACACAGTCTTTAATGGGTACCGAATTTTTTTCTGGGAAAGTAAAGCGGCACGGGCGTAATACCGACCACATTACCCCAAAAATCATGTGCCGAAGGTCTGTAAAATTTATGGTCACTAACACAATATTCCCTATACGCCACTTGGCGTGACGGGGGCACTTTACTTTATTTATCGCTCAAAGAGGTATAGTTGTTGTTGATGATGGAATGCCACGAGTTGATACAAGCCGGAAATACTTGACTCAGTGAGTGTTGCAGGTCGTGATGGCTTTCTTGCTAAACTCGACTGTTACTGGAGAAGTTGGGTTTCGTCTAATCTCGTGCTATGTTGGGAAACCACTTGTCCAGCCTAGATATGCCGCGATACTTCTTCTTGCTTTCAGATTACTGTGTAGTATAGGTCTTCAACAAACACCTTCCAAGCCGTTCTGTTTTTCTCCCATTCTTTTCAAATCATCCCATGTTTTCCCCATCTTCTCCATCTCTGCTTCCGCCAGGTCTTCTCCAAGAAAATGTTGGTCGTCCTCTTTCTTTTTTTTTCCAATTGGGGGGCTCCAAAATAAGGGTATGTTGTGTATTACTCTCCATTTGCCTTCCGCAGTGTGTGTCCTATCCAGCGACATCATCTTCGTTGTATTTCTTTATCCACTGATATTTGACTGCTATTTTCCCATAATTCTATGTGATTTCCATCCTTGACCGTGTGGTCTAGCGTTTGGTTTCTCGCGGCAAGCCGCTGTGTCAGGAAGTACAGTTTCGATCCTGCTCGGACCATATATCTTTGTATCTTTTTTCTGTTGTTGATTATTTTTTTTCGAGTGCTGTAAACATACCTCTTCCTCTGAAATGATTCGCTGATGTATCGCCTCAAAAGTTTCCCTCTATAATAATATTCATTTATTATTATTTGTCTCTAGTCTAAACCACTGGAAACTACTATTCGTGCTATTTCGACCTATAACTGTCTGCAACGCAAGTTATTGGTTATTGGTTATTGGTTATGGAAGGCCTCGGCATCACAGCAAACGAATTAAAATCCATAATTGCTCAACCGCCCGTGCCAGTGGAATCATCCGAATTACCAACTCATCTCCCAAACAAAGAAAGGTAACTGTAGTCCCCATCGTAGCAGTCTCAGCACACGCCAAAAGACATAAGGCGAAACCGCGCAGAAAGTGAACACAGCCAACTGTTCCCTGTCATACGATATCATCATTCATCGTAAACAAGCGGGATATCGAAGCAGGATCAAAACGGATGAGACACACAGCTCACGGTGTGCACAGAGCACTTAACTCAGTAGCTCCTGCAACAAGCCGGACTTGGAATATGAGGAAACTGCAACAAGGAACACTTTTCAGACATAGCCTTCAATGGTTCCTGCCGCCTATCCACCATATACCATGGGAGTTCACGTCCTCCCGAAAATGATGATCGTCATAGCACTTGATGATGTTAGGCCGTCATTGATGACTCCAATTCCAAACTTATAGACACACAGTGGTGGTAATTTGTCATTTTCAATCCAACAGAAGCCACATGACCTGTAGTTAGTAAAACCACAGAGAGAATATGATTTTGTGACCTTCACTGATTCACTCTTAGATGTGAATGTGTAGTTTACACAAAAGGAGAAGTTTTCAACTACAGTGATTCCATTTAAGGCAATTCTGGGATAGCAAGGCAAGTCTCCTTTATAGCAGCAGAACTTGATGTTCTCCGCTCCCTTCTTGTAGCTGCTGCCACACGATTCTGATGTCTCATTAACTTGGACATCATTCAAGAACAATGTCAGATTAACATTCCATAGATATGGCTCTGCTGATGAAGTGCTTGGTGCAACAGTTGTATCAATCATA
Organism: Megaustenia siamemsis; assembly: GCA_032433765.1. Lineage (NCBI taxonomy): Eukaryota > Metazoa > Mollusca > Gastropoda > Stylommatophora > Ariophantidae > Megaustenia > Megaustenia siamemsis. The sequence goes on from JAVIAB010000046.1 coordinate 38,413,877, forward strand.
CTGGAGGCTCCTGGTCTGTGGTCATTAATATCACAGACGGCACATGGTGTTGTTATATTCAGTATTTCTTTCTGGGGTGTAAATATATGGCACACACATGGAGAGTGGTTTGTGGTCACCGTAATCCCATTAAAGGCAATTCTAGGGTAGCACGGTAATGCTGTTTCAGAACAGCACAATCCTGTGATGTTTTCTGTGTTCGCTATAAAACTGCTGCTGCTACCCAATCCTGACCAATTATAGGTGTGGACATTATTCACTTGCAATGACAAAACTGCTTTGTTTACATCATAAACCTCTGGAAGCGAATCATTTATGGGACTAATAGTACAATTTATTCTTCCATCGGGGATATCTGCATTGAGTCCCCAAAAAAAAGGTCTTTGGTTAAAAAGCACATATGCGTTTGAGTTAAACACACAATGAGCCCACTTCATAGATTCAAAATGATCCTTGCCAATGTCATCGGTTTGCACAAGTTAGGTCCTTAGCTACCAACGTCAAAAATGTCTGAAACGAAGCCATCCAATTAACGACTTTATCTACAGCGAAGGTTAACGAACTGTGAACAAACATTTATGTTCAAACCCTTGAAAACATTTTCAAAAATCTGCCAACTCGCAGCAATAACATTTATCGTGTTGTTCAATGTAAACATTGCTTGGTCCATAGCTCGAATATAAATAAGCTGCAAAGCAAGTATTCAACGCCACCCTATCCGGAAGATACTTGTTTTAATAGGAAAAATACAGATACACAATTTATTCCCGAGTTGTGATCGTAAACCGATGGTATAGTCATGAGTACACCTGCGTGAATGACACCGTCAATGATAGCTATCGTCTTAGGTAGCTTAGTTGGCCGTGTGTTCTAACGTCTGGTTTCTCGTGACAAGGCGATGTGTCAAGGAGTATGGGTTCGATCCTGCTTTGGACCATCTTTTGCTCTATTTTTCTGTTGAATTTTTGTGATTTTTTCCCCGAGTGCTGTAAACATACCTCCTCCTCTGAAATAATTCGCTGATTTATCGCCTCGGAAGTTTCCCTCCAAAAAAATACTCATTCATTATCATCTGTCTCCAATTCAGGGGAGCCGCGATAGCTCAGTAGTTAGTGAACTGGACTACAAAGGGCAAGAGTCGGGTTCGATCCTGATCGACGGCATTCAGGTTCATTCAGCCCTAAATGGGCACCGGATGGATTTTTCTGGGATGGTAAAACGGCACGGGCGTAATACCAAACACATTGTCCCAAAAATCATGTGCCACATCATCATCATTGAGTGCCGTCTCCGCAACGAAGGTTGGCTACCATGGAGCGCCATTCTGCTCTATCTCTTGCTTTGATGGTGCAGGTTGTCATCGGTTGATTTGTCCATCTTTTGATGTTACTCGTCCATGTTAATCTTGGTCTGCCTCTGCCTCTTTTACCTTGTATTTTCCCCTCCAGGATCACTTTCAGTAGGCTGTTGTGTCTTTTAACATGGCCTAAGAATCGCATTTGTCTTGTTCTAATTGTGTTCAGAAGTTCTCTTTTCATTTTTAGTTGTTTTAAGACTTCGTCGTTTGTTTTCTTTTCCTTCCATCCAATTTTACCTATTCTTCTATATATCCACATTTCAAAGGCTTCAATTCTCTGTTCTGTTTTCTTGTCTAATGTCCATGTTTCAGCACCATATATGAATATTGAGAAGATGTAACATTTTGCTATTCTTAGTTTTAGCTCTGGTGTTATTTGTTTTGATGTTAGTATGTCCTTCATGACATTAAAATTACTTTTTGCCATTCCTATTCTTTTGTTTATTTCAGTTGTACATTTTCCATCACTGGTTATGTCCTTGGTATGTCCAAGGTAGTTGTAGTTCTGAACTGTCTCAAGGTCTATTCCTTCAATTTTGATATCCACTTGTGGGTTTTGAGTATTTTCTTTGTTTATGATCATAGTTTTAGTCTTTTTGATATTCATATCTAGTCCATATTTTTTGCTTGTCGTGTTTATTTCATTAAGTAATTGTTGTAATCATGTGCCACAGGTCTATAAAAATGTTGGCCAGTAACACCATATTCCCCATGCGCCCTTTGCCGTAACGGGGTCTTTACTTACCTTTTACCGACTAAATCACCCACAAATGTTCCTTGGTCGTGAGAAAATTTGGTCATTAGCTCCATATGCCCATATGTCTAGCACGGCGTGGAGTTAACCTTTAATATATTTCTGTATTCAACATAAGCAGTAAGACAAAAAAAATGTATCAATTCTTTACACGGAGATTTCATCCTCTCATTTATTATTATTCTACCTTTTTTCATGTCTCTTATCTTTTTTTGAAAATCCGTCAGATAGTCTCTGTCTGTCTGTCTGCCTGTCTCTCTCTCTCTCTCTCTCTCTCTCTCTCTTTCTCTCTGCATGTATACGTGTGTGTGTTCAATAGCCAGCATCATTTTACCCCAACCCATTTCTATATCTACCACCCTTACATCTGACTCAAACTCTGACAAACTCCAGCCCCAACCCACTCTGGTCATCCTTCCGCACCCTCGTGGACACCTCGAGAGAGACTACCCATAATTCACGAGCCTCCAGCACCCTGGATAGAATCAGCATTGACGTTTATAGCCGTTTTATGTCCACAAACATTTTAACTTCTGTTCCCATGTTAACGGCTTCCTGTGCTCCTGGCAGTCCCTTCTGCATCTATTTCTTTTTTTTTCTGTTTTCAGTTGGGAAATCTTCCAATCTGTGAGTTTATTTTCTCTTCATCGGAATTTGAAAATGCATCATTTTCCTCTTTCTGTATTTCTTCCTCTTCTTCTTCTTCTTCTTCTTTCCTTCCTCATCTGCCTTTCAGCTTTCTGTATTTCGATTGGTTATATTTTAATGTAAAATTATTGGAGTCTGTAGAAATGTGGTTTTACAGAAGAGTGTTGAGAATACCATTGACAGCTAAGAAGAGTAATGAAAATGTTCTGAAAGATGTCAAAGCAAAAAGAGAGCTAATTTCCAATATTAGGAAGAGACAATCATCATTTTTTGGCCATGTAATGAGAAGAGAGCAACTGGAATATATTGTAACAACTGGGAAAATTGAGGGACGAAGAGATAGAGGGAAGCAAAAATAGAAAATACCAGACAGCTTAAGAGACTGGCTTGGCAAAAAGGTCAACAATAGAAATGATAAATAACTGTCGAAATCGAAAGTTGTGGAGAGACATGATCACCTACACCAGTAGGCCCGGTACTTGATGATGAAGATGATATTTTAATGTACTCTTCTTTCTTTTTTATCACAATCTCTTATCAGATAGGAGTCCCGGTGGCTGAGTGGTTAGTGCGCTCGCTTCCTGATCAGAAGGGTTAAATTCCCAGATGTTGGGTTTTTTTTTAAAAGACCAACAAGACTTTTGGGTTAAACAAGCCATTGAAACATTGAAAGAGGGTTACCATATATATATATATATATATATATATATATTTATTTATTTTTTTTATTGGGGGGGGGGGGGTAGAGGGCGGTCTAATGTAATATGGACCACATAACCCACAAGTTGAAGGTATCCTTTATTATCAGGTTCAGCGGGCAAAATTTGAGTACATTGTTGGAAATTACCATTTTATTAGATCTGGCAACCTAGAACTCACGTGACTACATCGAGATGTGACTTCACTAGAACTCACGTGACTACATCGAGATGTGACTTCACTAGAACTCACGTGACTACATCGAGATGTGACTTCACTAGAACTCACGTGACTACGTCGAGATCTGACTTTATTAGAACTCACGTGACTACATCGAGATCTGACTTCACAAGAACTCACGTGACTACACCGAGATCTGACTTCACTAGAACTCACGTGACTACATCGAGATCTGACATCACTAGAACTCACGTGACTACATCGAGATCTAACATAACTAGAACTCACGTGACTACATCGAGATCTGACATCACTAGAACTCACGTGACTACATCGAGATCTGACATCACTAGAACTCACGTGACTACATCGAGATCTGTCATCACTAAAACTGACGTGGCTACATCGAGATCTGACTTCACTAGAACTCACGTGACTACATCGATATCTGACTTCACTAGAACTCGCGTGGCTACATCGAAATCTGACTTCACTAGAACTCACGTGACTACATCGATATCTGACTTCACTAGAACTCACGTGACTACATCGAAATCTGACTTCACTAGAACTCACGTGACTACATCGAAATCTGACTTCACTAGAACTCACGTGACTACATCGAGATCTGACTTCACTAGAACTCGCATGACTACATCGAAATCTGACTTCACTAGAACTCACGTGACTACAACGAGATCTGACTTCACTAGAACTCGCATGGCTACATCGAAATCTGACTTCATTAGAACTCACGTGACTACAACGAGATCTGACTTCACTATAACTCACGTGACTACATCGAGATCTGGTTTCACTAAAACAAAAGTGACTACATCGAGATCTGGTTTCACTAAAACTCACGTGACTACATCGAGACCGGACATCACTAGAACTCACGTGACTACCACAAGATCCAGAATTTCAGGAACTCAAGTGACTACATGGAGATCGGCATGCCTGAAACTCAAGTGACTACCTTGAGACCTGGCATGCATCCCTGATCATAAAGAAATATAATTTTGATGGCCTAAAATAAGGCTCGAACAGAATATTAGAATATCTTTTTACTATGAGGCTATGATCTTAAACGGCCTCGAACTTCGTCCGGCCTCTAAAAATTGGGGCCAGATATATTATATTTTTTTGTTTGCAGTACACAGACCTGGCGTGATACCTGTCACATCAGCCATAAGAGTAGTTGGTCATTGAAAATATGTGGACCTTCATTCATCGTCATCATCGAGTGCCATCTCCGCAACGAAAGTTGGCTACTATGGAGCGCCATTCTGCTCTGTCTCTTGCTTTGATGGTGCAGGTTGTCATTGGCTGGTTTGTCCATCTTTTGATGTTACTCGTCCATGTTAGTCTTGGTTTGCCTCTGTCTCTTTTACTTTGTAGTTTCCCCTCCAAGATTAATTTTAGTAGGCTGTTGTGTCTTTTAACATGGCCCAAAAATAGCATTTGTCTTGTTTGAATTGTGTTTAGTAGTTCTCTTTTCATTTTTAGTTTTAATACTTCATCGTTTGTTTTCTTTTCTTTTCATCCAATTCTACCTATTCTTCTATATATCCATATTTCAAAGGCTTCAATTCTCTGTTCTGTTTTCTTGTTAATAATGTCCATGTTTCTGCGCCATATAGGTATGTTGAGAAGACATAACATTTTTATGTTACCCTCATTATATTTTCCATCTGACATAAGATGTAAGGGGAAACCACTGCAACAAACGACAAAAAGATAGAGAAAATATCTTCTAAAGTTAGCATGGAAGATCTATGCCTTGCCTTACTCGATGTTTCCACTATCATCATCGTCATCATCGAGTGCTATCTCCGCATCGAAGGTTGGCTACCATGGAGCGCCATTCCGCCCTGTCTCTTGCTTTCATAGTGCAGGTTGCCATAGGCTGACTTGTCAAACTTTTTGTTGTTATTCGTTCAAGTTAGTCTTGGTCTGCCTCTTTTACCTTGTATTTTCCCTTCCAAGATTACTTTTAGTAGGCTGTTGTGTCTTTTAACATGGCCGAAAATATCTAATTTGTCTTGTTTGAATTGTATTTAGTAGTTCTCTTTTCATTTTTAGTTGTTTTAAGACCTCATCGTTTGTTGTCTTTATTTCCATCCAATTCTTCCTATTCTTCTATATATCCACATTTCCAAGGCTTCAATTTTCTATTCTACTTTCTTGTTTAATGTCCATGTTTTTGCACCATACAGGGATGTTGAGAAAATATAGAATTTTGCTATTCTTATTTTTAAATATGGTGTTATATTGATGTTAGTATATTTTTCATGACATTAAAATTACTTGTTGCCATTCCTTTTCTTTTGTTTATTTCAATTGTACAGTTTTCACCGCTGGTTACAGAATGTACAAGGTAGTTGTAGTTCTGAACTGTCCCAGCTCTATTCCTTCAACTTGATATCTACTTGTAGGTTCTTTGTAGTATATTTGTCTATGAACATAGTTTTAGTCTTTTTGATATTCATATCGAATCCATTGTTTTCCTTTGTCATGTTTCCACTATGCTTAAAGTTTAAATAATTCCTGAGCCTCGGTGGCTGAGTGGTTAGTGTGCTCGTTTCCTGACCAAACGGGTTCGATTCCCAGCAGTGGAGGATTTTTGTTTTAGGACTGAGAAGGCTCCAGGGTTCACCCAGCCTCTAAAAATGGGTAACAGAGATTTTTCTGGGAAGTAAAAGCGGCCTGACGTGATACCGACCACATAACCCAATAATGTGTCGGGGTCATAGAAAAATATGGTCACTAACACCATATTCCCTATACGCCTAACAAGGCAGGGGAGAGAACCTTTACTCACTTATTTAAATAATTCCACCAATCAAATTAAATACCTAAAGTGGAAGTGGGGGGGGGGGGGGGGCAAAGAAACCCGTCCAGAGATTGATTTGAGCGCAGAGATCTAGAGTTGACTGTCTGCTTTAGGATCAGCGAACAATAGAGTTCATCAAGACTCTGCTCCACCGCCCAGTAGTGCTCCTCTCCTGCCTGCAAACAGATTATCCAGTCTGGAATGCGAGTAGGGATCGAAGATGAAAAGCAATATGGTACTCAAAAATGATGTATACTAAAGTCGGATGCCTTGGGCCGAAAAGTGGAAATAAACCACAACACAAACCATCTGCGCCCACTTAACGACATTTTACAGACGGGTAACGAAGAGAACTGACAATTCTTTTAGAAGTCTTCGGGTGAACGCCAGAAAGAGAAAAAGATAGAAAGAAAGAAGGAAGAAAGAAAGAAAGAAAGAAAGAAAGAAGGAAGAAAGAAAGAAAAAAAAGAAAGTAATAAAGAACGAAAGAAGAAGGAAAAAAGAAAAACAAGAAAGAAAGAAGAAAGAAAGAAAGAAAGAAGGAACGACAGAAGGAAGGAAGGAAGGAAGGAAGGAAGGAAGGAAGGAAGGAAGAAGGAAGGAAGGAAGGAAGGAAGGAAGGAAGGAAGGAAGGAAGGAAGGAAGGAAGGAAGGAAGGAAGGAAGGAAGGAAGGAAGGAAGGAAGGAAGGATCAGGATTTCACGAGTATTTAACAAAATACTGATATAAATAAATATATAATATTGTATAAGTAAAGAGCCCCGTCATTCCCCGGAATTCATATGGGAATATGGTATTAGTGGCCATCATTGTTACAGACTCTTTGCACATGATTTTTGGGGTAATGTGGTCGGTATTACGCCTGTGCCGCTTGGTTTACTTTCCCATAAAAAAATTCGGTACCCATATAAGGATGGGTGAACCCGGAAGCCGTCGATCAGGATCGAACCCTACCTCTTGGCCTTGGTAGTCCAGTTCACTAACCACTGAGCTATCGCGGCTCCCATATTATAATATCTTCTTCTTCTACCTTTTTAGCTCCCAGTGGAGCATAGGTCTTCAACAAACACTTTCCAAGTCGTTCTGTTTAGTTTTTTTTTTTTGCCAATCTTTTAAGATCATTCCATGTCTTCCCCATCATCTTCATCTCTGCTTCCATCTGTCTTCTCCAAGAATTCCTTGGTCTTCCTCTTTGTCTTTTTCCCCTGGGGATTCCAAAAAGGGCCTGTTGTGTAATACTCTCAGTTGGCTTCCGCAGTGTGTGTCCTATCCAGCGCCATGGTCTTCCCTGTATCTCTTTATCCACTGGTGTTTGACTGGTACATTTCCATAATTCTATGTTAGTGATTTTGTCCTGCCATTACCATCCTTTTATTCTGCGTAAGCATCCATTAATGAAAGTCTGTATCTTATATTATATATATATATATATATATATATATATATATATATATATATATATATATATATATATATATATATATATAATATAGTCAACTATAATTGATTTATTATTATCACTTTATATTATAATAGCATAAGTAGATGGCCAATTATTTTTATCTAAAGTTACTGTAGCGAAGTAGTTAGTGGGCTGTCTACTGACCAAGTAGGTCTGGCATCAAATTCCTAAATCTTATATTTTTAAATTAGTATTTCCTTGTTCCTCAGATTGACGCAAAGTCCGGGTTTCTCCATGTCTCCGAGAATAAGTACGGCCTGGCGTGATATTGACCATATCCTCCATGAAAGTGACAACAGATAAGAGAAAATATGAACACTAACATCAATACCCCGTAAACGGCTCTGCTGTGTCGTGAACTGCCAGCGTCCGAATTAAGGCAAGTATTACTTCCAAAATCATCATCATCATCATCGAGTGTCGTCTCCGCAGCGAAGGTTGGCTACCATGGAGCGCCATTCTGCCCTGTCTCTTGCTTTGATAGTGCAGGTTAACATAGGCTAACTTGTCCATCTTTTGATGTTACGCGTCCTTGTTAGACTTCCAAACTTCACACTTCCCAAATACGCTTTTAAAAATATAGTATTGCTACATTCTATTATGAGGAAGATACTGTGCAACCCATTGTTGACAATAGAAACAAGTGAAAGAGTTCTTAAATGTTAGTTAGAGCCAATCGTAACATATGGATGTGAATCATGGACAATAGGACAAAAGACAAGAAAATAACTGGATGCTGTAGTAATGTGGGTTTACAGGAGAATGTTGAGAATAGAAGAGACAGCTAAGAAGAGTAATGAAAATGAAAGAGGCCATAACAAAAAGAGAGGTAATATAAAAGAGGTGAGACGTGCGGTAAAGAGAGTGCTTGGTATGGAGAATGGGTGGTAGGAAGAGGGGGCGGTAGGGAGATAGGGTGGTTGGGAGAGGGGCGGTAGGGAGATCGCTTAGCAGTGAGAACGTGTGTTAGGAAGAGCGAGTGAGGGAGTAAGCTTGGTAGGCAGAACGAGTGATAGAGAGAGCAGGTGGTTGGGAGAGAGGGTGGTAGGGAGAGAGGGTGGTAGGGAGAGAGGGTGGTTGGGAGAGAGGGTGGTTGGGAGAAAAGATGGTAGGGAGAGTGGGTGGTAGGGAGAGAGGGCGGTAGGGAGATAGGGTGGTAGGGAGAGAGGGTGGTTGGGAGAGGGGGCGGTAGGGAGATAGGGTGGTTGGGAGAGGGGGCGGTAGGGAGATCGCTTAGCAGTGAGAACGTGTGTTAGGAAGAGCGAGTGAGGGAGTAAGCTTGGTAGGCAGAACGAGTGATAGAGAGAGCAGGTGGTTGGGAGAGAGGGTGGTAGGAGAGAGGGTGGTAGGGAGAGAGGGTGGTTGGGAGAGAGGGTGGTTGGAGAAAGGATGGTAGGGAGAGTGGGTGGTAGGGAGAGAGGGTGGTTGGGAGAAAGGGTGTTAGGGAGAGATGGTGGTAGGGAGAAAGAATGATAGAGAGAGCGGGTGGTTGGGAGAAAGGATGGTAGAGAGAGAGAGAGGGTGGTTGGGAGAAAGGGTGGTAGGGAGAGTGGGTTGTATGGAGAGAGGGTGGAAGGGAGAGAGGGTGGTAGGGAGAGAGGGTGGTAGGGAGAGCGGGTGGTAGGGAGAGAGGGTGGTAGGGAGAGCTGGTGGTAGGGAGAGAGGGTGATAGGGAGAGCGGGTGGTAGGGAGAGAGGGTAGTATGGAGCGAGGGTGGTAGGGAGAAAGGGTGGTAGAGAGAGGGTGGTATGGAGAAAGGATAGTAGGGAGAGAGGGTGATAGGGAGAGCGGGTGTTAGGTAGAGAGGGTGGTAGAGAGGGCGGGTGGTATGGAGAGAGGGTGGTAGGGAAAGTGGGTGGTAGGGAGATAGTGTAGTAGAGAGGGTGTTATGGAGAGCGAGTGAGGGCGTGCGCTTGGTAGGGAGAACGGGTGATAGGGAGAGAGGCTGGTAGGGTGAGTGGGTGGTAGGGAGATCGGGTGGTATTGGAGAACAGGAGATAGGGAGAAAGGGCGGTAGGTAGAGCGGGTGATAGGGAGAACCGATGGTAGGGAGAGCGGGTGGTAGGGAGAGCGTTTCGCCTAATCGATAACTCTCCGGGCTCCAAAGAAAAAAAACATAGTTTCGAATCTCGGTTGGGTCGAAACAATTGTGTTTCTGTCGAGATGAAAATAAACAAAAAAACTCAGACACAAACATCTCGCGGCGACTACACCGGACAAGCGACCTTTATTCTCCGGTCCTGTAAGTATCCCCAGCTGACCCCAGAAATAGGAATATGCCAGTTTTAAGCTATGTGTGTGTGTGTGTGTGTGTGTGTGTGTATTCTGATGTCAATGGCTACAGAGTGTTAAATCACCATTAAGTGCAGTTGAAAGAAACAAGAAAACAGAAGAAGAAGAAATAGAAGAGTAAAAAGAAGACAAAAGAAGAGGAAATGGAAGAGAAAGAAAAAGTAGAAAGAAGAAGATAAAAGATAATTGAGAATGAGGTGTAGAAAGAGTTGAAAGTAGAGAAAGGAGGGAGAAGAAATAGATAAAAGATAATTGAGAATGAGGTGTAGAAAGAGTTGAAAGTAGAGAAAGGAGGGAGAAGAAAAAGATAAAAGATGATTGAGAATGAGGTGTAGAAAGAGTTGAAAGTAGAGAAAGGAGGACAAGAAAAAGATAAAAGATGATTGAGAATGAGGTGTAGAAAGAGTTGAAAGTAGAGAAAGGAGGATAAGAAAAAGATAAAAGATCATTGAGAATGAGGTGTAGAAAGAGTTGAAAGTAGAGAAAGGAGGAGAAGAAAAAGATAAAAGATAATTGAGAATGAGGTGTAGAAAGAGTTGAAAGTAGAGAAAGGAGGAGAAGAAAAAGATAAAAGATAATTAAGAATGAGGTGTAGAAAGAATTGAAAGTAGAGAAAGGAGGAGAAGAAAAAGATAAAAGATAATTGAGAATGAGGTGTAGAAAGAGTTGAAAGTAGAGAAAGGAGGGAGAAGAAAAAGATAAAAGTTAATGAGAATGAGGTGTAGAAAGAGTTGAAAGTAGAGAAAGGAGGAGAAGAAAAAGATAAAAGATAATTGAGAATGAGGTGTAGAAAGAGTTGAAAGTAGAGAAAGGAGGGAGAAGAAGAAAATTGATGGGGCAAATGGCTTGAATTCCAAAATAAGTTAAAGAGACGAGTAAAGAGAGTGTACTTGATGTCAGATTATCGTGACAGGCAACATTTGTAAACAATGTACTTACAATTATTTCTGTAAATTACATGTGTAATGCGTGAATGCATGAAGTATATTCTGTTTTTATTTTTATTTTCTTTAATTGTATAACAAGTAAATTCTCCAAATAATTTAAAAGAAGTGAAAAAAGTAAAGAACCCCAGTCACGGCAAGTGACGTATAGGGAATATGGTGTTAGTGACCATAAATTTTACAGACCTTCAGCACATGATGTTTGGGGTAATGTGGTCGGTATTACGCTCGTGCCGCTTTTCTTTCCCAGAAAAAAATCATGTACCCTATTAAAGGCTGGGTGAACCGGAAGCCGTCGATTGGGATCGAACACTAACTCTTGTCCTTTGTAGTCCAGTTCACTAATCACTGAGCTATCGCGGCTCTCAATTTAAAGAAGCGTAGAAAAAAAATACACTAAGACAGAAACAAAAATGGCACTTTTTTGTTGTCTATATTTAAGTTTTCTCCTTTCTTTCTTTCTTTCTTTGAGATTTAAGGGGCCATAACTGCAACTGTACTTTCAACTACAATGATGTAAAATGCAGTTACGTCCCTTTGACTATGTTGACTTATTTCTCGTCTTGTCTATTTTTGGTGGTCTCAAATAAACCACAAGGTAAAAACGAAGGTTAAATACGGTTGTTTTATGAGACAGGCAAACGTTTACCGTAGCGATTGATGTGTCCGGTTTGTGACTTGTACAAGATAATCGCTGACTGCTCCATTTCTATTGGATAAATGAAAGCTATTTTGCTCCATGCTTTAACATTCTACATCGACTGTTCTGTTTTTAGTTCGATTTTGAGCTGTGGTATGACTTTCAAGAGAGAGAGGTCGAGTACATCGGTGCTATATAGAACCACTTCTGTCCTATGGAAGCGAATCATGGACAGTAGACAAACAAATGAAAAGATGATTAGAGGCCACAGAGATGGCATTTCTCAGAAGATTATTGAATGTTCCCTGGACAGCTAAAAAAAACAACGAGGAAATTCTAAAAGAGGCCAGTACAAAAAAAGATGAGATAAAGAAAAAAACATCAAAAAGAAACAATCGACATTTTTCAGGCACAACGTGAGAAGGGAAAGTTGGAATACTTGGTTACAACTGGCAAAATAAAAGGAAAGAGAGAAGGCAGACGACAAAGAGAGAAGATATTAGATAGCTTGGTGTCATGGCATATAAAACAGTCAACAACAGAATTGATACAATGGACTTTGGAAAGAAGATTGTGGAAGGACATGAGTGCCTACGCCAACAGTGTGGCACACGATGATAATGAGGATGATGATATAAAACTAAGAATAGCAAAATGTTACATCTTCTCAATATTCCTATATGGTGCTGAAACATGGACATTAGACAAGAAAACAGAACAGAGAATTGAAGCCTTTGAAATGTGGATATATAGAAGAATAGGTAGAATTGGATGGAAGGAAAAGAAAACATACGACGAAGTCTTAAAACAACTAAAAATGAAAAGAGAACTTCTGAACACAATTAGAACAAGACAAATGCGATTCTTGGGCCATGTTAAAAGACACAATAGCCTACTGAAAGTAATCCTGGAGGGGAAAATACAAGGTAAAAGAGGCAGAGGCAGACCAAGATTAACATGGACGAGTAACATCAAAAGATGGACAAATCAACCGATGACAACCTGCACCATCAAAGCAAGAGATAGAGCAGAATGGCGCTCCATGGTAGCCAACCTTCGTTACGGAGACGGCACTCAATGATGATGATGATAGACATTTTTTTTTTAAGCTTAATTTTCATTTTTCTTAACATATAACAGCTGTTAGAAAGGTTTAATTAATTCATCTTTACCCAATTAATATATCAACATGAACAGTTTTACAGGTACCCCCATTCTTATCTTCTTCTTTCTGTTTTTTATTATCTTTCTTTAAAACTTTTAGTTTAATTTCATTTTGTTCTCGCTTGTATGTTATTCATCTAAATATATTTGACCATGCATGTCTGAATATTGTTATTTGACATCAATATCTAAACAGTTGTATTTATGATGCATCTATATCTAAATGTTTATGGTTACGGTTACGGATGTGAATCATGGACAATAGGACAACAGACAAGAAAATCACTGGAGTTGGTAGAAATGTGGTTTTACAGAAGAATGTAGAGAATACTATGCGCAGCTAAGAAGAGTAATGAAAATGTTCTGAAAGAGGTCACAGCAAAAAGAGAGCTAATTTCCAATATTAGGAAGAAACAATCATCATTTTTTGGCCATGTAATGAGAAGAGAACAACTGGAATATATTGTAACAACTGGAAAAATTGAGGGACGAAGAGATAGAGGGAAGCAAAGAGAAAAATACCAGAGAGCTTGAGAGAATGGCTTGGCAGAAGGTCAACAACAGAAATGATAAATAACTGTCGAGATCGAAAGTTGTTGAGAGACATGATCACCTACGCCAGCAGGACCGTACTTGATGATGATGATGGTTATGGAAGGACCCGGTATCACTACAAACGAATTACAATCCTTAATTGCTCAACCGCCCGTGCCAGTGGAATCATCCGAATTAACATCTCATCATCCAAACAAAGAAAGGTAGCTGCAGTGCCCATCAGCAGTCTCAGCACATGCAAAAGACATAAGGCGAAACAGCACAGAAATTGAACACAGCCATATGTTGTCCGTCATACGAAATCATAATTCATCGTAAGCAATCGGTATACCGAAACACGATCAAAACGGATGAAACGCACAGTTCACGGTGTGCACCGAGCACTGAACTCAGTAGCTTCGACAGCAAGCCAGACCTGGAATATGAGGAAACAGCAACAAGGAACACTTTTCAGACGCAGCCGTTAACCGGTCCCGCCGCCTATCCGCCATATTGACCGGAAGTGCTCGGTCTAAATGTATAATTCACCGTTTATATGTAATTAGTATTGATTAACATTTATATCTACATTTATTATTTACCATCATCATCATCATCAAGTACCGGGCCTGCTGGCGTTGGTGATAATGTCTCTCCACAACTTTCGATCTCGACAGTTATTTATCATTTCTGTTGTTGACCTTCTGCCAACCCATTCTCTTAAGCTGTCTGTTATTTTTTCTCTTTGCTTCCCTCTATCTCTTCGTCCCTCACCTTTTCCAGTTGGTACAATATATTCCCGTTGTTCTCTTCTCATTACTTGGCCAAACAATGATGATTGTTTCTTCCTAATATTGGAAATTAGCTATATTTTTGCTTTGACCTCTCTCAGAACATCTTCATTACTCTTCGTAGCTGTCCATGGTACTCTCAACATTGTTCTTTCAAACCACATTTCTACAGACTACAGTGATTTTCTTGTCTGTTGTCCTGTTGTCCATGATTCGCATCCATATGTTAAGACTGGCTCTACGTAACATTTAAGAACTCTTTTTTTCTTGTTTCTATTGTCAAAAATGGATTGCATAGTATCTTCCTCATTTTTTGGAAAGCTGCTTTTGCCTGAGCCATTCTGCATCTCACCTCTTCTGTACATCATCCGTCTGAGGTTAAAAAAAGTTCTCAAATATTTATATTCATTTACCTGTTTTAATATTGTTCCACTTGTCTTTATTTTGCACTGAGGTTTTTCTTTTTTCTTTGTTGTTACCATTACCTCTGTCTTTTTGCTATTAAGGCTGAGTCCTTTATTTTTTATTTCTTTAACTATAATGTCCAACATTTCTTGTAACTCATTTTCACTCTTAGTGATTAAGACTGTATCATCAGCATAACTTAGATTATTTATATTATGACCCCCAATTGTTATTCCAGGCATGCCCCTTATGGATCTTAAAATAGTCTCACTATAAATATTAAACAAATCTGGTGACAGCACACTACCTTGTCTAACACCCTGTTTTATTTGTTGAAACATTTCCAATTGGTTTCCAGTTCTTATGGCTGCTGTTTGTTGCCAGTACATGTTCTTTATTATTCTTAGATCTTTGCTGTCTACGTTTATGCTTTCTAAAATGTTGATTATTTCTTGGTGCCTTACTTTGTCAAATGCCTTGGTGTAATCTAAGAAATATAGGTATAGATATGTTTTCACCTCTATGGCTCTTTCTACTAAAGATCTTATGATATAAATGACATTGCTTGATCCTTTATCTCTAACAAAACCATACTGTTCATCGCTAATTTCTGGACTGATTTTGTTTCGCACTCTTCGCATGATGATTCTTAGTAATATATTAGTCATATGACTCATAAAGGTTATTGTGCGATGATCATCGCATTCAATCGCACCCGATTTCTTTGGTAGGGCTATGAATATTGATTTGAGCATGTCGTCTGGTATATATTCGCTGTTGTAGATATCATTCAATATTTTTGTTACTAATTCTATTCCAAAATCACCCATGGCTTCAATCTCTTCTTTAGTTATATTATCTGGTCCAGGAGCTTTGCCTGCTTTCATATTGCGCAAGGCGTCTTCCACTTCTTCTCTGAGTATTTCTGGTCCTTCTCCACTGTTAGATAGGTTTGTATATTATGTCCATCACATTAGGTAGGTTCGTGTATTATGTCCACTATATTAGGTAGGTTCGTGTATTATGTCCACTATATTAGGTAGGTTCGTGTATTATGTCCACTGTTTGGTAGTTTCGTGTATTATAACCACTATATTAGGTAGGTTCGTGTATTATGTCCACCATTAGACAGATTCGTGTATTATGTACATCATTAGACAGATTCGTGTATTATGTCCACTGTTTGGTAGTTTCGTGTATTATGTCCACTATATTAGGTAGGTTCGTGTATTATGTCCACCATTAGACAGATTCGTGTATTATGTTCACCATTAGATAGTTTCGTGTATTATGTCTACCATTAGACAGATTCGTGTATTATGTCCACCATTAGATAGTTTCGTGTATTATGTCCACCATTAGACAGATTCGTGTATTATATCCACCATTAGAAAGATTCGTGTATTATGCCCACCATTAGACAGATTCGTGTATTATGTCCACCATTAGATAGTTTCGTATATTATGTCCACCATATTAGGTAGATTCGTGTATTCTGTCCACTATTAGATAGATTCGTGTATTATGTCCACCATTAGACAGATTCGTGTATTATGTCCACCATTAGACAGATTCGTGTATTATGTCCACCATTAGATAGTTTCGTATATTATGTCCACCATATTAGGTAGATTCGTGTATTATGTCCACTAATAGACAGATTCGTGTATTATGTCCACCATTAGACAGATTCGTGTATTATGTCCACCATTAGATAGTTTCGTATATTATGTCCACCATATTAGGTAGATTCGTGTATTATGTCCACTAATAGACAGATTCGTGTATTATGTCCACCATTAGACAGATTCGTGTATTATGTCCACCATTAGACAGATTCGTGTATTATATCCACCATTAGATAGTTTCGTGCATTATGTCCACCATTAGACAGGTTCGTGTATTATGTCCACCATTAGACAGATTCGTGTATTATGTCCACCATTAGACAGGTTCGTGTATTATGTCCATCATATTAGGTAGGTTCGTGTATTATGTCCACTGTTTGGTAGTTTCGTGTATTATGTCCACTATATTAGGTAGGTTCGTGTATTATGTCCACCATTAGATAGTTTCGTGTATTATGTCCATCATATTAGGTAGGTTTGTGTATTATTTCCATTATTAGGTATGTTCGTGTATTATGTCCACTATTAGACAGATTCGTGTATTGTGTCCACTATTAGACAGATTCGTGTATTATGTCCACTATATTAGGTAGGTTCGTGTATTATGTCCACTAATAGACAGATTCGTGTATTATGTCCACTATATTCGGTAGGTTCGTGTATTGTGTCCACTATTAGACAGATTCGTGTATTATGTCCACTATTAGACAGATCCGTGTATTATGTCCACTATATTAGGTATGTTCGTGTATTATGTCCACTATTAGACAGATTCGTGTATTATGTCCACTATAAATAGGTAGGTTCGTGTATTATGTCCACTATTAGACAGATTCGTGTATTATGTCCACTATTAGACAGATTCATGTATTATGTCCATCATATTAGGTATGTTCGTGTATTATGTTCACTATTAGATAGGTTCGTGTATTATGTCCTCTATTAGGTAGGTTCGTGTATTATGTCCTCTATTAGGAAGGTTCGTGTATTATGTTCACTATTAGATAGGTTCGTGTATTATGTCCTCTATTAGATAGGTTCATATATTATGTCTTCTATTAGAAAGGTTCGTGTATTATGTTCTCTATTAGATAGGTTCGTATATTATGTCCTCTATTAGATAGGTTCGTATATTATGTCTTCTATTAGATAGGTTCGTGTATTATGTCCTCTATTTGATAGGTTCGTGTATTATGTCCTATGTTAGATAGATTTGTGTATTAGGTTCTCTGTTACACAAGTTGCGTGTATTGTGTCCTCTGTTAGATAGATTTGTGTATTAGGTTCTCTGTTACACAAGTTGCGTGTATTGTGTCCTCTGTTAGATAGGTTTGTGTATTAGGTTCTCTGTTACACAAGTTGCGTGTTTTGTGTCCTCTGTTAGATAGGTTTGTTTATTAGGTCCTCTATTACACAAGTTGCGTGTTTTGTGTCCTCTGTTAGATAGGTTTGTGTATTAGGTCCTCTATTACACAAGTTTCGTGTATTGTGTCCTCTGTTAGATAGGTTTGTGTATTAGGTCCTCTATTACACAAGTTTCGTGTATTGTGTCCTCTGTTAGATAGGTTTGTGTATTAGTACCTCTATTACACAAGTTTCGTGTATTGTGTCCTCTGTTAGATAGGTTTGTGTATTAGTACCTCTATTACACAAGTTTCGTGTATTGTGTCCTCTGTTAGATAGGTTTGTGTATTTTATGTTCTGTTGGGCAGGCTCGTGAGTTCTTCGTAGCGGTCTTGGAAATATTGCAGCCAACATGGATGAAGACGTTGTTAGTTTAATACATTCCTCTTTTGTTTTCACTGATATTTTATAGAAGTGGTTTAAATTTGTGACGTAAAACACATATCATTATCATCATCATGTGCAATTCCGGTTGGCGTAGGTGATCATGTCCCTCCACAATCTTCTATCCACAGTGCATCGTATCAGTTCTGTTGTTGACTGTTTTCCATGCCATGACACCAAGCTATCCAGTAATTTCTCTCTTTGTCGCCAGCGATCTCTCTTTCCTTTTATTTTGCCAGTTGTAACCAAGTATTCCAACTTTCCTCTTCTCATGATGTGCCCGAAAAATGTTGATTGCTTCTTTCTGATTTTTTTTAAGAGCTCCCTTTTTGTGTTGGCCTCTTTGAGAACTTCCTCATTGTGCTTTCTATCTGTCCAGGGAACTTTCAACATTCTTCTGAGAAATCCCATCTCTGTGGCCTCCAATCGTCTTTTCATTTGTTTGTCCACTGTCCATGATTCGCTTCCATAGATCAGAATTGGTTCTATATAGCACCGATGAACTCTCTTTCTCATTTTTATTGACATAGATTTGTTGCATAAGATATTTTTAACCTTCTGAGATGCTATTTTGGCCTGAGCTATTCCGCTTTTTATTTCTGTTGTGCATCTCCCATCTGATGTTATTATTGTGCCCAAGTATTTGAAACGTTGCACTTGTTTCAGATTTGTCTCGTTTATTTTTATGCTGCATGATGGTGATAATTGTTTCTTCGATATGACCATTACTTCTGTTTTCTTACTATTCAGACTTAGACCTTTCTTGTTGCTTTCTTTTACTATTATGTCTATCATTTCTTGTAGTTCATTCTCTGTCTCTGCTATTAAGACTGTGTCATCCGCATATCGCAAATTATTTATGTTGCGACCGTTGACTTCAATTACTTTTTTGTCTACTATTGATCTCATAATATATTCGCTGTAAAGTGAAAACAAATCCGGCGACAGAACACAGCCTTGTCTGACTCCTTGCTTTATATATTGAAATTGTCCTCTTTGGTTGTTAATTCGTATAGCTGCTGTTTGTTGCCAGTACATGTTTTTATGATTCGCAGATCCTTGCCATCAATGTTTAATTTCTCCAGCATATTTATTATTTCCACGTGCTTTACTTTGTCAAATGTTTTCGTTTAGTCTATAAAGCACATATGTATAGATCTTTCTTTACCTCTATAGATCTTTCTATCAATGTCCTTAAGATGTATATTACATTATTGGTGCCCTTTCCTTCCACAAATCCACATTGTTCCTCACTTATTTCTGGTTTTATTTTGTTCCTTACACGTCTCATGATTATTCTTAGTACTATTTTAGTCATATGGCTCATGATTCTAATAGTGCGATGGTCTTTACAATCAGTGGCTCCTGACTTCTTCGGTATGGCTACAAAGATAGATTTTAGTAGATCTTCGGGTATGTGTCCAGTGTTATATATGTCAATGAGTAATTGTGTTATGACTTCTACTCCCAGCTCTCCTAATGCATTTATCTCTTCGATTGTTATATTGTCTGGACCTGGAGCTTTGCCTCTTTTCAAACACACATGAGAAACGTAATATTTTTATGTTTACTTCAATATTTTTATTTGAATTGTATTTTAGCAGTTAATGCTCGTAACAAAGAGATGAAAGACAGGACAATCGGAGTTTCTGGGAATACACATAGGATAAATAAAAAGTATAAATATGTTAAAGATATATCTTCTTCTTCTACCTTTCAGCTCCCTGTGGAGCACAGGTCTTTAACAAACGTCTTCCAAGCCGTTCTGTTTCTTGCTTTCTTTTTAGATCGTTCCATGTCTTCCCCATCATCTTCATCTCTGCTTCTATCTGTCTTCTCCGATAATTCCTTGGTCTTCCTCTTTGTCTTTTTCCTTGGGGATTCAAAAAAAAAAAAAAGGGCCTGTTGTGTTGTACTCTCAGTTGACTTCCGTAGTGTATGTCCTATCTAGCGCCATTGTCTTCGCTGTATCTCTTTATCCACAGTTATTTGACTGGTACATTTCCATAATTCTATGCTAGTGATTCTGTCTTAAATAACACAAGGGCTAAAAATAAGAATAGCAAAATGTTACATCTTCTCAAATTCCTATATGGTGCAGAAACATGGACATTAGACAAGAAAACAGAACAGAGAACTGAAGCCTTTGAAATGTGGATATATAGAAGAATAGGTAGAATTGGATGGAAGGAAAAGAAAACAAACGATGAAGTCTTAAAACAACTAAAAATAAAAAGAGAACTACTAAGCACAATTCAAACAAGACAAATGCGATTTTTGGGGTCATGTTAAAAGACACAACAGCCTAAAGTAAAGTAAAGATCCCCCCTCACGCCAAGTGTGGTATTGGGAATATGGTGTTAGTGACCATACATTTTACAGACCTTCGGCACATGATTTTTGGGGTAATGTTGTCGGTATTACGCCCGTGCCGCTTTACTTTCCCAGAAAAAAATCAGGTACCCATTTAAAACTGGGTGAACCCGGATGCCGTCGGTTGGGATTGAACCCTACCCCTTGTCCTTTGTAGTCCAGTTCACTAACCACTGAGCTATCGCGACTCACACAACAGCCTACTAAAAGTAATCCTGGAGGGGAAAATACAAGGTAAAAGAAGCAGTGGCAGACCCAGACTAACATGGACGAGTAACATCAAAAGATGGACAAATCAGCCTATGACAACCTGCACCATCAAAGCAAGAGACAGAGCAAAATGGCGCTCAATGGTAGCCAACATTCTAAGCGTTCTAATGCGCCCATCAGCAACAGAGCTGGAAGTTGTCACCGAAGCATAGCTGATGGTTGCACCCGTAGAAGTGAACTAGCAACTCTGTCCATATCCTACTTCATGTCTTGGCGTTGTCCTACCCTTGAAACAGACTAACCTGTCTGGTCTGGCCAAGTGAGTAGGGATCTAGAGGGAAGGCAATCCCGGTACTCAAAAATGCCGTACTGAAGTCGGATGTGCTGGGCTGAAGTAGACACATATTAACAGTTCTACTGAAAACCACAACGCAACTCATCTACGCCTACTCTACGTCCTTTAAGTACGGATGACGTTGAGGTCTAACTTTACCTTTAGTCGTCATGTGAACGCAAACAAGCGATGCCCAATAACATATTTTATGAAAGACGTGGTTGGCAAAGCAAGAAGAGAACTATATTCCAATATTAGGAAGAAAAAATCATCATTTTTTTTTGGCCATGTAATGAGAAAAGAACAACTGGAATATACTGTAACAACTTGGAAAACTGAGGAACGATGAGACAGAGGGAAGCAAAGAGAAAAGATACCAGACAGCTTAAGAGAATGACTTGGCAGAAGGTCAACAATAGAAATGATAAATAACTGTCGGGATCGAAAGTTGTGGAGAGACATGATCACCTATGCAGGCAGGCATGGTACTTGATGATGATGGTGACCCTAAAAACAGACTACTCAGTCTAGCCTGGCCAAGTGAATAGGAATCAAGAGGGAAGGCAATCCCGGTACCAAAAAATGTCGTGCTGAAGTCGGATGTGCCTGGCTGAAGTAGACAAATACGAACAGCTCTCCCGAAAACCACAACACAACTCATCTACGCCTACTCTACGTCCTTTAAGTGCGGACGACGAGGAAGTCTAACTTTACGTTTAGTCGTCATGTGAGCGCAAACAAGCGATGCCCACTAACATATTCTATGAAATACGTGGTCGGTAACACACCAGGCCGCCCACATTTCTCAGGGGTAAAGACTGGTTGTTTTTTTTTGCTAAGGTGACCCGACTCCCGGAACCACGTTGGTCTATTTTTTTTTTAAGTGAAGAAAAAAAATGGGGTGGGGGGTGGGAGGGGGTTGTGGCTAAATTTGAAAAATGGACAGTTCCGGTCAACAGAGCCTTGCTCAGCCTTATGCTAAAAAAGACAGATTACGACCTACAATTGGTTGATACTGTAATCTATGATGGACCTACAATTGGTTGATACTGTAATCTATGATGGACCTACAATTGGTTGATACTGTAATCTATGATGGACCTACAATTGGTTGATACTGTAATCTATGATGGACCTACAATTGGTTGATACTGTAATCTATGATGGACCTACAATTGGTTTATACTGTAATCTATGATGGACCTACTATTGGTTGATATTGTAATCTATGAAAGACCTACACTTGGTTGATACTGTAATCTATGATGGACCTACAATTGGTTGATACTATAATCTATGATAGACCTACAATTGGTTGATACTATAATCTATGATGGACCTACAATTGATTGATACTGTAATCTATGATGGACCTTCAATTGGTTGATACTGTAATCTATGATGGACCTACAATTGGTTGATACTATAATCTATGATGGACCTACAATTTTTTTATACTGTAATCTATGATGGACCTACAATTGGTTGATAATGTAATCTATGAAAGAAAACTTCAGGTTTGTATTTGTTATCACGGAGTCTCAAAGTTGTATTCATCTTAGCCAGTTCTGGGCTTGGCTAAGGCTTTCCCTGTGGGTAGGTAGCCAGGACTCTATCAACTTAGCAACCTTGACTTCACTCCCAATTTCATCATTATCATCGTGTGCCTTCTCCACAACGAACGTTGGCTACCATGGATCGCCATTCTACTCTGTTTCTTGCTTTGATGGTGCAGGCTGACATAGATTGACTTGTCCATCTTTTGATTTTACTCGTCCATGTTAGTCTTGGTCTGCCTCTGCCCCTTTTACCTTGTATTTTTCCTTCCAATATTACTTTTAGTAGGCTGTTGTGTCTTTTAACATGCCTCAAAAATTTCATTTGTCTTGTCTTGATTGTATTTAGTAGTTCTCTTTTTTATTTTCAGTTGTTTTAAGACTTCATCGTTTGTTATCTTTTGTTTCCATCCAATTCTACCTATTCTTTTATAAATCCACATTTCAAAGGCTTCAATTTTCTGTTCTGTTTTCTTGTCTAATGTCCATGTTTCTGTACCATACAGCAATATTGAGAAGACGTAACATTTTGCCATTCTTAGCTTCAGCCCTTCTGATATTTGTTTTGTTGTTAGTATATTTTTCATGGCATTAAAATTACTTTTTGCCATACCTATTCTTTTGTTTATTTCAGTTTTGCATTTTCCATCATTGGTTATAGTATGTCCCAGGTAGTTGTAACTCTGGACTGTCTCCATATGTATTCCCTCAACTGTGATATTTAATTGCACTCCGAGTTTAGTTGGAGAAATATCATCATCAAGTGCCAAACCGGTTGGCGTAGGCAATCATGTCCTTCGACAATCTTCTATCTACAGTGCATCGTATCAGTTCTGTTGTTGGCTGTTTTCCATGCCATGACACCAAGCTATTCAGTATTTTCTCTCTTTGTCGTCCACGATATCTCTTTCCTTTTATTTTGCCAGTTGTAACCAAATATTCCAACTTTCCTCTTCTCATGATGTTTCCGAAAAATGTCTATTGTTTCTTTCTGATGTTTTTTAGGAGTTCCCTTTTTGTGTTGGCCTCTTTGAGAATTTCTTCATTGGTCTTTTTAGCTGTCCAGTAAACTTTCAACATTCTTCTGAGAAATCCCATCTGTGTGACCTCTAATCGTCTTTTCATTTGTTTGTCTACTGTCCATGATTCGCTTCCATAGCTCAGAATGGGTTCTATATCGATAAATAAAATGAAACGCAGAGAAATAGCCTACCCTTATTCTTTTTTTTCCTAACTTATAGCCTCCATGAACAAATGCTCCTCATAAGTTGGCACTTACGACAAGCTTGATAGATTCCACTGCTACACTTCCTTACTCGCGTATTGACAGTAGCAAACAACGCAACTTATGCTTATGTTTCTTTCACAGTTTTCCCCACTTACTTTTACCATTCCAACTTGCATGTCCCCCCCAATCTCCAGCCACATCTGTTAGTTGTTTCCCTTTCATCTACCCCAGCGTCATTTTTATTACCTCATCCAGATGTCTTTGCTATCCAAGTTTCCAGTTTTTGTTGAGGAGACTTCGCGGGTTGTCCGCCATCTTGCTTACGTTTGCCGTTCTGCCGCACGGGGAGGCTTTCAGGCATTCTGGGAAATGGATTCATCCCTTCTCTTCAAAGACTTTCCACTAGATAGATTCGTGGGCACGGGGAACAGGTTTTGCTATTCATAAGACAGCAAGCGAGAGAAAATGATAGCGGGTTGTGGACAAGCCATCAACAGGGAAGTGAGTTTGTGTGAGAGCGTAGCAGTACTTCCGTCTCATTGGTTCACGAGAGATGTGAAGTCAAATATGATTTGATGCGCCATCGCTTGTCGGTTGGAGGAGAAATGATTACTTCTCTTGTTATGTTTTTCTTCTTCTTAAGTTAATTTCAATTAGGCTTATATGTTGTATTTGAAATTAACTTTTGCCACGTAAAGACAAATTGTGGTATTGTTTCTAGCAGTGGTTCGGTGTGTCTGTTCTGTGTATGTGAGCGGTAGTTATGCGGTGGTTGTCCTATTGTCTGTGCATAAATAAAATTAATTACTTAATAATAAATCAACGTTCCAAATTTATCCCATGTCTGAGGTTGCTGGAGGGAGTGGGAGATTGGAGAATTAGAATAAAGACCGCATGCCTGGAGTAGATAGCAACGAGTATGCGTTAAGTTTGTGTAAATATATATATATATATATATATATATGTTTATGTGTGTAAGTAGGATGTATTTGTGTTTACATATGTGTACATTGGTGTATGTATGTGTGTGCATGTGAGTATAGATTGTGGAAATATGTGGGAGATTGTACAAATGTGTGCGCTCAAAAGAGAAGGTAATTAACATCACAACATATGTAGTGATAACTTAAGAATTCAAATACGAGTGTTTATTTCAATCTCAACAAAGGAACCATTTATTAAACAGACCGACTGTCGATTTTCTTTGATTTCTTCGTTTGACATATCTAACCTGTACACCACGTTGCGGTGGCACTGTGGCACGCTGCGCTTATATTCCAGCTCTTACAGTAACTGTCAGACATATCCCAGAAAATGGGATTAAAAAACCATAATGTATATATATATTTTTTTAATTATTGTTTCTGTGCCTATCTCTATATGCCCTGTCTGGTCTGTGCTATTGGATTACCATATACCAGGCAATGAATCCTCGTGTTGTGGGATTGCGCGTAAAGATCTCAGTGTTTGGTTTTATTGTTGTTTCATTTTCTATCAAAGGTTGTGTCAAATAATTTGGACTACATTAAAGTTTTTTTTTTTTTTAAATTTATCTTGCTGGTCATTTATTTCAAGTATTGAGAGAGAGAGAGAGAGAGAGAGAGAGAGAGAGAGAGAGAGAGAGAGAGAGAGAGAGAGAGAATTTTAAAAAAGTTTAAAGAGAGTAACATTTCGTGTTAAAATCTAAAAATTCCGTGTTTCTTTTCAATCGTTTAAAATGTTTTTTCCCCTTTATCGCCATAATATTGATGCTGTTCAATTAAAATATTTGTATGTGTCATTCAGTATTTTATAATTAATGCGCTTAATTTTATATTGTTATTTATGTGGAATTACAAGTATTTATTTAATTCATTTTGCTTTTTAACAAGAAGGTTGTATTATTTAAACGTATTTGCTTATATGAATATGTCACGTGCCGTGACCTGACCAATGATTTCTTTTAACATAACGGCTAAAAGTGTGTGTAGATGAAGTTTCAAAAATATTAAATATCTTCTTTTCCTTTTCTTTATTCTTATTTTCTTTTTCTCCTTTTCGCCTTCTTCTTGTTGTTCCTTTCTTCCACATCTTCAGTGTTCAGTTTCCTACGTTTTAACGGAAAAATAGTCGGCCTGAATTAGCATGTTTTTCACGACATTAAAATTAGTTTTTGCCATTCCTATTCTTTTGTTTATTTCAGTTGTACATTTTCTATCAATGGTTATATTATGTCCAAGGTAGTTGTAGTTCTGAACTGTCTCCAGGTCTATTCCTTCTATTTTGATATCCACTTGTGGGTTTTGAGTATCTTCTTTGTTTATGATAATAGTTTTAGCCTTTTTGATATTCATATATATATATATATATATATATTTAAAGTCAATACATTCAAGTATGTTGAATGTTTTTCTTCAATCAGTCAAACCTATTTAGACCTATTTTAGGGGAAGACTGGTTGGTCTGGTGGCAAGACGACGGCATTGGGACGGAGAGGTTGTGAGTTAAATCCGGGCTGAACCAGTTGGGATTTTTATTTATAACTTCTCTCTGCGGTAACCACCACTGGTCTCAGCAGCGAGGCCCGGCTTGAAACGTCAGTTACTCATCGACGAAGAAAATATGAGTACCTCCGAAGATGGAGTTATCTGCCTGTACGGCGAGGGAACCCTGTGCACACGGCTGCCAGGAAAAAATGGATTAACACGAAAAATTCCATTCCTTGTCTCTATGGACTTCTCCAGAGGTGAAAGCTGGCGAACGCAAAAAAAGGGCCCCTTTTTGAAACCTAGGACAAGAACGATATCTCTCTCATCATCAGGTCGTATGTCCTTAGCAGATCGTTGCATTCATTCACCACGGCCGGTCTGTAAGATTTGTTTGTCTCTAGTCTGATTTCATACTTCTGTTGTCATATTCAAAGTCTCATTGATGTCTTGAAACCACCTTCTTCTTGGTCTGTCCCTGATGAACAGCCCAGGAACTATGCATTCCATTATTATTCTTTCCAGCCCGCTGTGTCTTTTAACGTGGCCATAATAATTTAATTTCCTTTGTAGAATGGTGTTTACAAGTCAGTTCTTGTAAATGTTTAAATGTATGTTCATTGCTTCATTTTATTATTATCGGAGGTATCTTAAAGATGTTTCTGTAGCATTTTGTTTCGAATGAATCAGTTTTCTTCCTCGTTGTTTGTGAGACTGTCCATGATTCACAACCATATGTAGCTATTGGGATGATGCATGCCTTCAGTAATTTTAATTTTACTGCTTTGCTGGTGTTGTGCCACATGTTCTTCGTGGCGTTTAGTGTTTGTGTTGCTATTACTAACCTTTTTTTGTTATCTCTTTTTAGCGGTCTCCAGTGTTAGTTACTACAGTTCCCAAATATTCATGGTTTCTTAGAATTTCAACTTCTTAACCATTGATGGTGATTTGAGGTTGATAAATTGTTTTATCAATGGACATTATGTGAGTTTTCTGTGTGTTTCGATAACAGTTTTGCTCTTCACTGTGTTCGAGTTCTCTCTATCCATCTATAAACTTGGACATTTCTCTACTTCTCTCCAATTCTCGAAGGCTTTTATGAATTTTCTTCTCCATATATTCATGGGCCTTCCTGGCTTTCTCTTCCTCTGTGGGTTCCACGACAGCCCCCGTCTTTCTATGCTGGCATCAGATGTTCTTAGTGAGTCCAAGCGAATTATTTTTTCTATTCATAATCTCCTGTTTCATTAATATTGTTCATAATCTCTTGTTTCATTAATATTCTTCATAATCTATTGTTTCCTTAATATTGTTCATAATCTCTTGTTTCATTAATATTTTTCATAATCTCCTGTTTCATTAATATTGTTCATAATCTCTTGTTTCATTAATATTCTTCGTAATCTCTTGTTTCATTAATATTCTTCATAATCTCTTGTTTCATTAATAATCTTAATAATCATCACCATCATCAAGTACTATGTCTGCTGGTGTAGGTGATCATGTCTCTCCACAACTCTCGATCTCGACAGTTATTTATCATTTCTGTTGTTGACTTTCTGCCAAGCCATTCTCTTAAGCTGTCTGGTACCGTTATTCTTTGCTCTCCTCTGTCTAATCGGCCCTCAATTTTCCCAGTTGTTACAATACATCCCAGCTGTTCCGTTCTCATTACATGACCAAAAAACCTATGATTATTTCTTCTTAATATTGTAAGTGAGCTGTCTCTTTTTGCTTTGGCCTCTTTCATAACGTTTTCATTACTCTTCTTATTTGTTCATGGTATTCTAAACTTTTTCTGTTGTTCAACAACCACAATTCTACAGTCTCCAGTGAGTTTTGTTGTTGTCGGTTGTTTCATTATGCAAGATTCGCATCGATATGTTAAGACTGGTTCTACATAATATTGAATAACTCTTTTTAATGTTTCTAGTGTCAAAAATAGATTGCACTGTATCTATCTCATTTTAATGATCCTAATGGAAACCATTTATTTTTGGTCACAGGACACATCAAACTTCCCTTCTCTTCTATGCGTTCATCTGTCAAGTGCGCCTGGATGCCTTGTGTCACTAGTTTGTAACATAGCCGCTAAAACACTTTTGGCCCTGTCAGCTGCCATTTTTCCTGCTTTTTTTTTATAAACTGTCATGGTTCCTTTAACGTGCAAGAGTGCACACGGGGCCTCCTGTTTTTCGCATTTTTCAAAAAAATTAGACATCGGATCTCATTACCCAGAGACCGGGGTAGAGTCAAGACTAGACATCGGATCTCATAAGAGACCCGGGTAACATCAAGACTAGACATCGGATCTCATTACCTACAGACCCGTGTAAAGTCAAGACTAGATATCGGATCTCATTACCCAGAGACCTGGGAAGAGTCAAGGCTAGACATAGGATCTCATTACCCAGAGACCCGGGCAGAGTCAAGACTAGACATCGGATCTCATTACCCTGAGATCGGGGAAGAGTCAAGACTAGACATCGGATCTCATTACCCTGAGATCGGGGAAGAGTCAAGACTAGACATCGGATCTCATTACCCAGAGACTGAGGAAGAGTCAAGACTAGACATCGAATCTCATTACCCAGAGACTGAGGAAGAGTCAAAACTAGACATCGGATCTCATTATCCAGAGACCGGAGTAGAGTCAAGCCACGAAGAAATCACGGGTTCACATGTGGTGGGAATCGAATCCAGAACCTGTATGTCCAGAGGCCGAAGTCTTACCTCTAGATCACCCTCCCCCCCCCCCCCCCCACCCCAAAAAAAAAGAAAAAAAAAGAAACATCCATCTGATTCCTAATATTCACATCCGTTATGCAGCGCAGGTTCTCGCTCGCTACAAAACTCGGCATGTCCTCAACATTTCTAACACCAATAAAGATGTTGAGGCGAATTTTGGACAACAGATTCACTGAGTGAAAGAAAAATAAATGTGTGTGTGCGTGTGGGGGGAGGGGGAAGGAGCTTAATTACTACCACGCGGAGTAGCGCAGCCTACCTGACGCGCATCTCAGTTGATCTGTGTCATGGGGATGAGAGTGCCTATAAAATACGATCATTTTTTGTTACTGCTAGTGTACAGTAAGTGTGAGTTACCACAGGACAGTTCGTAAGAAACGTACTGGTATTACTCCGAAGATTTTAATGTTTAGTCATCATCATCATCGAGTGCCATCTCCGCAACGAAGGTTGGCTACCATGGAGCGCCATTCTGCTCTGCCCATTGCTTTGATGGTGCAGGTTGTCATAGGCTGAATTGTCCATCTTTTAATGTTACTCAACCATGTTGAATGTTTAGTGGTAACATATATTTGAAAATGTCGGGTTGGATAGCGAGATTCCCTGTATTTGCTCTTTATGAGAACACAGATATGTCCTTTGACTTCTTGACAGACGGTTGGTATCAAGCAATCATGAGAAGTCAATAGTTTGGTAAGAATATTAGTATCTTTTGCTGTATGCTGCTTTGCTGAACAGCTTCTCTCGTGGCTGAGTCTGCCAATATTATTCAGACAGATCCGCAGAACGAACAAGATGTATTTCTGGTGCCTGGCCTCGTCTCCTTTCTCCTGCGTCTTTTTTCTTATTAATTTGATATCAGCCCCGTATCGAACGTTGGATTTAGCGATACACAGTGTGGTTTTGTTGGAAGTAAAAGAATGAGCAATGCCATATATATATATATATATATATATATATATATATATATATATATATATATATATCATAAGATATATATATCATGATAAATATATCATTCCAGCTTTACCAAAAATGAGGAAGGTACTATGCATTCCATTTTTGACAATAGAAACGAGAAAAAGAGTTTTTAAATATTATGTAGAGCCAGTCTTGACATATGGTTGTGAATCATGGACAATAGGACAACAGACAAAAAAGTCACTGAAGGCTGTAGAAATGTGGTTTTAAATGTTGAGAATAAAATGGATAGCTATGAATAGTAATGAAAACTTTCTTAAAGAGGTCAAAGCAAAAAGAGAGCTAATTTCCAATATTAGGAAGAAACAATCATCATTTTTTGGCCATGTAATGAGAAGATAACAACTTGAAAATATTGTAACAACTGGAAAAATTGAGGGACGAAGACATAGAGGGAAGCAAAGAGAGAAAATACTAGACAGCTTAAGAGAATAGCTTGGCAGAAGGTCAACAACAGAAATGATAAATAACTGTCGAGATTGAAAGTTGTGGAGAGACATGATCACCTACACCAGCAGGCCCGGTACTTGATGATGATGATCGAACGTTTCCGTGCCATTTTTTATTTTTGTTCTCCACGTGCTACGGTCTGCAGCCAGTTTCCTTCACTGATATTTTTTCTTCGTTCGTCAACTTTCACCTCTGACGAAGTCCCTAGAGACTAGGAACTGAATTTTGCGTGTTAATCCATTTTTTCCAGGGCAGCCTTGTGCACAGGGGTCCCTCGCCGCACAGGCAGATAACTCCGTCTTCGTAGGTACTCATTTTTTCCGTCGATGAGTAATTAACGTTTCAAGCCGGGCCTCGCTGCAGAGACCAAGGGTGGTTGACGCAGAGAGAAATCATAAATACAAATGCCAACCGGTGCAGTCGGGATTTGAACCCACAACCTCTCTGTCTCGAGACATGCGTCTTGCAACGATACCAACCAGTCCCCCTATTACTGATATAGAATTCCTTCAAGGACGCCCTGCAAATATCCTTAAATCTCAACACAAAGAGAAGAACACAAAGTATATACTCTTGCTACCCATGGAGTAAAGGCGATTGACAGCAACAGAGCTGAAAGCTGTTGGCCGCTCATACCTAATGGCTTGTACTGGGGACGATATCTCAGAACCATCCAACAGTTCGCAGTATCTCTATAAACAGACTAACCACTCTAATCTACCCAAGCAAATAGAGATCGAATAGTGAGGACAACCAGGTACTCAACAACAACAAAAATGTCGTACTGAAAGATGCACAAAAAAACCACAACACATCGCATCTCCATTGACCTTTCGAGCCGTAGCCGGACCATAGGGCATAGATCCAGATACTTTTTCTCTTATCTAAACTTTTATTCTATAAATTTTCAATCCTTCTAACGATATTTTATCAAATCTCGCCATTTATCTCTGTTCTGTGTAAGCAACTCTATCTCACTGAGGGAGCCGATTCCTGCTGCTCTTGCTTCTCTGATCAATGTTCTTCTCAGTGTCTCTGGGTCGGGCTCGCTTCTATCCATTTCGCTTGCAACTTGAGCTTGTTTCGTCGGCGCGGCCATTGTTCGCTCATTCCAGGATCTTATTTTTGTTGTTGTTTTAGGGCCGACAATACTATCACTATTATCTACTGCTAATCTACACATTCTGTATCAGAACACTACGTTTCACTAACCAAAGTGTTTTTACGACAGCGGCTTATTAACTTTTTCCGTACGTTTCCCTGCACTGTGCGCCATGCCGATTTCGACCGCGTACGTTTCGCCTCATAGTGCGTCACTCTCAATTTGATTATTGTCAACTGTCATCAAACTATATTCTGTTTACATATCTTGTATCGTCCTGGTATTGGTGAAATCCATTACCTTGTTCATTTATTTTTTTAAAAATTCATAGATACTTATAAATACGTAGATTTGTTCTTAAAACCATGAAAAATGTTGAAATCCGAAATCTCTTTCGTTGCATTGATAAAAAAAAAAACGTTTGCATAGAAAGAGTTAAACCTTTGATCAACGGTTCTATACAAAGCAGGAGAAAAGAAAAACCTCCATTTTGGAACATCGCATCTTCTCCCACTTAATGTACATTTAAAGAAGAATGGCGAAGAAAGACAACTACTAAATACAATTAAGACAAGACAAATGAAATTTTTGGGGCATGTTAAAAGACACAACAGCCTACTAAAAGTAATATTGGAAGGGAAATTACAAGGTAAAAGAGGCAGAGGCAGATCAAGATTAACATGGACGAGTAACATCAAAAGATGGACAAGTCAATCTATGTCAACCTGCACCATCAAAGCAAGAAACAGAGTAGAATGGCGATCCATGGTAGCCAACCTTTGTTGCAGAGAAGGTACTCGATTATGATGATAATGGCGTAGAAGTCTATCAATTTTTATAGTAGTTATCGTTGGAACACCAAAAAGAGATATGTTTCCCCTAAGACTATGATTAATAAGGTAAAAACTATCATCTAGTTCCTAATACATCTTCTTCCTAAGGGGAGGTAAATAGGTATAAAAACACTGTCCAGAACTTGGGAAGTTCCCCGCTGTGGCTATTTACGATATCCATCTCAAAGAGGGTCAACAGGTCGCTTATGAGTGTTTAAGAACAAGTAACACGTGGATGGAAACTTTATGAACGAGGAGTTAAGATACTGCGTCCAGAACTTGTGAACTGCCTTGTATCTCCTGTGGTGCAGTGTCCATGAGGGTTCCAAGGGTTATCGAGGAAGCGGAAGTGAAACACATTATCCGAGGAGTTGAAGAGGGCGGATAATGAAACGTGTTGCCTGACCTGGGATTAGCTCGTGCAGTTAGCTTTATGGCCAAGATCATAGCATATGGTATTGGTACTATAAATATTACCATTACTTTTATTAGAGACATTGCTATCATTATTAATGCTATCACTAGTATTGCTACTATTGGTATCATCAATAATGCTACTGAATTACTACTGCTGTTACTACTACATGTATTACTGTCACTACTGCTACTGCTACTGTTAATATTAGCACTACGTTATTAGCAGCGCTTTTCTTCGGACAGAACGGTTCGGAACGCGTCTGGTAAACTTGTAAAATGTTAACAGTCCCGAGATATATATTGTATCAAATAGATCATTAGAATCTAGAACTTCTATCAGGTTACATTCTCATGGATTGATAGTTAACAATGGCGATACAAATGTTAAAATTCCAGAGATTCACAGACTTGAAATGAGCTCATATTACAATCTCTTTTTTAGGGAATGGAATGATAGTAAAAGTAAAGTGCCCCGTCATGTCACGTGACGTATAATGAATAGGGTGTTACTGACCATAATTTTTACAGACCTTCGGCACATGATTTTTGGGGTAATGTGGTCGGTATTACGCTTGTGCCGCTTTACTTTCCCAGAAACATTCTGGTAACCATTTGAGACTGGGTGAACCCGGAAGCCGTCGGTCAGGATCGAACCCGCAATTGCCCTTTGTAGTCCAGTTCTACAACAACTGAGCTATAGCATTTACTCAGTTCTGATCTATGGAAGCGAATCATGGACAGTAAACAAATAAATTAATCGATTATTAGAGACCACAGAGATGGGATTTCTCAGAAGAATGTTGAAAATTCCCTGCAGAGCTAAAAAAAAGACCAACGAAGAAATTCTCAAAAAGGACACTACAAAAACGGATCTCATAAGAAACATCAGAAAGAAACATTCAACATTTTTCGGGGACAACATTACAAGAGTAAAGTTGGAATACTTGGTTACAACTGGCAAAATACAGTTATAGAGAGATCGCGGACGACAAATAGAGACAATACTAGATAGTTTAGTGTCACGGCTTTCAAAAATAGTAAAAAAAAGAAAAAAAAAAAGAACTGATACGCTGCACTGTTGATAGAAGATTGTGGAAGGACATGATCGCTTACGCAAAATTGTGCGTCACATGAGTAAGATGAGTTCGTTCGTTCGTTCGCTTTCGTCAGCTTTGACCTCTGACGAAGTCCCACCCACTCAATTTTGTGGGACTGAATTTTGCGTGTAAAGTCTGTTTTATCCCATTACAGGATGCCCTTCGCCATGCAGGCAGATTTACTCCGACTTCAGAGGTACTAATTAGTAGGGAATTAGTAAAACCCAGGTGTCCTCGCCAGGGTACGAACCCCGGCTGTTGCCGTGGTAAGCCAACCGCCTATCGATTGCTCTAACCTGACACTCTAGTAAGATGAGTTATCGCGGCCCCCGAGGGGGGGGAGGGAGGTGGTGGGAATTGAGAGAATTACTCTTATATTACGCAAGGGTCACATCATTTAAAGGTAGGGGTGCGGCCAGTGAATTTCCTCATCAACTGTATGTACCCTTTTTTAAAAGCGAAGACAGATAATAATAGATAAATATACATCTTCTTTCCTTCCTCGTTAGCCTTTAACGTTGAGGGGAGATATAATTTACGATGTTTGGAGGCGAAGACGCGCCTCTCAGCATCAGAGCTGGAAGTTGTCAGCGACCCACAGCTGATGGCTTGCGCCAGGATCGGTGAACCAAAACCATCCATACCCTGCTCCACCTCTCCGTGGTGCCTCTAGTAGCAGACTAACCTGTCTAGTCTGGCCATGCGAGTAGGGATCGAAGAGGGAAGACAACACGGTACTCAAAAAGGTCGTGCTGAAGTCGGATGTGTTGGGCCGAAAGGCGCAAATATCACAGCTACTATACTGCAAACCACAATACAACGCAGACACGTCCACTTAATGTCCTTTTAAGGGCGGATGACGAAGAGGAATTCTACAGTCTACGAACACTCTAGAATACTTTAGTCATCGGGCGAACGCAAGCAATCATTTACTATGTTTTACACTTCTGTTGGCCCCACCTGCTGTTATGTTTCCTAGTGATCCTATTTTTCATTAATACATCTTTTTCGTGACCGACCTTTGAGTCTGGTGTTCTCGCAATGTATATTAAAGACTCGTTATAATACGTGCTTATTAAGACTCGTGTAATATTTTGATCCTTCTGCATTATCACGTGGCCAAATAATTTTATATGCTGTTTCTTCATGAATTCTATGTCGGGAATTATTTCTAGCGTTTACCTCAAAACTGCATTTCTGATCTTATCTCTCAGGTTGTTTCTTGCCATTCGTCTAACACATTTCATCTCGGTAGAGGTTATTTTTGTTTATATTTAATTGTTCTTACATCTAGGGTACAGGTTTGGAACTGGAAACACAACGTTGAGATGAAGATTATATCCCCATGTTCTGTATTTTCTCTGAGCAAAAAAAAAACTTTACTCACAGCGCATTGCCATGAGAGACTGCACTACGGTACACCGCCATCTAAGCAACACAAGAGCACGGGTTCGACTCTTCTTTGGCCTGTCTATAGTTATTTGTATTTTTATGTTATTGATTATGTGTGGATTTTTTTCCCGAGTGTTGTAAACATACCTCTAAACAATTCCATGATTATTTTTTTTTAAAAGCTGTTTCGGGTGGAGAGCGCGAATCTGCTTTTAAACTAGACTGAAAAAAACTGACTGAAAGTGCCCCGTCACGCCAAGTGGCGTATAGGGAATATGGTGTTAGTGACCATATATTTTACAGACCTTCGGCACATGACTTTTGGGGTAATGTGGTCGGTATTACGCCCGTGCCGCTTCCCTTTCCCTGAAAAAAATTAGGTACCCATTAAAGGCTGGGTGAACCCGGAAGCCGTCGGTTGGGATCGAACCCTACCCCTTGTCCTTTGTAGTCCAGTTCTCTAACCACTGAGCTGTCGCGGCTACCACGCTTTTAAACTTGAGTACACTTTAATAGCAGAGACACCGCTACTACATCGCTGATGCCACTCTAATCAAAGTAATAAATGTAACTAATTAATTCAATTAATATATGACATTTGGCGTCTTGACAGACGTTTGGTGGCAAGCAATCACGATTAGTCAGTAGTTTGGTATCAATGTTAGTGTCTTATGCTGGCTGCTGCTTTGTTAAACAGTTTCTCTCGTTGCTGGAATATGCCAATATTGGATAGATATATCCGGCCACAGAACGAACGAAATATATTCGTGGAGCCTGGCTTCGTCTTCTTTCTCCTGCGCCTTTTGTCTTCTGAATTTGGTATCAGCACAACCTCGAAAGTTGCTGTGCCATATTTTATGTTTGTTCTGTATGTGTTACGATCAGCATCCAGATTTTCCCAGTTTCTCTCACGGATAGAGAATTCACTCTAGTAGAGGTAAGTATATCAAGATGCACCAAAATGCACCAAGATGCACCAAGATGCGTAGAGATGCGAAGCTGCTGTAAAAATTCACTCTAGGAGCTTTACAAACATTCTTATTTCAGCCCTTTCTTCTTATGTCCTAATGTTCGCCATTCAATATTTGTTTGAGAATACAATTGTTTGCCATTCTTCTTACATGACCCAGCCACTTTTGTCTATGACTCCTAAGTGTTGCCTTGATGGATAGGATTTTGGCTCGGTGTAAGACATTAGACTTAGTTACTTTGTCCTGCCATTTGATGTTCATAATCTTTCGAACAGATAAATTGGTTCGGCCACATAACAAGACAAAAAGAACTAACTATGACTCAAAGAGCCTTAAATAAACGCTACGAAAACGCCAGATTAAGAGGAAGACAGAGAAAGAGAAGGATAAAGGGAATACTAGAGTCACTAGGAGGAATAACATCAGAAGAGGCCAACAGAAGAGCAAAGAATCGCAGATTGTTTCTCCCCTCGACGCCAACGGCAGCTGAGGAAAGATAGAAGAAGTAGAAGAGGAAGAATCTTTCGAAGGCAACGTAAATGAAAGCTGTTTAACCTGTTCTACTGCTCTGCATAGGTAGTCCAAGTTTCTGATCCGTATAGAAGTGTACTACCTCGCAACATTGGTAAATTTGAATCTTAGTTCTGAGTGTTAATTTGGTCTTGGTCCATAGTCTATTTTTAAGTTTACCAAATATGGAAGCTGCCTTTCCGATTCGGGAATTTATTTCCTCTTCAAGGGAGTGAGTGGATGGGATCATAGAGTGGGTGGGATCATAGAGTGGATGGGATCATAGAGTGGATGGGATCATAGAGTGGATGGGATCATAGAACCAAGATAGGTGAACTTTCTCACAGATTGAAGGGTTGTGTTATTTAATGATGTAGCTGCGGGGCTGGCTACATCTTGCCTTGCTGAAGCAAGTCTTCTGGAGAGTTATTGATGACAGTGAGAATGAATCACATGATCTAACTAGATTGTCAATTATTGACTGCAAGACGGATTCATTGTGAACAACCAGTGCTGCATCATCAGGGAACATAAGCTCATTGATTAGGAGCTCAGTTTTTTTTTTTAATTTTACCTCAGACGTGCTAGATTAAATAAGGAGCCATCATATCTTGTATGAATGTAGATGTCTCCAGAGACGGTTTCAAACACATTGTGTAGAAGGTTATCGGAAAATATTCCGAATAGAGTAGGGTCAAGGACACATCCTTGTTTGGCTCCACAGTTCATCTCAAAGTGCTGGGAAGATCTACCGTCAAACTGGATCGCGGCAGACATATTGTTGTGAAACGACTTGATCAGCTTCAGTAATGTATGCCGATGAGGACTGTTTTCCTTATGTTTTCTGCATTAGTGAGGATGTTACTACTTAACTCAAGACACATGGTCCTAACGTTCCATGTGCAGATTATGAGAGATGGTGTTTTCCTTCTGCTGTGTCTTAACGAGGAAGAAATTAATGTTTACGTCTGCTTGCTATGCTTGGGCCAATAATATGAAGATAGTGCTAAGAAATATAAATAATGAACATTTCAATTATTAATACAACTAATGAATAAGTCAAATATTAATATAACTAATAAATAATTCAATTATGAATATAACTAATGAATAACAAATGAATAATTCAATTATTAATATAACTAATGAATAATTCAATTATTAATATAGCTAATGAATAAATCAGTTAATAAATGCAACAAATGAACAATTCAAATAATAATGTTATTAATTAGCAAATCAATTATTCATCATCATCATCTTGTGCCATACCGGTTGGCGTAGACGATCATGCCCTTCCATATACAGAATTGATATTCTCTATCCACAGTATATCAATTCTGTTGTTAATTGTTTTCCATGCCATGACACCAAACTATCCAGAATCTCCTCTCATTATCGTCCGCGATCTCTCTTTCCCTGTATTTTGCCAGTTGTAACCAAGTATTCCAACTTTCCTCTTCTCATGGTGTGCCCGAAAAATGCTTATTGTTTATTTTTTTCTGATATTTTTTAGGAGCTGCCATTTTGTGTTGGCCTCATTGAGAATTTCCTCATTTGTCTTTTTAGCTGTCCAGGGAACTTTAGAGATCCTTCTGAGATATCCCATCTATGTGGCCTCTAATGATCTTTTCATTTGTTTGTTTACTGTTCATGATTTACTACCACAGATAAGAATTTACTCTTTATAGCATCAGTGAACTCTCTTTCTCACTTTTATTGACATAGATTTGTTGCATAAGATGTTTTTTATTTTCTTAACTGCTATTTCTTCCGAGCTATACTACTTTTTATTTCTGTGGTTCATCTTCCATCTGATGTTATTATTGTGCCCAAGTATGCGACGCGTTGCATTTGCTTCAGATTTGTCCCGTTTATTTGTATGTTGCATGTCGGTGATGATTGTTTCTTCGACATAACCATTACTTCTGTTTTCTTACTATTCAGACTGAGACCTTTCTTGTTTCTTTATTTTTTTTATTATTATCTCAATCATTTCTTGTAGTTTATTCTATGTCACTGCTATTAAGACTGTGTCATCCGCATATCGTAAACTGTTTATGTTGTGACCGTTCACTTCAATTCCTTTTTTTAGAATACAATTGATCTTATAATATTTTCGCTACAAAGTGAGAACAAATACATCGACATAAAAACTAGCAAGTCTAATTCCTTCATATATTGCAACTGTCATATTTGGTGCTACCAAATTAATAAATGTAACTAATTAATAATTTAATTAATAATTGAGATTAAAGAGCAATTCAATTAATAAGAGTAGAAAAAAAAGTAAAGTACGCCGCGTCATGCCAAGTGCCGTATAGGGAAATATGGTGTTAGTGGCCCTATATTTTACAGACCTTCAGCACATGATTTTTGGGGTAATGTGGTCGGTATTACGCCCGTGCTGCTTTACTTTCCCAGAAAAAAATCCGGTACCCATTTAAGGCTGGGTGAACCCGGAAGCCGTCGGTTGGGATCGAACCCTACCCCTTGTCCTTTGTAGTCCAGTTCTCTAACCACTGAGCTATCGTGGCTCCCAATTAATAAGAGTGACTAATGAATAATTCAATTAATAAATGAGACAAATGCGCAGTTTAATTATAAAATATATACTTATAAATGTAATAAGTGAGTAATTTAATTAATAAATGTAACTAATGAATAATAAAAAAAATTGTGATTAATGAATAAATTTAATTAATATATGCGCCTAATGAGCAATTCAATTAATTATTGTAAGCAATGAATAATTTAATTAATAAAGGTAACTAATGAATAATTCAATTAATAAATGTAACTAATGAATATAACTTATGAATAATTTAATTCATAAATGTAACTAATGAATAATTCAATTAAAAATGTAACTAATGAATATAATTAATGAATAATTTAATTAATAAATGTAAGAAGTGAATTATTCCTCTGAGAAATGTAACAATCATAGTTACAGATGGGGATGTAATTTGTCAATCAGATTAAACTGGTCGTTTGCCAGTTGACGATCCCTACATGGGTTTTTTTCTTTGAGAGTAAAACAAAAATAAATAAGGAAAAAGACAAAGTCATCCGGGAATGCATTGAATATTGTGATAACAAAACAAAGTAAGGAGATTGAGTTATTGAGTTATTTGCGGGTCGTCATCATTGCATTCCGAACATGTCCATATGTGCTCAGATCCCCTTCTCAGCAAGTCCCGCAGTGTCCAGCGACTGACGACTCCAGTTCTAAGTTGGTTGATAAGTCTTCTTACACGGCCACTAAGTGTCTCATTTCTGGCTGTGCCCATCTTAACTCCCATCTCTATCATCCGAAGGAGTGACATGGATTTGTGTTCGTCGAAGTCCTGTGCACTTCCCACATCTCGGAGGGCATTGATGATGTCCGCCCGATCCATTGGTTGACCGTCCTCAACGACAGCGCAACTAGCCAACCTATCCGCTCTTTCATTTCCCCGTAAATAAAGAGATAAAATAGCTTAATTACAATAGATCTATATCTGTGTATTGCCATGGATTCAACGTAATTCGATAGCGGAGATGATGATATGGCGGGCTGGTTTGGCTTTCTTGACTTTCCTAGGTCTGCTGAAGAACGGTGGGTCTTTCCCATCCAAGATAACTTGCAATACGATGACCTTTATCAAAAGACTCCGCTGCTTTGCGGGGGCTTCGGCAAACCTCATATTCTTTGTTAGCTTGTTTTAAACCATATTGTAGCTAGGAAGCTCCTCTGACAGGCGAATTGAGATCTCGATCAAATTTGAGTCGCTGTTTCTGCCGTGGTGGTGGCATGTATCTTCACTCTATCTTCCCATCACAAGGACCTGGAGAATGTGAGTATTGGCGTAACGCTGTGGAGATGTATCAACAGTGGAATTACTCAATCTGATAGTACATGTTCAGCTTGTGGTCAGTTTTAATCGATATTTATGAAATATTAGGCCATATGTTGAAATTAATTGTAAAGAGTGACAATTAAACTATAGCAAAGAGTAACAAATAAAGTAGCAGTAAAAATAATATTATTGTAGTAAAGAGTAATAATAAAATTGTAGCAAAGAAAATAAAGCTGTAGGATAAGTACAACAATCAAATTACAGTAAAGCACAACAATCAAATTGTAGTAAAGCACAATATTAAAATTGTAGCAAAGCACAATAAAATCGGGAGCCGCGATAGCTCAGTGGTTAGTGAACTGGACTACAAAGGACAAGAGGCAGGGTTCGATCCCAACAAACGGTTCCGGTTCACACAGCCTTTAATGGGTACCAGATTTTTTCTGCGAAAGTAAAGCGACACGGGCATAATACCGACCACATTACCCCAAAAATCATGCGCCGAAGGTCTGTAAAATGTATGGTCACTAACACCATATTCCCTATACGCCACTTGGCGTTTTTTTTTTTACTACCACAATAAAATTGTAATAGCAAGAACAAATTGATCTAACAAGTATCAATACAATTGTAGTAAAGAGAATAAAATTGTAGTAAAGAGAATAAAATTGTAGTAAAGAGAATAAAATTGTAGTAAAGAGAATACAATTGTAGTAAAGAGAATAAAATTGTAGTAAAGAGAATACAATTGCAGTAAAGAGAATAAAATTGTAGTAAAGAGAATAAAATTGTAGTAAAGCGAATAAAATTGTAGTAAAGAGAATACAATTGCAGTAAAGAGAATAAAATTGTAGTAAAGAGAATAAAATTGTAGTAAAGAGAATAAAATTGTAGTAAAGAGAATACAATTGTAGTAAAGAGAATAAAATTGTAGTAAAGAGAATACAATTGCAGTAAAGAGAATAAAATTGTAGTAAAGAGAATAAAATTGTAGTAACGAGAATAAAATTGTAGTAAAGAGAATACAATTGTAGTATAGAGAATACAATTGTATTAAAGAGAATAAAATTGTAGTAAAGAGAATACAATTGTAGTAAAGAGAATAAAATTGTAGTAAAGATAATAAAATTGTAGTAAAGAGAATACAATTGTAGGTATGGGAATAAAAGTGCAGTAAAAAGTAAGAATAACATTTAAGTAAAGAATAATAATCAAATTGTAGTAAAGAGTAACAATGAAATTGTAGTTACGATTAATAATAAAATTGTCTCGTGTCATAACAATAAACAAAACAAATTCTTTTTGTATACTTGTTTTATTTAGCAAGTATGTCTCTATCTTTCATTAGCACTTTCTCTTGTCATCGCATTGTCCATATAAATATGTGTCTGTAAATGTGGGTTTAATATTGCATCCATGCGACCATCTAAAGTTAAAAATAATCATGATGCCAAGATGCCCATCCAAGAAGCTGAACTGAATACGGTGGCGACACACAGCAGACTGCATTCAACAGGATCGGCGAAACAGAGCGGATCAAGACCCTACTCCACCTTCCACAGGTACTCCTGGAAATAGAAATAGATTATACAGTCTGGCCAGACGAGGGATCGAAGAAGGAAGGCAACCCGGTATTCAATGATGTGCTGTAATCGGATGTATTTGGGCCGAAAGTGCAGAAGTACCTCAACACAACGCATCTATCTATCTATTGACCTTTCGAGCCGTAGCCGGCCCATAGGGCGTAGACCAAGATACTCCATCTCTTATCTGAATTTTTATTCTAGCAGTTTTCAATTCTTATAAAGATATTTTATCAAATCTCGCCAATTGTCTCTGTTCTGTGCAAGCAGCTCTATCTCATTGAGGGACCCGATACCTGCTGCTCTTGCCTCTCTCATCAATGTTCTTCTCAGTGTCTCTCTGGGTCTTCCTCTTTTCCTCTTACCTGTTGTTTCCCACGTGAAGGCTTGCTTTGCTTTGCTATAACGCTTCTACACCCAATTAACGTTTTTTTAAAGGACAGAAGACAAAAAAATATTATTTTTTCCTTGAGTAGACTACGGGTGAACGCACGAAAGAAAGTGAAATAAACTTTTCTTTAAATATATGTAGAAATCACAAGTAGATATTTGTGAAGCTAAACTAGCATAGTATAGCGGTGAGCGCCTCACCGGATCGTCTTACACAGCAGCTCACTAATGAAAAGATAATTAAGTGCTTGGAAGCAAGCCAATGAAAGCTTAACCAGGAGCAGAGTATTTTCAGTCACTCACTCACACTTCGTCCTCACTAACTCATTTAATCCGTATTTTTCCTGCGGGGGGAATAGATAGGTAAGGAGCATCGCCGTAATGATTGCTGAATATATCTTTATTATATGCCCCAGGTTTTAAAACAATGTTAAGAATGCGAATTACATTTATAATCCTGAAGAGGAATAGAGTTTACAATTTCACATTGTCATGTAACTTGGCAACATGATAGGAAGAGAAAAGGGAATACACTATTTCTTTCTTCTTCTATCTTTCAGCTCCCTGTGGAGCATATGTCTTCAACAAACACTTTCCAAGCCTTCATGTTTCCTGCCATTCTTTTAAAATCATTCCATACCTTCCCCATAATTTTCATCTCTGCTTCTGTCTGTTTTCTCCAAAGAATTCCTACGTTTTCCTCTTTGTCTTTTCCCCTGGGGATTCCAAAAAAGGGCCTGTTGTGTAATACTCTCAGTTGGCTTCCGTAGTATGTCCTAATCAA
The DNA here is from genome assembly GCA_032433765.1 of Megaustenia siamemsis. Lineage (NCBI taxonomy): Eukaryota > Metazoa > Mollusca > Gastropoda > Stylommatophora > Ariophantidae > Megaustenia > Megaustenia siamemsis. The sequence goes on from JAVIAB010000046.1 coordinate 38,457,265, forward strand.
CGTCCCGTCTTCATTGTATCTCTTTATCCACTGGTATTTGACTAGTACATTTCCATAATTCTATGTTAGTGATTTTGTCCTGCTATTTCCATACTTTTATTCTGCGTAAGCATCCATTAATGAAAGTCTGTTTCTTCATAATTATCAATTTTGTTGTTCTCCATGTTTCACAGTCAAATAATAGGACTGACGTAACATTGGAGTTGAAGATTTTTGTTTTTTTATTTAACCTAACATCTTTGGACAAGTCAAAGAAAAGAATAAAAGTAAAACACAACTTAGCGAACCCTAAATGAACGTTGCGGCAACACGAATCTCAATGGTCGACTGCGAAAAAGAAGGACTGTAGGAAAATATTAGAAAACACTCATCACCATCATCATCATCATCATTATCGAGTGCCATCTCCGCAACGAAGTTTGGCTACCATGGAGCGCTATTCTGCTCTGTCTCTTGCTTTGATGGTGCAGGTTGTCATAGGCTGGTTTGTCCATCTTTTGATGTTACTCGTCCATGTTGGTCTTGGTCTGACATTAGAAAACAGTGGGAAGCACAAAAGCACCAGAAGAGCAAAAGAGAGCATTTAAATCTCACATTGACTGTGAAAGTATGTTGCACTGCCAAAAAGACGGGCTAGGAAATTCTCAAAAAGACTATCACTAAAAGAGAGCTCCTGTAATATCATAAAGAAACAATCGACATTTCACGGACACATTTGAAGAAAGCTAAGTTGGATACCTTGGTTACAACTGGCAAGATACAGGGAGAGAATAAAAAAGGTGAAGACGGCAAAGATTCAACAGCAGAATTTTCGATGCAGTGATGACAGGGGTTTATGGAAGGGTGCAAATAATAATACATAAATATTATTATATGGGGAACTTCCGAGGCGATAATAGGGAATAATAGAACAAAGGAGTATGTGTTAGCACTCGGAAAAATTGACAGACAAACAACAATAGAAAAAAAAGAAGAACAATATATGGTCCGAAGCGGGACCGCGCCTTGCCACGAGAAGCCGAACGCTTGGCACACTGCCACGCAGCCAACTAAAAAATTGGCTATTGTAGCAGTGTCTTACACGAAGGCGTACTCAATGACTATAGCATAGGGTAACGATCACAGACCGGAAATAAATTGTATATTTGTACTTTCCTATTAATGGAAGGGCTTGTTCGCCTACTGATAGCTCAGTGGTTAGTGAACTGGACTACAAAGGACAAGAGGTTGGTTCGATCCTCATCGACAGCATCCAGGTTCCAGCTTTAAATTGATCATCATCAAGTACTGGGCATGCTGGCGTAGGTAATCATGCCATTCCACAACTCCCGATCTCGACAGTTATTTATCGTTTCTGTTGTTGACTTTCTGCCAAGCCATTCTCTTAAGCTGTCTGGTATCTTTTCTCTTTGCTTTCCTCTACCTCTGCGTCCCCTAATTACTCCACTTGTTACAATATATTCTAGCTATTTTCTTCTCATTACAAGGCCAACAAATGATGATTGTTTCTTCCTTTTATTGGAAATTAGTTCTCTGTTTACTTTGGCCTCTTTTAGAACGTTTTAATTACTCTTCTTAGCTGTCTATGGAATTCTCAACATTTTTCCGTAAAACCACATTTCTACAGATTCCAGTGATGTCCTTATCTGTTGTCATATTTGTCCATGATTCACACCCATATGTTAAGACTGGCTCTATATAACTTTTAAAAACTCTTTTTCTTGTTTCTATTGTCAAAAATGGATTGCATAGTATCTTCCTCATTTTTTTGGAAAGCTGCTTTTGCCTGAACCATTCTGCATCTCATAAATGTTGTACATCTTTTCAATTTACCTTTTAAATTGATACTTATCGCATTACCACAAAATTCATGTACCGAACGTATAGACAGTTTTGGTCACTAATACCATATTTTTTCGCCATTATACGCCATCTGGCGTGACGGGGCTCTTTACTTTACTATGTTCTTCGACGCTAGTCAGTATAACAGTGACAATTAAGGGTGGCATTTCTGGAAGCAAGCTGCATGGGGACTGCTCGCGTATTTTTAGAACTCTTCAAACGGTACTGACCAGCAAGATATCATTACAGCTACACCCGTGTGACTATTTCTTTCCCATTCTGACCACGGTCCACGACACAGGAAAGTCATTTTTCTTTTCTTTAACCAGTTTCGATTATTTTGTTTTGGGTATTCAGTTACTAGATAGCTATGTGGGATTAGTTTTATTTGCTTACTTATCTGTGTGCGCGTGTTGTTTGTTTGTTCGTACTGAAGGCCTATTGAGTCGAAACGTCGTTCAAATCTATGTCCCCTACCAATCACGTAAAACTTTTACCATACCATTTTATTCCATTTTTTAATCAATTCTCCTTTGCATGGGGTAGCAAGTGAAAATATCTTGAAAACCACTGTAATGGATTAAGTGTGTAAAACAGCCCCTCCTACCACATCTCTTTTAAACAGGTAAATAACATCACCTCTGTCTCATTAGCAGATAAACATGTAGCTCCGTTCTGAACTCCAATTTTTCATTATGACTCCATGTCACTCCATACATTGAAGATAAATTCTTTCTTTCATTTTTATCAAATTTAGGATTGTTCTTGTCATCCAAGTGTTTATTAAATTCTAGAATTGTTATTTTTTTTTCCCTTGGTTCGCAGAGTTGGTAAAAAATTGTCTCTTTTTTACTAAACATGAAATTCTATTCTGAAATTCCTACTTTTTCTGTGCTTTTGTTTCTGTTTAAAATATTCAAAAACGTTCTCGGCTTCTACCTCCTCATCTTCTTGTCATCCTTGTCTTCCTTTTTCTACTTCTTAGCGACCGATCATTTGCTTGCGTTTTGACCACTGTTTACAACAAGCTGCAATATTTATCCTACCTACAGGACCTAGACACTGTCTTCGCTATTGCTATATTTTACCCATTTTTGTCTCAGAAAAAAAGTAAAGAACCCCGCGTAAAGGGAATAAGGTGTTAGTGATGGTAATTGTTACAGGCCTTTGGAACACGATTTTTCGGGTGATGTGGTCGGTATTATGCCCGTGCCACTATACTTTCCCTGAAACAACAATCCAGTACCCATTTAATTAAGGCTGGGTGATTCTGAAAGCCGTCTACCAGGGTGGAACCCAACCTCTTGTCCTTAGTAGTCCACTTCACTAACCACTGAGCTATCGCGGCTCAATTTTGTCTCAGAAGCAGTACTTTTTGGCCATCTATTTTCGACTTTTAACAATCAAGGAATTTTTAACGCGCACAGAGTACACACGATGAAATTCAAAGACATTAGGTTAAATACAACAATAAAAATAAATGTAAAGTACGAGACTTTAATCTGCGTCATAGCACGTGAGTTTTCACACATATGTGCTCGGTCGCCGATCCAGTAGTGTTCGGAGACATCTGGATAGTATCGCTTCAAGCATCGAAACACCCGATACGAGACGGCATTCCTCATATTCCCAGAGTTCCACCCTGGTACCCATTTCTGCCAGCGGCTGGGTCGACCACGGTGATATTTTCTTTTCCAAGTACAATTAGTAGCGAGTACAGTTAGTACAATTCGCACTTCTTCCAGCGGGAATCGAGCACGGATTGTCCGAACGTCGGGAGCCCAGTCGGGTGGTTTTCCCAACTATGCTATAAATGTTCAGCTCCAATGTTATGTCATTCCTATTATATGGACGTGCAACATAGATAAAACAAAAATGCCAATGTCGACAATACAGGCCTTCATTAATGGATGCTTGCGCAGAATAAAAGGATGGAAATGGCAGGACAAAATCACTAACATCGAATTATGGAAATGGCAGGACAAAATCACTAACATAGAATTATGGAAATGTAGCAGTCAAATACAAGTAGACAGAGAGATGCAACGATCATGATGCCGCTGAATGTGACACAACTGCTGGAAGCCAACTGAGAATATTACACAACAGGCCCTTTTTTGGAATCCCCAGGAGAAGAGACACAGAGGAAGACCAAAATATTCTTAGAGAAGACAGATGAAAGCAGAGATGAAGATGATGGGGAAAACATGGAATGATCTTAAAAGAAATGCAAGAAACAGAACGGCTTGGAAAGTGTTTGTTGAAGACCTATGCTTCACAGGGAGCTGAAAGTGTTTATTGAGGACCTATATTGGAAAGGTAGTAGAAGAAGAAGCATAATAACGGTACACATGAGGTTAGAGAGGAGACAAATACAAATAAATAAATATTATTATAGAGGGAAAGGGAGCCACGATAGCTCAGTTGTTAGTGAACTGGACTACAAAGGATAAGGGGTAGGGTTCGATCCCAACCGACGGCTTCCGGGTTCACCCAGCCTTAAACGGGTACCGGATTTTTTTTTCTGGAAAAGTAAAGCGTCACGGGCGTAATACAGACCACATTACCCCAAAAATCATGTGCTGAAGGTCTGTAAAATGTATGGTCACTAACACCATACTTCCTATACGCCCTTTGCGTGACGGGGGCTCTTTATTTTCGTTTATCTTTCTTTTTTCGGGTTTTGGTTAGGAAACAGATCACTTTACCCTCTCTTTGTTTCTCTTAGGGGAGGTAACTTTAATTTACGACGTTAAGCTCGTTTATTACCCTAGACTATACTGTAATACTTTACTATACCGAGCATACTTGATGAGAGATTACAACAGCTAGGACTGAAGAGTAATAGAGATAAGACCAACAATATGAGAATTAATACAGTTGGCAATAACCAAATAAAACTAGGAGAATTACCTCTATTAGATGTACAATCTTACATATATCTGGGCAGTAATATAGATAAAGAGGGAGGAACAGAAAATGATACCAAAATAAGGATATCAAAAGCAAGAGGAGCTTTCATTGCACTGGGAAACATGGAAATCCAAAGAAATTAGGTTAAATACTAAAATAAATTTTTTAACTCAAATGTTAAGGCGATCCTATTCCATGGCTGTGAAACATGGAGAACAACAAAATTGACAATCACGAAGATACAGACTTTCATTAATGGATGCTTACGCAGGATAAAAGGATGGAAATGGCAGAACAAAATCACTAACATAGAATTATGGAAATGTACCAGTCAAACACCAGTGGATAAAGAGATACAGCGAAGATGATGGCGCTGGATAGGACACACACTACGGAAGCCAACAGAGAGTATTACACAACAGGCCCTATTTTGGAATCCCCAGGGGAAAAGACAAAGAGGAAGACCAAGGAATTCTTGGAGAAGACAGATAGAAGCAGAAATGAAGATGATGGGGAAGACATGGAATGATCTTAAAAGAATGGCAAAAAACAGAACGACTTGGAAAGTGTTTGTTGAAGACCTATGCTCCACTGGGAGCTAAAAATGTAGAAGATACCGTAATACTGATAGTTGACTGTTGGTTACAGGATTAGTAAACCAGACCTGATTCTTTTGTATGTAAATAGTAACAAGAAAGAAAGTGTTAAAGGGAGAAAGGCAAATTCGGTACATAAAATTGCCCTGCAGATGTTGCAAGTTTTAGCTCAAAACATATGATATTCTAGCTGTATGTAAACTAAAACATAAATAAAGTATATGTCTATTTTACGCCCCTTTAAGGGGAGACAAACCAAATGAGAATTAAGCGTGATCTAGAATACGCAAACAGAATCATACAAATTGTACACAAGAAATTATACACAGCAGATATAAGAAAATAGTCATACTAGAAACGTTTTCTACTAAAGAACATGTAAGACCACGGAACTTGTCAGACTTTCTAAAAGAGCAGGTCTTGAAAACTCACAGAAGAAGTCAGAACTGCCTTTATTTATTAGATCTTTGATTGTGTAAAATTCTCTCTCACGGAAATCCATGCCCTCGCTTAACCTTCGAGTCATAGGTTAGCGAAATCTGGGGCGGTGTCAACACAGAATGCCAACCATAATGGTACCTCTTCTGGGACCGGTGTCAGTGTTGCTGTATATCACTCCAACTTAATTATATCCCGTTCCTTTTATTCGCAGAATACATTTTTTAAACATAATTAACCGTCTTATTTAATGTATTATCCTAAAACCCCGTTTCTTTAACATTATTCTTTTTATCTTAATATCTATTACAAACATTATTACTCCCCCGTTTCTCTACCATTATTCTTTCTATTTGTATTTCTGTTAAGACATTATCACATTTTTGGAGTCGGTCGAGATATTTTACTGAGGTCCTGCACTTCAAATGATCATGTTGTGCTTGGATGAGGGCTGGGTAGTCTAGAGCTAAGACGTCAGCCTAGGGAAGGGAAGAACGCAGGATCAAAGCCCACTAGAAGCGACGGTGATTTATCAAACTTCGGAAAAAAAATAATTTGTGGCTTCCTTTTTTGACGTTACCGTCCCCTGATCTCTTGGGTAGTGAGATCTGATGTCTAGCCCTCTCGGATAACGGCAATAAACAGGAGTTTTTCCGGTGCAATAGCGAACGTTAAAGAACCCTTGGGGTTAAAGCGCATCATACATCCCTATATGCTTGGATGTGGCATAAACGGAAGTGCGCACGGGTACGTGTTCGAGAAGTGTGTACATGTACATTTTGTGTACGCACACGTACCCGCGCGCACTTCCGTTTATGCCACATCCATGTGTACAGGGGCGATTTTATTTTCTTTCCATTTCTCCTAGTTCAAAATTATTATATATTTTTAATTATTTTTTTTTTTTAATTGAAGACCTATAAATAATCTCTGTATAAGTCTCGTATATAACGTCAGGAAATTAACAAAAGAAAAGTATTATTACTATGAGGAATCTCCGAGGCGAGTGACAAGCAAAAATCGTACACAATCAAAGGGCACAAACAATGCTGAATAAAATAAATAAATACTCAAAGACTAAAAACAATTAGAACCAAGAATTAAACCCGCATCCATCCTTTGCTACAGCATCTTGTTTATGATGAAAGCTGTTGTGCAATCTCTCTAGCTACTTGTTTGTGAACGAGATCTCCGTACAAGATACTTTTATTTGGAATATCAAGATAGTTTATCTATCGCCCTGTCGTGACAGGCTCACAGGGCATAGACCCCAGATACTCTTTCTCTTTCTCTAAACTTTATTTTTAGCAGTTATTTTTTTAAAATAATTTGTACGTGCGTTGTACGTTGTAGAGGTGCGCGTGGCCGTGCGGCTAGTACCACTGCTCCGCTGGCTGAAAAGCTGACGTTCAGTGTTTGAAGCCCGCGGTAGACAGGAAGAATTTTTTCTATCGGGGGTGAAATAAAAATTCAGAGTCTCACACGTCGTGGCGACTGCTTGACCAAGCGGCCTTTATCCCTCTGGTTCTATCGTTGACCCCCCCCCCCCCCCCGACATACATCAGCAATGGTACTGTGTGTCGTTAAGATAGTTGTATGTTTGTTCCTGCTGTAGGCCCATTTAGCCGAAACGTCGTTCTGGTTTGTGTTGTCCACTTGTAACGTGAAGCTTTAACCATACCGTTTTTTTTTCTGTTTTTTTTCAATATTTTTTTTGTACTTCTCTTTAGAGAGCCCTCGGGAGTTAAAAACGAAAAAGAGTGGTGTAAAAATAGAACCACAGTACGGATCAAATTACCAGCAGAAATCTATTCATGCCGTGAATCTAGCCAGGCCGTACTACGGCGTTAGTGCACATCGGCCACAATTCTCCTCGGATTTTCTTGAGGGGCATATCGGAGCACCCATGGGTTCGCCTGTTGTGCAGTCATGACGATCTTAATCAACAACAACACAATTTATGCCGTCTTCGCGTTGAAAGTGGGTGACTCCGAATCGCAATTTCACCGGAAGATCATTAAAAAAAAATAAAGTACCCCCGTCACGCCAAGTGGCGTATAGGGAAATATGGTGTTAGTGACCATACATTTTACAGACCTTCAGCACATGATTTTTGGGGTAATGTGGTCGGTATTACGCCCGTGCTGCTTTACTTTTCCATTTAAAAAAATCCGGTACCCATTTAAGGCTGGGTGAACCCGGAAGCCGTCGGTTGGGATCGAACCCTACCCCTTGTCCTTTGTAGTCCAGTTAACTAACCACTGAGCTGTCGCAGCTCCCGGGAAGATCATATCGTCATTTGATATTCTCCTTCCGTTGTGTTGCACTATCTCTCTATTGAATGTTAGCTACCACGAAGTGGCAATTTTACACTGTCTTTCCTTGATAATACACAACAAGTATCTTTTCAGTCTACACATTCTTTGTTCATGTGGTCAGCACTAAACCAGTATGTCCTTCTTTTCCAGTCAGCACTAAACCCGTATGTCCTTCTTGTCCAGTCAGCACTAAACCCGTATGTCCTTCTTTTCCAGTCAGCACTAAACCAGTATGTCCTTCTTTTCCAGTCAGCACTAAAGCAGTATGTCCTTTTCTAGGAATGAAGTCTCGATAGTTGAGTAATTTCTATGTCTTTTGTTGTTTTCTTTACATATGTATGCGAGAGCTGGAAAACAACAAAAGACATAGAAACAAAGTTGAACTCATTTGAAAATAAATGTGTAAGTAAAATAGTTTGTATTGCGTGGAACGAATCCAAAACAAACGAGGAAATTAGAGAAATCGCCAATCAACCACTAATATCGTCAGTAGTGAGGAAAAGACGTTGGACATATGTTGGTTATGAGAACAGATAATAACCGAATAGCAAAGCAAGCCCTCAAGTGGGAAACAGCAAGTAGGAGGAAAAGAGGCCAATCCAGAAAAACACTGAGATGGACATTGATCAGAGAGGCAAAAGCAGCAGGAATCGGTTCCCTTAATGAGATTGAGATGCTTTCACAGAACAGAGACAAATGGCGAGATATGGTAAAAGATCTTTATCAGTATTGAGACAGCTAAAAAGAATGTTTAGAAAAAGAGAAAGAGTATCTGGGTCTATGCCCTGTGAGCCTGTCACGACAGGGCGATAGATAGACTATCTTGATATTCCAAATAAAAGTATCTTGTACGGAGATCTCGTTCACAAACAAGTAGCTAGAGAGATTGCACAACAGCTTTCATCATAAACAAGATGCTCTTTGATTGTGTACAGTTTATGATCTTTGATCTCTTTGATTGTGTACAGTTTATGATCTTTGATCTCTTTGATTGTGTACAGTTTATGATCTTTGATCTCTTTGATTGTGTACAGTTTATGATCTTTGATCTCTTTGATTGTGTACAGTTTATGATCTTTGATCGTGTACAGTTTATGATCTTTGATCTCTTTGATTGTGTACAGTTTATGATCTTTGATCTCTTTGATTGTGTACAGTTTATGATCTTTGATCTCTTTGATTGCGTACAGTTTATGATCTTTGATCTCTTTGATTGCGTACAGTTTATGATCTTTGATCTCTTTGATTATGTACAGTTTATGATCTTTGATCTCTTTGATTGTGTACAGTTTATGATCTTTGATCTCTTTGATTGTGTACAGTTTATGATCTTTGATCTCTTTGATTGTGTACAGTTTATGCTTGTCACTCGCCTCGGAGATTCCTCATAATAACACAACTTTTCTTTGATTGTGTACAGTTTATGCTTGTCACTGGCCTCGGAGATTCCTCATAATAACACAACTTTTCTTTGATTGTGTACAGTTTATGCTTGTCACTCGCCTCGGAGATTCCTCATAATAACACAACTTTTCTTTTGCTACTTTCCTGAGGTTATATACCAGACTTATACAGAGACGTTCGTTCGTTCGTTCGCTTTCGCCAGCTTTGACCTCTGACGAAGTCCCACCCACTCAATTTTGTGGGACTGAATTTTGCGTGTAAAGTCTGTTTTATCCCATTACAGGATGCCCCTCGCCATGCAGGCAGATTTACTCCGACTTCAGAGGTACTAATTTTTAGGGAATTAGTAAAACCCAGGTGTCCTCGCCAGGGTACGAACCCCGGCTGTTGCAGTGACGATATAAAGGTCTTCAACAAACACTTTCCAAGCCGTCTACTTCTTGCCATTCTTTTAAGATCATTCCACATCTTCCTCACCATCTTCATCTCTGCTTCCATCAGTCTTCTCCGAGAATATTTTTGTCTTTCTCTTTGTCTTTTTCTTTAGGGATTCCAAAAAAGGACCTGTTGTATAACACTCTCAGTTGATTTCCACAGTGCGTTTCCTATCCAGCGCCATCATCTTCATTTCTTTATCTACTTGTATTTGACTGGTTCATATCCATAATTATATGTTAGTGATTTTGTCCTGCCAATTCCATCCTTTTATTCTACGTAAGCATTCATATATCGGGGAAAAGTTTCAGCTAACAGGGCAAATATGTTAAGTAAAAAATTACCTATGAAGTAGGCGGATGTGTCGGGCCGAAAAGAGCACATATCACAGTTTTACCGTAAATTTGCGACACCATGCAATCACGCTAATTTTATAAGAAATATTAAGAAGAAGATACGAAGAACGACCACTCTGTTAGTAATTATTAATTATAATGACTTTCCATGTTATTAATTATTAATTACAATGACTTTCCATGTTATTAATTATTAATTATAATGACTTTCCATGTTATTAATTATTAATTATAATGACTTTCCATGTTATTAATTATTAATTATAATGACTTTCCATGTTATTAATTATTAATTATAATGACTTTCCATGTTATTAATTATTAATTATAATGACTTTCCATGTTATTAATTATTAATTATAATGACTTTCCATGTTATTAATTATTAATTATAATGACTTTCCATGTTATTAATTATTAATTATAATGACTTTCCATGTTATTAATTATTAATTACAATGACTTTCCATGTTATTAATTATTAATTACAATGACTTTCCATGTTATTAATTATTAATTACAATGACTTTCCATGTTATTAATTATTAATTATAATGACTTTCCATGTTATTAATTATTAATTACAATGACTTTCCATGTTATTAATTATTAATTACAATGACTTTCCATGTTATTAATTATTAATTACAATGACTTTCCATGTTATTAATTATTAATTATGATGACTTTCCATGTTATTAATTATTAATTATAATGACTTTCCATGTTATTCATTATTAAATATGATGACTTTCCATGTTATTCATTATTAATTATAATGACTTTCCATGTTATTCATTATTAAATATGATGACTTTCCATGTTATTCATTATTAATTATAATGACTTTCCATGTTATTCACTGCTAATTAAAAATGCAATCCTTCATTTTGCAGCTGAGGCAGTTTTTCAGCGACAGAAAGTATGACGTCACATAGCAATAACTCATGCAAACTCAATTTCTTCAACGTCATACAACCACACGACACTGGGCCGAAATGCAAGAGCAAAGGCGCCGCTAGATGGCCTACGTGCACGAAAAGACCAATGGAAAAGAGGTTAGGGACTTCTAATAACATAAATATATAAAATATTTATGGATATTATTTTTTTTGTTGTGTAATTACTTGTCTTCTAGCTTTATCTATTTTGTGCAACAGTTTGGCCGTCCATCCACTGACCCCAGTCTTTCCGGCGACGTAAAATAATTAGCAAAATGCCTTTCCAGATAAATGTTTACGAGTAAAGCAGCATGCCAGTGTATTGTTTTGTGTTTTGCTAATTTATTTATTGTTCGTGTTTCCCCATGTCTGATATTAAATCTCTAGGTTCTATAGCAGCGATTATTTCGTCGGATTCAAAATAAAAATAGCGCCAAATGTGTTTGCTCATTAAACATAACAGACAACGTGGCATATCAAAAACATGATAGAGGACAAGAAATAAAAATGCTATTATTTTATTATGAATTTGTTTGCCACACGTAGGCCAAAATAATAAATTAATATCACAGGTTGGTTAGAACTGAGGAACGAACATTAGAACATATATATGTGCGTGTGTGTGTTTGTGTTGTCTATGCTAGATAGCAGTAAATTTGGGAAAGTAATTATCTCTAAAGGAAAAAAAATAGAGGTTGAATACGATTTACTGACATGTCATAGCCACATAAATTAAGTTTGCGAAGTACTAAACAATGAATGTAAGTGCTGTAGAATAGTCACTTGGTAATTAATTTGATTTGTGGTGCATGAACATTTCAGATAGGGTACTCGCCAAACTTTACAATCGACTCTGGCTGGCTGGGTAGAGGTGTAGGGGGTAAAACGTTAACCTCGGGACTGGGAAGTCTAGGGTTCGATTCCTTCCAGTGCAGTGGAAATTGTTCACCTCGTATACGTGGTTTCCTTGTGGCTTTACCCTTCCATTATTGAGTTATTAGCGGGTTATCATCATTGCACTCCGAACATGTCCATAGATGCTTAGATCCCCTCCTTGGCAAGTCCTGCATTGTCCAGCGACTGACGACTCCAAAGCAAAGCTTCACCTTTCACCTGTCTGTGGGTAGGGAAGTCCGATACCTAGCCCTCTTGGAGAACAGCGAAAAACAGGAACCCCGTGTGAACCCGTCTTTCGTTTTACAAAACCCTTGGTAGTTAAAATTTAAAACACTTTGCAAAAAATTGCCGGTTTTGGGGGTAAAAATATATTAAGCAAGTTTACTAAGACCGAAGATGGACGTGTTGAGCATAACAACACAAGTATTGCAGTTTTGTCGCTAACTAGTTGGCATCAACGCCAAATCAACATATGAAGATTAAGAAGAAGAGGTTTTGGTTATTGGTTATGGAAGGCCCCGGTATCACTGCAAACGAATTAAAATCCATAAATGCTCAACCGCTGTGCCAGCGGAATCATCCGAATTACTAACTCATCTCCCAAACAAAGAAAGGTAACTGTAGTGCTCATCGTAGCAGTCTCAGCACACGCCGAAAGACATAAGGCGAAACCGCGCAGAAAGTGAACACAGCCAACTGTTCCCTGTCATACGATAGCATTATTCGTAGAGAAACAATTGGAATATCGAAACATGATCAAAACGGATGAGACACACAGCTCACGGTGTGCACAGAGCACTTAACTCAGTAGCTCCTGCAACAAGCCGGACTTGGAGTATGAGGAAACTGCAACAAGGAACACTTTTCAGACATAGCCTTCAATGTATCCTACCGCCTATCCACCATACACCTGAAGTTTCAAGAAGAGGTAATGTACTCGGTCCCAGCGATTTATGATCTCATAGGAAATGAGATTAGTCCTACTGGAGACGGAAATTAAAATTTAATTTTTTTTTTTTAAAGTTGAGCATGTATATAGAAGTTAGTATGTTTAATACCTGCCCAGGTGTTAGGTCACATACTGAGCGCAGGTAAAAGTAACCGTAGCAGTTGAAATTATACAACACAGGCCTGTTGGATGAAAGTATGTCCCTGCCTAGATCAAATATCACGACTTAAGCTTGATAATATCAAATTCCTGTTCAGCGTGTGTGTGATACCAGTGCTAACTTTGGATGTGATACCAGTGCTAACTTTGGATGTGATACCAGTGCTAACTTTGGATGTCATACCAGTGCTAACTTTGGATGTGATAGCAGTGCTAACTTTGGATGTGATACCAGTTCTAACTTTGGATGTGATACCAGTGCTAACTTTGGATGTGATACCAGTGCTAACTTTGGATGTGATACCAGTGCTAACTTTGGATGTGATACCAGTGCTAACTTTGGATGTGATACCAGTTCTAACTTTGGATGTGATACCAGCGCTAACTTTGGATGTGATACCAGTGCTAACTTTGGATGTGATACCAGTGCTAACTTTGGATGTGATACCAGTGTTAACTTTGCATGTGAAAGTAACAAATCCATCAGGAATTTAGATAGGAAATTAGATGCCTTTGAAAACAAATGTCTTCGTAAGATTTCAAATAAAAGCTGGAAAGAAAACATTTCAAATGAACAGATAGGAGGCGAATCAAAACAAGAATACGTGTCGAGTTTTACAACAATCATCATCATCAAGTACCGGGCCTGCTAACTTTGGTGATCATGTCTCTCCACAACTTTCGATCTCGACAGTTATTTATCATTTCTGTTGTTGACCTTCTGCCAAGCCATTTCTCTTAAGCTGTCTGGTATCAATCAATTTTCAATTTTCCCAGTTGTTACATTATATTCCAGTTGTTTTCTTGTCATTACATGGCCAAACAATTATGACTGTTTCTTCCTAATATTGAAAATTAGCTCTCTTTTTGCTTTGGTCTCTTTCAGAACGTTTTATTTACTCTTCTTAGCTGTCCATGGTATTCTCAACATTATTCTGTAAAACCACATTTCTACAGACTCCAGTTATTTTCTTTTCTGTTGTCCCATTGTCTATGATTAACATGCATATGTTAAAACTGGTTACACATGAAATAACAGATAATTGATAATCACTGATAAAGTTAGTGATATTTTCTGTAACACCTTTCAGCTATGTAATAGTTATTGACCCCTCTGTTATTTTTCAAACACACCGCCTCCATTTCAAGTAGTAGTCTAGTTTAAAAGATTTGCAGTCGTGAAGGTACACAATCTTCTCATTTCTCACTTATCCCCCTTTTAAGTATACCTTTGCCCCAAATAAACCTTCAACGCTCTGAACCAGAGGTTCTCAAGCTCTTTTATTTAATAAACAAGATTTTAAAAGGTAAAGAGACCCTCGTCATGCCAAGTGGCCTATAGGTAATAGGGTGTTAGTGACCATAAATTTTACAGACCCTCGGCACATGATTTATGGGGTAATGTGGTCGGTATCACGCCCGTGACGCTTTACTTTCACAGAAAAATCATGTACCCATTAAAGGCTGGGTGAACCCGGAAGCCGTCGGTGGGGATCGAACCCTACCTCTTGTCCTGTGTAGTCAAGTTCACTAACCACTGAGCTATCGCGGCTCCCAATAAACAAGATAGCTGATTAAAAATTCAGTCGCATCTTCTTCTTTTCTGTGCAGCCGTCCACAGATAGTTCTCTTCATTCTCAAAGCTGTCATATGTAGGTGTATGTCTTTGTCGAGCTGTCATTCGTTAGTGTATGTCTTTTTTTAGCTGTTATATGTCAGTGTTTATCTTTGTCGAGCTGTTATGTGCCATTGTCGGTGTCCATGTTGAGCTGTTATATGTCAATGTATGTTTTGTCGAGTTGTAATTTCTCAGTGCTTATCTTTGTCGAGCTGTTATATGTCAGTGTTTATCTTTGTCGAGTTGTTTTAGCCAGTGTGGGTGTCCATTTGAGCTGTCATATATCAATGTATGTTTTGTCGAGTTGTAATTTGTCAGTGTATGTCTTTTTTGAGCTGTTATATGTCAGTGTATGTCTTTGTCGAGCTGTTACATGTCAGTGTTTATCTTTGTCGAGCCGTTACATGTCAGTGTTTATCTTTGTCGAGCTGTTTTGTGCCAGTGTGGTTGTCCATGTTGAGCTGTCATTTGTCAATGTATGTTTTGTCGAGTTGTCATTTGTCGGTGTATGTCTTTGTCGAGCTGTTATATTCCAGTGTATGCCCCTGTTGAGCTGTTATATGTCATTGTATGTCTTGTCTTTCTTAACCCATCACATACCACAATAAGCCCTTGTTGAGCTGTTATATATAAATGTATACCTTTTGTTTGCCCTTTGCAGTCACTCATACTATTAAATAGAGAATACAAGTCAAATAGAGAAGAATAGCAATACAAATATTAAATACAATGAAGGACATATGACACAATATGAACAAAAGAAAAATAAAACTACCGAGAACATACAGAAAAATAGGTAGATAGAACGGCATCTTCAAGTACCGGATTTACTTAATTCTTGAATTCTATCAACTTGTCTATATCTATCTATCTATCTATCTATCTATCTATCTATCTATCTATCTATCTATCTATCTATCTATCTATCTATCTATCTATCTATCTATCTATCTATCTATCTATCTATCTGTCTGTCTGTCTGTCTGTCTGTCTGTCTGTCTGTCTGTCTGTCTGTCTGTCTGTCTGTCTGTCTGTCTGTCTGTCTGTCTGTCTGTCTGTCTGTCTGTCTGTCTGTCTGTCTGTCTGTCTGGTCTGTCTGTCTGTCTGCCTGCCTGCCTGCCTGCCTGCCTGACTGCCTGCCTGCCTGCCTGCCTGCCTGCCTGCCTGCCTGCCTATCTATCTATCTATCTATCTATCTATCTATCTATCTATCTATCTATCTATCTATCTATCTATCTATCTATCTATCTATCTATCTATCTATCTATCTATCTATCTATCTATCTATCTATCTATCTATCTATCTATCTATCTATCTATCTGCCTACCTACCTATCTATCTACCTACCTACTTACCTACCTACCTACCTACCTACCTATCTACCTGTCTGTCTGTCTATCTATTTATCTACTATACGTCTATGTGTCTATCTGTCTGTCCGTTCATCCGTCATTGTGACTGTCTGTTTGTCTCTGTGTCTATATGTCTATATGTCTGTCTTTCTGTCTGTCTATATAGCTTATTCTCTTCCGGGCGACAGTTGGTCTCGAAGCAAGACGCCTGTCTTGAGACAGAGAGGTTGTGGATTCAAATCCCAGCAAAACTGGTTAGGATTTTATTTATGAGTTCTCTCTGCAGGAACCAACCCTGGTCTCAGCAGCGAGGCCGTGCTGGAAACATCAATTACTCATCGACGGAAAAAATATTAGTACCTCAGAAATCGGAGTTATCTGCCTGTGCGGCGAGGGACCCCTGTGCACACGGCTGCCAGTGAAAAATGGATTAACACGCAAAATTCAGTTCCTAGTCTCTAGGGTCTTCGTCAGAGGTAAAAAGCTGGCGAACGAGAAAAAAAATGTTCTTCCTATATTCCTTGAGATGCGGTGGGAGATGCAAAGTTATAGCTCTCCTCCCTCTTGCTGTCTCAGCCATTGTCAACAGATGATTTAGCATTTCTTGGATGTTGCCAGTCCATCTTACTCTGGGTCTACCACGGCCTTTTCTTCCATCGTCCCTTTTAATAGATGAAAAAGTAAGTAAAGACTCCCCGTCACGCAAAGTAGCGTATAGGGAATATGGTGTTAGTGACCATAAATTTTACAGACCTTCAGCACATGATTTTTTGGGGTAATGTGGTCGGCATTACGCCCGTGCCGCTTTACTTTCCCAGAAAAAAAATCGGTACCCATTTAAAGTTGGGTGAACCCGGAAGCCGTCGGTTGCGATCGACACCTACCCCTTGTCCTTTGTAGTCCAGTTCACTAACCACTGAGCTATCGCGGCTTCCTTTTAATACGTGTGTTATAAGACATATGATCTCATAGCATTCTATCGTGATGAACGGACTGTTTAATGTGAGAATCACCGCTTGAAAGAAATCATCGTGGTGAGAGTAGCAGTAAGAGAGAGATCGTATAAGGTCTGGTTTTCTCATCACCTGACAGGATTCCCGTACTTCCCTCCAGGCACTGCCTTAGAACTTCCACAAAAAAATCTCTGAACTTTAACAAGAGCATCGGAAAGCTAGTTGTGCTTTATTTTGTTTTTATTTATTTATTTCTTTAGCGCAGTCACAACTAAAAACAGGGTAAGAGAGAGCAACAACAAAATTCCAAGACGCACATCAACAAAGCACTCTCTTTTCAAATCAAACAGTAAAATGTGTTGTATGTTTGTTTTTGAAAAGGAAAAACGGCAAGATGTATGTGCGTTTTGTTAGTTTATATTACTTTGCTTATGTATCTGATATGACGTGGTGTATTTATTAATGACATGGTGTTGTCTATATGGAGACCAACCAGGATATTCTCAAGAAGTATAGGAATCAATATGCATAGAGATGACAATTATTTTCAATTAGTGGCAGGCAGATAGATAGATAGATAGATAGATAGATAGATAGATAGACAGACAGACAGACAGACAGACAGACAGACAGACAGACAGACAGACAGACAGACAGACAGACAGACAGACAGACAGACAGACAGACAGGCAGGCAGGCAGGCAGGCAGGCAGGCAGGCAGGCAGGCAGGCAGGTAGGTATGTAGGTAGGTAGGTAGGTAGGTAGGTAGGTAGGTAGGTAGGCAGGCAGGTAGGCAGGTAGACAGGCAGGCAGGCAGGCAGGCAGGTAGGCAGGTAGGTAGGTAGGTAGGTAGGTAGGTAGGTAGGTAGGTAGGTAGGTAGGTAGGTAGATAGATAAATTGTGATGGGGACTACAGCTACCTTTCTTTGTTTGGAAGATGTGTTAGTAAATCGGATGATTCCGAATGACTACTTACTGTAACGGGCAGTTGAGCAATTATGGATTTTAATTCGTTTGTATTGATACCGGGGCCTTCCATAACAAATTTTTTTTATGGGACTTTTGTTGCTATTTGATAACGTTGACCATACGATTGAATGTCTTCATTCTCAAAACTTTAGAAAGTGTTAAATTCATATATGGTACGGTTCTGTTGTAAGTTACACAGAGTAGCGGAGTTCGCTACAATCTACTCACAATGTCGACTTCAGTAAGTTACTTTTGAATTTTGAGTTTGTCTTTTTTTGCTTGCGTTCGCCCGATGACTAAAGAAGAGTACTTCTTCATCATCCGCCCTTAAAAGGACTTTAAGTGGGCGTGTCTGCGTTGTGTTGTGGTTTGCAGTATATCTGTGATATTTGCGCCTTTCTGCCCACAACATCCGACTTCAGCATGTTATTTTTGAGTACCGGGATGTCTTCCCTCTTCGATCCCTACTCGCTTGGCCAGACTAGACAGGTTAGTCTGTTACTAGAGGAACCACGGAGAGGTGGAGCAGGGTCTAGGTGGTTCTGGTTCACCGATCCTATCGCAAGCCATCAGCTGTGGGTCGCTGACAACTTCCAGTTCAGGGACTGTGAGGCACGCCTTCGCCTCGTCATTTTTAAAAAAATCCCTACCTGGTTTGGTTGGATCGTGATCAAATCAAGTTCATTGATCGTGACGCTCATTTATCGCCATCATCATGTGCCATATCAGTTGGCGTAGGCGATCATGTCCTTCCACATTCTTCTATCCACCTTGCAGCGTTTTCCATGCCATGGCACCAAGTTATCTAGTATCTTCTCTTTTTGTCGACCGCATGGATTTCTTCTCCTACATTTTTGCCTCTTCTAACCAAGTATTCAAAATTTTCATCTTCTCATGATGTGCCCGAAAAATATTAATTGTCTCTATCTGGTGTTTTAAGGAATTCAATTTTTTTGTTGGCCTCTTTGAGAATATCCTGGTTGGTCTTTTTAGCTATCCATTGAACTTTCAATAATATTGTGAGAAATCCCATCTCTGTGGCCTCTAATCGTCTTTTCATTTGTTTGTCTACTGTCTATGATTCGCTTCCATAGGTCAGCATTGTCTCTATATAGCACCTATGAACTCTCTTTCTCACTTTTTTGACATAGATTTGTTGTTTAAGACGTTTTTGATTTTCTAAATTGCTATTTTTGCATGAACTATTCTGCTCTTTATTTCTGTGGTGCATCTTCCATGTGAGGTTATTATTGAGCCCACATATTTGAAACATTGCACTTGTTTCAGATTTGTCCTGTTTATTGTTATGCTACATGATTCTGATGATTGCTTCTTCGACATGACCAGTACTCATTTATAGTTGTACAGTACACGAGCATGCTTCTTCGACATGACCAGTACTCATTTATAGTTGTACAGTACACGAACATGCTTCTTCGACATGACCAGTACTCATTTATAGTTGTACAGTACACGAACATGCTTCTTCGACAATACCAGTACTCATTTATAGTTGTACAGTACACGAACATGCTTCTTCGACATGACCAGTACTCATTTATAGTTGTACAGTACACGAGCATGTATCTTCGACTTGACCAGTACTCATTTATAGTTGTACAGTACACGAGCATGCTTCTTCGACATGACCAGTACTCATTTATAGTTGTACAGTACACGAGCATGCTTCTTCGACATGACCAGTACTCATTTATAGTTGTACAGTACACGAACATGCTTCTTCGACATGACCAGTACTCATTTATAGTTGTACAGTACACGAGCATGCTTCTTCGACATGACCAGTACTCATTTATAGTTGTACAGTACACGAGCATGCTTCTTCGACATGACCAGTACTCATTTATAATTGTACAGTACACGAGCATGCTTCTTCGACAATACCAGTACTCATTTATAGTTGTACAGTACACGAGCATGCTTCTTCGACATGACCAGTACTCATTTATAGTTGTACAGTACACGAGCATGCTTCTTCGACAATACCAGTACTCATTTATAGTTGTACAGTACACGAGCATGCTTCTTCGACAATACCAGTACTCATTTATAGTTGTACAGTACACGAGCATGCTTCTTCGACTTGACCAGTACTCATTTATAGTTGTACAGTACACGAGCATGCTTCTTCGACAATACCAGTACTCATTTATAGTTGTACAGTACACGAGCATGCTTCTTCGACATGACCAGTACTCATTTATAGTTGTACAGTACACGAGCATGCTTCTTCGACATGACCAGTACTCATTTATAGTTAAATGCTGACGTCAACTGATTTTAAAGATCAGGGTTCCATTCTAAAGTGTGTATTTTTTTGTTTGTTCTTGAACGATAAGACTTCGGGATTAACACAACCCCTGAAAATAGGTACCAGAGTTTTTTTTTTTTTTTTTAAATATATGTTCCTAGGAAACTAAGGCGGATACCGAAAGTTCTCTTTGTATACATTTTGTCCAATGTATTCTAATTTTAGAAATTTAAACTTTCTCTTTTGTATCAAAAATGTTTCAGATTATAAAAATTCAAACTTTCTCTTTACTTACATTTTATCCAAAATGTTACAGATTGTAGAAATGTAATACTTTCTCTTTTGTATCCAACATATTCAAATTATATAAAAATAAAACTTTCTCTTCGTATACATGTTGTTCGAAATGGTGAAATTCTGCAAGGACAATTAGTACATCGTATTTCAGCAGGGCGCTATAATTTTGTGTTTGATATTTTATTCTTAAGTACAGCGGTCAGGTGTTGTGCTGACCCATGTGTCTGTGAACACCGCAAAAATGTCAAATAGGAGCACAAACACCATTTTCCTCACACATTTTTATAACATTCATCCCGGTGCATCCGGTTTCAGTAAGCATTGATACGGAACTTTGCTTCCTTAGCCTCTCTTCTCCTGGACATTTCCAACAAGGCAGAAGCTGTTTGTAACCAGGGGTTTCTCTCCTAGAGTGACAGGCGGTGATTAAAGATTAAAGAACTTTTTCCCATTCTTCTCTTCTGTCGTTTTTGTCATTATTTACTCATTTAGTGAACGCTGATGAATCCTATCGATATTTTACTGCAGAGAAGCGATACTTCCGGTTTTAGGACCGACATATCCGTCTTCCGCACTGGTAGATTTTGAAGAAAAAAACCTTGTTGCCTGGGCTGTGATCACTTTTGGTTTATTGTCTTCAAATTTTAACTGTCAAGAGTTCTATAACGTGCGGGAGTGCACACGGGACGGGACCTCGTATTTTTCGCTCTTTTTTTCGAGAGAATAGACATGTCGGATGTCGGTATCCAGAGACTTGTGCACGGTAAAGTCACCAGGAAACAACGGATTCAAAACAAAGTATTCACACCACCTGTAGTAAGATTCCAAGTGAAGTATTCCCACCACCTGCAGTAAGATTCTAAGTGAAGTATTCCCATCACCTGTAGTAGGATTCCTAGTGAAGAATTCCCACTACTTATAGTAGGGTTCCAAGTGAAGAATTCCAACCCCTTGTAGCAAGATTCCAAGTGAAGAATTCCAACCACTTATAGTAGGGTTCCAAGTGAAGAATTCCAACCCCTTGTAGTAAGATTCCTAGTGAAGAATTCCCACCCCTTGTAGTAAGATTCCAAGTGAAGAATTCTCACCCCTTGTAGCACGATTCCAAGTGAAGAATTCCCACCCCTTGTAGTAAGATTCCAAGTGAAGAATTCCCACCCCTTGTAGTAAGATTCCTAGTGAAGAATTCCCACCCCTTGTAGTAAGATTCCAAGTGAAGAATTCCCACCCCTTGTAGTAAGATTCCAAGTGAAGAATTCCCACCCCTTGTAGTAAGATTCCAAGTGAAGAATTCCCATCCCTTGTAGTAAGATTCCAAGTGAAGAATTCCCACCCCTTGTAGTAAGATTCCAAGTGAAGAATTCCCACCCCTTGTAGTAAGATTCCAAGTGAAGAATTCCCACCCCTTGTAGTAAGATTCCTAGTGAAGAATTCCTACACCTTGTAGCACGATTCCTAGTGAAGAATTCCTACACCTTGTAGTACGATTCCAAGTGAAGAATTCCTACACCTTGTAGCACGATTCCAAGTGAAGAATTCCTACACCTTGTAGTAAGATTCCAAGTGAAGAATTCCTACACCTTGTAGTAAGATTCCAAGTGAAGAATTCCTACACCTTGTAGTAAGATTCCAAGTGAAGAATTCCTACACCTTGTAGCACGATTACAAGTGAATAATTCCTACACCTTGTAGTACGATTACAAGTGAATAATTCCTACACCTTGTAGTACGATTACAAGTGAATAATTCCTACACCTTGTAGTACGATTACAAGTGAATAATTCCTACACCTTGTAGTACGATTACAAGTGAATAATTCCTACACCTTGTAGTACGATTACAAGTGAATAATTCCTACACCTTGTAGTACGATTACAAGTGAATAATTCCTACACCTTGTAGTACGATTACAAGTGAATAATTCCTACACCTTTTATTACGATTACAAGTGAATAATTCCTACACCTTGTAGTAGGATTATAAGTGAATAATTCCTACACCTTTTATTACGATTACAAGTGAATAATTCCTACACCTTGTAGTAGGATTCGAAGTGAGGAATTCCCACCCCTTGTAGTAGGATTCGAAGTGAAGTATTCCTATCACCTGTAGTACGATTCTAAGTGAAGAATTCATACCCCTCTAGTAATATTCTAAATGAAGTATTCCCACTACACAACACAGCGCTTTTTTCCTATTTAAATGTATACCATGCTCTGTTTTAAAAAAAAATAATCGTATATATATATATATATATATATATATATATATATAACTACATACATACTTTTATATGTTTACGATATAACATATCTATGTAATACGTGTTTAGGTCTTTCTTTATAAAGTAAAGGTAACGGTAAAGTATGGGATTTGACTCAACGTCTTAGGAGACGAGTTTTAACCCATATGTGCTTCACCGCCTATCCAGAAGTGTTCGGAGACTTCTGGATAGTGTCGCTTCAAGCATCGAAGCTCACGATTCGCTCTTCACATTATCAGAGTACTACCATTGGACCTATTTCAGCCAGCGGCTACATCTCTATACCGCGTGGGTATTTTTTTTCCAACCTAGAGTACAATTCACACTGCTTCCAGAGGGAATCGAACACGGGTTGTCCGAACATCGATAGCTCATTTCGGTTGTTTTTCCAACTAGGCTACCGAGGCCCCCTCTTCTTTTAAAAAAATAACCAAATGATTCTTTTTCTGTTAAACAAAAATACGACGACATTGTCAGAGAAGATAATAACACTTTTGTTGATGCAAAGATGTTAAACATAGAATTATGGAAATGTACCAGTCAAATATGAAGTGGATAAAGAGATACAGTAAAGACGATGGCGCTGGATAGGACACACAATGCGGAAGCCAAATGAGAGTGTTACACAACAAGCCCTTTTTTGGAATCCCCAGGGAAAAAGACAAAGAGGAAGACAAGGAATTCTTGGAGAAGACAGATATAAGCAGAAATGAAGATGATGGGGAAGACATGGAACGATCTTAAAAGAATGGCAAGAAACAGAACGGCTTGGAAAGTGTTTATTGAAGACCTATGCTCCACAGGGAGTTGAAAGGTAGAAGAAAAAGATGCAAAAAGTATCGATTTCGTGGTGCTGCCTCGAGCATGGCATATCGTTCAAGCTAACAAGTACTTTTCTTTATGTTTATTGTTCAGGGGAAATTATTTCGAGGTGTTGAGTGTTTGTGCCGTCACTTAATTCAAACTCTCAACCTCAACGTACCTTTTTCTCTCTCTCATACACACACACACACACACACTATATACTCGGTACATCTTTATTTCTCTGCTACATCTAACTCTACCTACCTTTCCGCGTACATACACGCTCACCATACATATATATATATATATACAGATACATACACACATTCATACACGCGTATATGCATACACATATACATAAACATGCACATACACACACATAATGTAGATACATATACATGGATCCATAATACATACATACATACATAAAAAACCTACTTTAATACCGACCTACCAGACTGCTTATCTGCTATTCTTTTATATCTATCTGTCTATCTATCTATCTATCTATCTATCTATCTATCTATCTATCTATCTATCTATCTATCTATCTATCTATCTATCTATCTATCTATCTATCTATCTATCTATCTATCTATCTATCTATCTATCTATCTATCTATCTATCTATCTATCTATCTATCTATCTATCTATCTATCTATCTATCTATCTATCTATCTATCTATCTATCTATCTATCTATCTATCTATCTATCTATCTATCTATCTATCTATCTATCTATCTATCTATCTATCTATCTATCTATCTATCTATCTATCTATCTATCTATCTATCTATCTATCTATCTATCTATCTATCATTTTTATAGCTCATAGCTCTGTATTACTTTTTTTTTCTAATATCTTTCCTTTCATTTAACGGTCTGCCTCAATTTTGTTTCTTCGCTAATTGATCTCTATGTTTGTTTGCCAGTCTATATATTTCTCTGTCTATATAATTGTTTATTTTTTGTTGACTGTTTATCAATAGGCTATGGTGTGCAATGGTTGAATACGCCTGTAATTAACATTTTTATTTTATTTTACTTCTAAATGTTTTGATCAGACACAGATCACATATCTTGTGTCATAACTTTGTGTGTGCATGTCTGTGTTAGTCACATCTCATATCTTTGTGTGTGCATGTCTGTGTTGGTCACATCTCCTATCTTTGTGTGTGCATGTCTGTGTTAGTCACATCTCCTATCTTTGTGTGTGCATGTCTGTGTTAGTCACATCTCATATCTGTGTGTGTGCATGTCTGTGTTAGTCACCTCTAGTGACTCGGGCAGATGGTGCTTGTAAACCTGAGAGGACTGATCATCTAAGGGTAGAATCCCCCTACAGAAAATTTCATCTGCTGTCTTGCAGGAAGATTGGGGACAATCAAAGGCTAAGGAATGCAAACTTGAATAAAATGCTGGCTGAAATCGGATGAACTGGGCCACTGGCGCAGAACACAGTGCAAAGTTTTAACGGGTGTTCAATTCAGAGTGGATCTGGCAGACTCTAATTGTGATGTTCTGTCTGTGGGTGCGATCAACACACTTAACCTGACAGCTGACTTCATGTGAGAGTCTGGAATCCTACTCTGATTGAGTCCTGATCGCAGAGAGAGAGAGAGAGAGAGAGAGAGAGAGAGAGAGAGAGAGAGATCGAGATCACATATATTAAACAGCACATTTTAACAAAGTCTTGACGTACTCAACCATCACATACTATGCAGATCATGTCCATTCAAGTTTATCGAATCATTCTCTTGGCACGTGATGATTTGTGGTTGTACTTCAATTATTAATAATGTTTTTTTTTAATTTGAGAGGAACTCAGAGGCTACCTCCGTTATTTATTATGTCGCCAAGACTTATTTTCTGTGACATATATATCATTATATTGTTTTCATTCACAACTAACTTACGTCATACTCCCATTGTAATTGACCTACTTAACTATTTGTTCTCTGGAGGACAAGACTTCTGAATTGAACTATTGAGTTATTGAGTTGTTGAGTTATTGAGTTGTTGAGTTTTGGAGTTATTGAGATATTGAATTATTGAGTTTTTGGGTTATTGATTTGTTGAATTATTTAGTTATTGAGTTAGTTATTGAGTTCTTGGTTTATTGAATTATTAAATTATCGAGTTGTTGAGTTATTGGTTTGTTGAGTTGTTGTGTTATTGAGTTGTTGAGTTATTGAGATGTTGAGTTATTGAGTTGTCGAGTTATTGAGTTATTAGCGGATCATCATCATCATTGCATTCCGAAACTGTCTATAGGTGCTCAGACCCACCCTCAGCAAGTCTCGAAGCATCCAGCGACTGACGACTTCTGAATATAACTCTGAACACTTCACAAATAAACTATCACTATTACTAATTGACTTATCTATATTGAACTTGTTCTCTATGATTCTAGTTCCACTTGTTCTGTTCTTGATCTTTCTACTTCTCAACTATCTACTCCTAACTAACTTCTGCTCTTCCTTTACTAACTAACTTCTCTGATCTTGCCTCTCGCCTAATTCCTGGACGTGTTGACTTTCTGGACAGGTTGACGGCTCAAGTCAAGATGTTACAATTATCCCAGCTCCTTTTCCAATAAGACCAGGGATAATTACACACTCTCAGTAATTCAACTACTGCTGTCACCTACATTCTCCACATCTTTTCCAATAAGAACTGGGATAATTACACTCTCTCAGTAATTGAACTACTACTGTAACCTACATTCTCTACATCTTTTCCAATAAGAGCTGGGATAATTACACTCTCTCAGTAATTCAACTACTGCTGTCACCTACATTCTCCACATCTTTCCCACTAAGAGCTGGGATAATTACACTCTCTCAGTAATTCAACTACTGCTGTCACCTACATTCTCTACATCGTTTCCAATAAGAGCTGGGATAATTACACTCTCTCAATAATTCAGTTATTGCTGTCACCTACATTCTCCACATCTTTCCCAATAAGAGCTGGGATAATTACACTCTCTCAATAATTCAATTACTGCTGTTAACTCCATCCCCAAATCTTTTCTACTAACATTTAACAGTTAACTTTCCGTCGGCTACTGTTAATTTTCTGATTCTGAAATGTTTACTATTCAGTATGTTTACAACTCAGTAACTACTATTTACGGATCTGTAAGACGACACCAAAGAAGTGCATGGGCATTTACAGCACGCTCGGCAGGCAGAATAATCAAAGACGACAGTGGTGCATACGTCATGACCATGCGTAGCATGACAATGGAGGCGATGGCAGCGACCAAGGCATTCAAATGGTTAGAGTCACAAGGCTACAATCACGCATGTATACTGAGTGATTCGATGAGCATGATTAAAAAAGTGGAGGCGGGCTCTGTACGCATGCAATGATTAGAGTCGTTGCAGAAATCCAAATTACGTAAGGTCACCTTTGTCTTTGTCCCTGGACATGCGGGGTTACGGGGAAATGAAAGAGCGGACAGGTTGGCTAGTTGTGCTGTCGTTGAGGACGCGCAACCAATGGATCGGGCGGACATCATCAATGGCCTCCGAGATGTGGGAAGAGCACAGGACTTCGACAAACACAGATCCACGTCACTTCTTCGGATGATGGAAATGGGAGTTAAGGTGGGCACAGCCAGAACTGAGAAACTTAGTGGCCGTGTAAGAATACTTATCAACCAACATAGAACTGGAGTCGTCAGTCGCTGGACACTGAGGGAATTGCTGAGGAGAGGATCTGAGCACCTATGGACATGTTCGGAGTGCAATGATGATGGCCCGCAAATATCTCAATAACTCAATAACAACTATTTCTCTACTCACAACTCAGTTATGGGATATATATTTCAATCTATATACTATTACAATGGTTTATCACGATGTCTTTTTTGTCTCTATGTTTTTCTCTCCCTTTGTCTGTTACATCTTTGTCTCGTTGTTTCATTTCCTTCTATATCCATCTGTCTTTATGCTTATCTTGTATGTTCTAACATGTAGTATCTACCTGCTGTTTTCCAGTAAAATATCATTTTTTCTTGTATTACAACTATGGACAACACTTTTCTCTTGCTTAACTCTTTTCGTACGTTTTGACGCACTGTGCGCCATGCCGATTTCGGGCTCGTGCCTATCGACGAGTAGTACATCACTCTTAACTTGATTAGTGTAAACCGTCATCAAAGCATGTTCTTTTTACATGTCTTGTATCATATTGGTATTGGTGAAATATCATTCCTTGTTCAATTAACTAAAAACAATTCATATATGATATGTTATATATTAGATACATATAAATGCGGAGATTAACTCTTAAAACCATGAACACTTTTGTCTCTGAAATATTTTCATTTTTACTTTTCAATTTAAACACTTTTGGTTGCATTGATACAAATTTTGCATAAAGAAAGAGCTAATAATTAGATTTTGATATCTCATTGTTTGTCCTAATGTTCTTTTATTTTACTTCCCACTTATTTCCAGCTAATTCCACGCTGATTATTGTTTATCTGAGGTGACGTCATTCATGCTTCATGTTAATATAACGTTGTTTACATTATGTTGATTTATAATTTATAAGTTGTTTATTTCTAGTCTATACTTGGTTAATTTATATATTTATATTTTCTTCCAGTTAATATTTGTTAATACTTTATGTGTTTTTTATTTCTAGATTTATCATCATCATCATCATCAAGTACCGGGCCTGCTAACATAGGTGATCATATCTCTCCACAACTTTCGATCTCCACAGTTATTTATCATTTCTGTTGTTGACCTTCTGCCAAGCCATTCTCTAAAGCTGTATGGTATTTTTTCTCTTTGCTTCCCTCTATCTCTTCGTCCCTCAATTTTTCCATTTGTTACAATATATTCCAGTTGCTCTCTTCTCATTACATGGCCAAAAAATGATGATTGTTTCTTCCTAATATTGGAAATTAGCTCTCTTTTTGCTTTGACCTTTCTCAGAACATCTTCATTACTCTTCTTAGCTGTCCATGGTACTCTCAACATTCTTTTGTAATACCACATTTCTACAGACTCCAGTGATTTTCTTGTCTGTTGCCCTATTGTCCATGATTCACATCCATATGTTAAGACTGGCTCTACATAACATTTAAGAACTCTTTTTCTTGTCTCTATTGTCAAAAATGGATTGCATAGTATCTTCCTCATTTTTTGGAAAGCTGCTTTCGCCTAAGCCGTTCTGCATCTCACCTCTTTTGTGCATTTCCGTCTGAGGTTAACAAGTTTCCCAAATATTTAAATTCATTTACCTGTTCTAATATTGTTCCACTTGTCTTTATTTTGCACTGAGGTGATGTCTTTTTCTTTGTTGTTACCATTACTTCTGTCTTTTTGCTATTAAGGCTGAGTCCTTTATATTTGCTTTCTTTCACTATAATGTCCATCATTTCTTGCAACTCATTTGCAATGAAAGTTCCACATTTCTAGATAATATATGATTAACTTAAAGTTTGTACTTTTATTATTTTGTAGTTTATATTTGGGAGCCTCTGTAGACTAATTGGGAAAACGACTGGACTGGGGTACCGAAGTTCGGACAACCAGTGTTCGATTCCCGCTGGAAGCAGTGTGAGTTGTACTCATGGTTGGAAAAACAATAAATGGGTGTAGGTTTGTTGTTCTGTAATTTAAAGTAGAACTGCGAAATTTGCGTTTTGTCATTCCAATGCATCCTTTCCGGCTTCGGGATTTTTGACTACCGTTTGGCCTTCCCACTCGGACTCTACTCACTGAGCCAGGGAACCGGCAGATAATTTCATTGCTGCGGTAAAGTTGGTAGCAGGAGCTAATAGTCGGGTGTAAAATACACGTCTACAAGGTATAGTGACAGCTTTACAAAACAAAGGAACACACCAAATTACTGGCGTTTCGGCCTAGATGCGACCTTCTTCAGAAGACGAGAATAATACAAACGAACAACGAAATAAAGATAAACTTGACTACATCCAAGAAAAGCTCTAAATTTAACTATCCCGCTTAAAAAAGAAAGCCCCGATTCACGCCAAGTGGCGTATAGGGTATATGGTGTTAGTGACCATAATTTTACAGACCTTCGGCACATGATTTTTGGGGTAATGTGGTCGGTATTACGCCCGTGCCGCTTTACTTTCCCAGAAAAAAAAATCCAGTACCCATTAAAGACTGGGTGAACCGGAGCCGTCGGTAGGAACGAACCTTACCTCTTGTCCTTTGTAGTCCAGTTCACTAACCACTGAGCTATCGCGGCTACAACTATCCCGCTTACCAGCCCGATAATGATAATGATGGTGATGATGATGATGATGATGATGAATTTATGGTCACCATTTTGATGATAAAGATAATGAGGCCTTAATGATGAAGATGTGATCACCGTTATTACGATAATGACAATAACGCATTAATGATGATGATGAAGGTGTGATCACCATTATTATGATAAAGATAATGACGCCTTAATGATGATGATGAAGATGTGATCACCATTATTATGATAATGGCAGTGACGCCTTAATGATGATGATGAAGATGTGATCATCATTATTATGATAATGGCAGTGCCGCCTTAATGATGATGATGATGAAGATATGATCATCATTATTATGATAATGGCAGTGACGCCTTAATGATGATGATGAAGATGTGATCATCATTATTATGATAATGGCAGTGACGCCTTAATGATGATGATGAAGATGTGATCATCATTATTATGATAATGGCAGTGCCGCCTTAATGATGATGATGAAGATGTGATCATCATTATTATGATAATGGCAGTGACGCCTTAATGATGATGATGAAGATGTGATCACCATTATTATGATAAGATAATGACACCTTAACGATGATGAGAATGATGAAGATGATGATGATGGTAATGATGGTGGTGATGGTGATAATGATGCTGAAGGTATGGTCACCATTATTATGATAAAAATAAAGACGCCTTGATTATGATGAAGATGACGATGCTGATGAAGAAGGTAAGGTTACCATTATTATAATAAAATAATGACGTCTTGATAATGAAGATGACGATGAAGAATGTATGGTCACCATTATAATAATAAAGATATCGACGCCATGTTTACGAGCGTCAGTTGTGCTCCACTGTCGCATTCCCTTTGTGGTGTAAGGATTCCCAGACACATCTCACACCAACATTCTAACTGCCAAGACATCCTTTTGAAGTGCAAATATCCGAACCAGATGGATTTCCTAAGCAAATAGTTTCTATTATTGCTTAAAGGGAGTGAGCTGTTTGTTTTTTGTTATTGTTTTTGCTTCTCTTTTCGTCCTCGCTGACATATTGCATTGGTAAATGCTTAAACATACCTAGCTTGGCGGCAAGAATGTTCCCGCAGACAGTACGGCAAACTCTGCCATGCAGAAACTCAGGCGTCCCGTGTGCCACCTCCCGTGGCAACAGAAGTCTGGGAAGAAACAGGCAAGCCACAATCAATCATTCTTAAGCTGGGCTTCCAAAAAATATCTGTCGACTTTTTGTGTCTGTTTTCCCGAGGTTTTTCAGTTTTCTTTTCAGTTGGGGAAGGTAAACAAATCAGTTTACCCTTTGAATATTTCGATTTTTGACAAGTAGGCCTGCCTGTATTATGACGTGTCTATGGAGAGCAAAAATCGGCAAAGATAAGAATGGAGAGAGGTTTTTTGTTTAGGCATTCTTTTGTCTGCGTGGCTTTATGTGTTTATTTTTGTAAGCTCTGTTTTTTTTAAAATATAATCTCTCTCACCTCTGAGGGTGGCGTCTATAGTTAGTTTAAGCGTTATAATTTGTTACAGACTTTCATGTAATTGTTATTGCAACATTTTATGTCAGTATTTTGATGATACCAATTCTGACCTATGGAAGCGAATCATGGACAACAGACAAACAAATGAAAAGACGATTAGAGGCCACAGAGATGGGATTTCTGAAAAAATGTTGAAAGTTCCCTGGACAGCTAAAAAGGCCAATGAGGAAATTCTCAAAGAGGTCAGTACAAAAAGGCAACTCATAAAAAACATCAGGAAGAAACAATCAACATTTTTCGGGTACATCATGAGAAGAGGAAAGTTGCAATACTTGGTTACAACTGGCAAAATAAAAGGAAGCAGAGGTCGCGGACGACAAAGAGAGAAAATACTGGATAGCTTGGTGTCATGGCATGGGAAACAGTCAACAACAGAACTGATACGATGCACGAAAAAACTGAAAGAACTATCAGAACTAATACGATGATACGATAAAAGATTGTGGAAGGACATGATCGCGTGCGCCAACCGGTATGGCGCATGATGATTTTGATGATTAGTTTCAATATTTGTGACTTATTCTCAAAAAAAAAAGAAAAAAAGAAAAGAAAGAGAAGACGCTCGTCACGATCTTGTTACGGAAGTGATTGTGCTGAAATGTACATTTCTATGTGCGAGACCTTGGTGGCTGTGTAGTTCCGCTTCCGCTTCCTCACCAAAATACTATGCGATCAATTTCCAAGAAGTGGCTGCCTCTTTTTCGTACCGATAAGGCTCTGGGATTCACCCAGTCCTTAAAATTTGGGAACCAGAGGTTCTTATGGGAAGTAAAGGCTGTCTGGTGTGATACCAATCACATCGATCAAAAATGCACAGTGTTCTTGGAAAAAAATATGGTCAATAACAACATATATCCCCATACCACTAGCAAGGAAGGGAATGCTTTACGGTTTTAGTTAACCCAACGAGCAAAACTCCCATCACTCATGACAACACTTAGGAGTCGTAGACTACGGTGGCTGGGTCATGTAAGAAGAATGGCGAGCAATGGTACTCCCAAACAAATATTGTTTGACAAACTTTGTAAGATGGAAAGAGACCAAAGGGGAGACAAGTGATGAGATGTAATGATATTTGCAGGGCTTACTTGGGGGAGTTCTCTATCAGTGAAAGAAACTGAGAGAATCTGGCTGGATATCGTAGCATATGGAGAACAAAATATTAAAAAATGGCACAGCAAGTGGTGAGAAAGTAAAAAGTAAAGTTATGAGCCCCGTCACGCCAAGTGACGTATAGGGAATATGGTGTTAGTGACCATACATTTTACAAACCTTCAGCACATGATTTTTGGGGTAATGTGGTCGGTATTACGCCCGTGCCGCTTTACTTTCCCAGAAAAAAATTCGGTACCCATTTAAGTCTGGGTGAACCCGGAAGCCGTCGGTTGGGATCGATCCCCGCCTCTTGTCCTTTGTAGTCCAGTTCACTAACCACTGAGCTATCGCGGCTCCCTCTGGTGAGGCAGTGATGATATTGTTGTTGTTGTTGTTGTTGTTGTTGTTGTTGTTGTTGCGTTCACCAGCTTTCAACTCTGACGAAGTCCCTAGAGACTAGGAACTGAATTTTGCAAGTTAATACATTTTTCCCTGGCAGCTGTGTGTACAGGGATCCCTCGCCGCACAGGCAGATAGCTCCAACTTCGGAGGTACTCTGGTTTTTTACCGTCGATGAGTAACTGACTTTTCAAGGCGGGCCTCGCTGATGAGATCAGGGGTGGTTGCCACAGAGAGAAATCATAAATAAAAATCCGAACCGTTGTAGCCGAGATTTGAACCCACAACCTCTCTGTCCCGAGGTCGGCGTCTTGCCTAGAGATCAACAGTTCCCCCATGGACTTGGAATATGTGGAAACTGCAACGATGAACACTTTTTATGCATAGCCTGCAATGGTTCCTGCCGCCTATCCACCATATACCGGAATTTCACGTCCTCCTGAAAATGATGATCGTCATATTTCTTTAAAAATGTATAGCGCTTGATGATGTAAGACCAATCATTGTTGACTCAAATTCCGAAAATATAAACACACAGTTAGTCGTCAGATTATCCCCGTCCCACATCAAACAACAGACCGTAAGATTAGCGCACGGCCGGTCTAGGGATTTACGATGAGCCATTACGATGACGTAGCACAGTTAACAATGTCGCAAGCACAGCAATGGCGCGCCCTTTAGATTCCTGATTACTCTAGTGACTGCAGCCTAGGACGAACAAAACACGTTAAAAATTCCCCAAAGATATAAAACTGCGCCTGACGAAGCATTTCATATTATTGAGTAACATCTAAATAACTTGCGTCAAGCAAATTCAACAACGGTCATGAACAACACCAATGTGACGTAAAGCGCAGAACAAGCATAGACGGTGTAAGGTTGCATTCACAACACTTGATTTGTCGAAATTGGAATATTGCCGGCGTACGACACCGCTATATCGACGCAGATGTAATAAGTAGATCATTATTTTGACTTTAAGGAAGAGAAGTGCAATGGAGAACTGAAATTAATCAGACACCAAATGCACGTTTTGCAGCGATCGAGAGAACGTGGACTAGATCCGCCATCTTGGAAACGGAAGTCCCTCAAGTGATGATATCGTTCGTTCGTTCGCTTTCGTCAGCATTGACCTCTGACGAAGTCCCACCCACTAAATTTTGTGGGACTGAATTTTGCGTGTAAAGTCTGTTTTATCCCATTACAGGATGCCCCTCGCCATGCAGGCAGATTTACTTCGACTTCAGAGGTACTAATTTTTAGGGAATTAGTAAAACCCAGGTGTCCTCGCCAGGGTACAAACCCCGGCTGTTGCCGTGGTAAGCCAACCGCCTATCGATTGCGCTAACCGGACACCCAGTGATGATATCAAATTCAGATGTCAAAAGGCCCAATCACCATGATTACATCGTCTTCATTCTGGGGACAGATCTGTCTATCCAATATTAGTAGACTCAGCCACGAGAGAAGTTGTTCAGCAAAGCAGCATTTATCAATAGACACTAATATTTTCACTAACCTACTGACTTATCATTAATGCTTGCTACTTACCGTCTGTCAAGACGCCAAAGTCCACATTATTAGGTAATGTTAAAACAACGGAGTTATGTCCCTCTATCCCAGAAAAAAAAAGATCTGGAACTAATTTAAGGTTAAGTGAAGCTAGTAGGCGTCGATTAGACTTGAATCCAATCTCGTATCCTCTTTGGAACAGTACACTAACTACTGTTGTACCATGGATACATTACACTAACTACTGTTGTACCATGGATACATTACACTAACTACTGTTGTACCATGGATACATTACACTAACTACTGTTGTACCATGGATACATTACACTAACTACTGTTGTACCATGGATAAATTACACTAACTACTGTTGTACCATGAATCAAGCTCACTTACTACTGTTGTACCATGGATACATTACACTTACTACTGTTGTACCATGGATACATTACACTAACTACTGTTGTACCATGGATACATTACACTAACTACTGTTGTACCATGAATCAAGCTCACTTACTACTGTTGTACCATGGATACATTACACTAACTACTGTTGTACCATGAATCAAGCTCACTTACTACTGGTGTACCATGGATACATTACACTAACTACTGTTGTACCATGAATCAAGCTCACTTACTACTGTTGTATCATGGATACATTACACTAACTACTGTTGTACCATGAATCAAGCTCACTTACTACTGTTGTACCATGGATACATTACACTAACTACTGTTGTACCATGAATCAAGCTCACTTACTACTGTTGTACCATGGATACATTACACTAACTACTGTTGTACCATGAATCAAGCTCACTTACTACTGTTGTACCATGGATACATTACACTAACTACTGTTGTACCATGAATCAAGCTCACTTACTACTGTTGTACCATGGATACATTACACTAACTACTGTTGTACCATGAATCAAGCTCACTTACTACTGTTGTACCATGGATACATTACACTAACTACTGTTGTACCATGAATCAAGCTCACTTACTACTGTTGTACCATGGATACATTACACTAACTACAGTTGTACCATGAATCAAGCTCACTTACTACTGTTGTACCATGGATACATTACACTAATTACTGTTGTACCATGAATCAAGCTCACTTACTACTGTTGTACCATGGATACATTACACTAACTACTGTTGTACCATGGATACATTACACTAACTACTGTTGTACCATGAATCAAGCTCACTTACTACTGTTGTACCATGGATACATTACACTAACTACTGTTGTACCATGAATCAAGCTCACTTACTACTGTTGTACCATGGATACATTACACTAACTACTGTTGTACCATGAATCAAGCTCACTTACTACTGTTGTACCATGGATACATTACACTAACTACTGTTGTACCATGAATCAAGCTCACTTACTACTGTTGTACCATGGATACATTACACTAACTACTGTTGTACCATGAATCAAGCTCACTTACTACTCTTGTACCATGGATACATTACACTAACTACTGTTGTACCATGAATCAAGCTCACTTACTACTGTTGTACTATGGATACATTACACTAACTACTGTTGTACCATGAATCAAGCTCACTTACTACTGGTGTACCATGGATACATTACACTAACTACTGTTGTACCATGAATCAAGCTCACTTACTACTGTTGTACCATGGATACATTACACTAACTACTGTTGTACCATGAATCAAGCTCACTCACTACTGTTGTACCATGGATACATTACACTAACTACTGTTGTACCATGAATCAAGCTCACTTACTACTGTTGTACCATGGATACATTACAATAACTACTGTTGTACCATGAATCAAGCTCACTTACTACTGTTGTACCATGGATACATTACACTAACTACTGTTGTACCATGGATACATTACACTAACTACTGTTGTACCATGAATCAAGCTCACTTACTACTGTTGTACCATGGATACATTACACTAACTACTGTTGTACCATGAATCAAGCTCACTTACTACTGTTGTACCATGGATACATTACACTAACTACTGTTGTACCATGAATCAAGCTCACTTACTACTGTTGTACCATGGATACATTACACTAACTACTGTTGTACCATGAATCAAGCTCACTTACTACTGTTGTACTATGGATACATTACACTAACTACTGTTGTACCATGAATCAAGCTCACTTACTACTGTTGTACCATGGATACAATACACTAACTACTGTTGTACCATGAATCAAGCTCACTTACTACTGTTGTACCATGGATACATTACATTAACTACTGTTGTACCATGAATCAAGCTCACTTACTACTGTTGTACCATGGATACATTACACTAACTACTGTTGTACCATGAATCAAGCTCACTTACTACTCTTGTACCATGGATACATTACACTAACTACTGTTGTACCATGAATCAAGCTCACTTACTACTGTTGTACCATGGATACATTACACTAACTACTGTTGTACCATGAATCAAGCTCACTTACTACTGTTGTACCATGGATACATTACATTAACTACTGTTGTACCATGAATCAAGCTCACTTACTACTGTTGTACCATGGATACATTACACTAACTACTGTTGTACCATGAATCAAGCTCACTTACTACTCTTGTACCATGGATACATTACACTAACTACTATTGTACCATGAATCAAGCTCACTTACTACTCTTGTACCACGGATACATTACACTAACTACTGTTGTACCATGGATACATTACACTAACTACTGTTATACCATGGATACATTACACTAACTACTGTTATATCGTAGATCCAGCTCACTAACTACTATTATATCGTGGATCCAACTCACTAACTACTGTTATATCGTGGATCCAACTCACTAACTACTATTATATCGTGGATCCAGCTCACTATATCGTGGATCCAGCTCACTAACTACTATTATATCGTGGATCCAGCTCACTAACTACTATTATATCGTGGATCCAACTCACTAACTACTGTTATATCGTGGATCCAACTCACTAACTACTATTATATCGTGGATCCAGCTCACTAACTACTATTATATCGTGGATCCAACTCACTAACTACCATTATATCGTGGATCCAACTCACTAACTACCATTATATCGTGGATCCAACTCACTAACTACTATTATATCGTGGATCCAACTCACTAACTACTGTTATATCGTGGATCCAGCTCACTAACTACTGTTATATCGTGGATCCAACTCACTAACTACTGTTATATCGTGGATCAAACTCACTATCTACTGTTATATCGTGGATTCAGCTCACTAACTACTGTTATATCGTGGATTCAGCTCACTCATCATCATTGAGTGCCGTCTCCGCAACGAAGGTTGGCTACCATGGAGCGCCATTTTGCTCTATCTCTTGCTTTGATGGTGCAGGTTGTCATCGGTTGATTTGTCCATCTTTTGATGTTACTCGTCCATGTTAATCTTGGTCTGCCTCTGCCTCTTTTACCTTGTATTTTCCCCTCCAGGATCACTTTCAGTAGGCTGTTGTGTCTTTTAACATGGCCTAAGAATCGCATTTGTCTTGTTCTAATTGTGTTCAGAAGTTCTCTTTTCATTTTTAGTTGTTTTAAGACTTTGTCATTTGTTTTCTTTTCCTTCCATCCAATTCTACCTATTCTTCTATATATCCACATTTCAAAGGCTTCAATTCTCTGTTCTGTTTTCTTGTCTAATGTCCATGTTTCAGCACCATATAGGAATATTGAGAAGATGTAACATTTTGCTATTCTTAGTTTTAGTTCTGGTGTTATTTGTTTTGATGTTAGTATGTCCTTCATGACATTAAAATTACTTTTTGCCATTCCTATTCTTTTGTTTATTTCAGTTGTACATTTTCCATCACTGGTTATAGTATGTCCAAGGTAGTTATAGTTCTGAACTGTCTCAAGGTCTATTCCTTCAATTTTGATATCCACTTGTGGGTTTTGAGTATTTTCTTTGTTTATGATCATAGTTTTAGTCTTTTTGATATTCATATCTAGTCCATATTTTTTGCTTGTCGTGTTTATTTCATTAAGTAATTGTTGTAGGTCTTTAGGATTTTCTGCTAGTAGTACAGTATCGTCAGCATATCTTAGGTTATTGATTATCTTTCCATTAATTTGTAGGCCTGGCATCTCTATGATGTTTTTAAAGATTTGCTCAGTGTATAGATTGAACAAGCTTGGTGATAGGATGCATCCTTGTCTTACTCCTCTTTTTATATCAATGGGTGTAGAGAACTCTTTGTTATATTTTATTATTGCTGTTTGCTCCCAGTATAGATTGCATATTAGTCGTATATCCATGTCATCTAGATGTATCTCTTTTAGGCATTCTATAAGTTGTTTGTGGTGTACTCTATCAAAAGCTTTGGTGTAGTCTATGAAGCAGGCATATATTGGTTTGTTTACTTCTGTGTATTTTTCGATTAATGTTCTCATGCAGAATATGGCTTCTTTTGTCCCGCTATTTTTCCTAAATCCAAATTGCTGCTCATCTAATTCAGTATTGATTTTATTCTGAATCCTTCCTTGTATAACTTTTAGCAAGATTTTTGTAACATGGCTCATTAGGCTTATTGTTCTAAAGTCACTGCATTCAACTGCACCATTCTTTTTAGGCAATGCAATGAAAGTTGATGTTTTTAGTTCATTTGGTATGTATCCTGTGTGGTATATGTCGTTGCATATGTCTGTAATCACTTCAATGCCAAAATCTTCAAGTGCCTGTATCATCTCTATCTGTATGCTTTCAGGTCCTGCTGCTTTTCCCCTTTTCATTGTTTTTATAGCTTTTTCCACCTCAGATTTTAAGATTTTATAGCCTGATGTACATTTTATAACTGGTTTTATGAGTCAAAGGGCAAACAAGCTCACTAACTACCGTTATATCGTAGATCCAGCTCACTAACTACTGTTATATCGTGGATCCAGCTCACTAACTACTATTATACCGTGGATCCAGCTCACTAACTACTATTATATCGTGGATTCAGCTCACTAACTACTATTATATCGTGGATTCAGCTCACTAACTACTATTATATCGTGGATTCAGCTCACTAACTACTATTATATCGTGGATTCAGCTTAGTAACTACTATTATATCGTGGATTCAGCTCAGTAACTACTATTATACCGTGGATTCAGCTCACTAACTACTATTATATAGTTGATTCAGCTCACTAACTACTATTATATCGTTGATTCAGCTCACTAACTACTATTATATCGTGGATTCAGCTCACTAACTACTATTATATCGTGGATTCAGCTCACTAACTACTATTATATCGTGGATTCAGCTCACTAACTACTATTATACCGTTGATTCAGCTCACTAACTACTTTTATATCGTTGATTCAGCTCACTAACTACTATTATATCGTTGATTCAGCTCACTAACTACTATTATATCGTTGATTCAGCTCACTAACTACTATTATATCGTTGATTCAGCTCACTAACTACTATTATATCGTTGATTCAGCTCACTAACTACTATTATATCGTTGATTCAGCTCACTAACTACTATTATATCGTTGATTCAGCTCACTAACTACTATTATATCGTGGATTCAGCTCACTAACTACTATTATATCGTGGATTCAGCTCACTAACTACTATTATATCGTGGATTCAGCTCACTAACTACTATTATATCGTTGATTCAGCTCACTAACTACTATTATATCGTTGATTCAGCTCACTAACTACTGTTATATCGTGGATTCAGCTCACTAACTACTGTTATATCGTTGATTCAGCTCACTAAATACTATTATATCGTGGATTCAGCTCACTAACTACTATTATACCGTGGATTCAGCTCACTAACTACTATTATTCCGTGGATTCAGCTCACTAACTACTATTATATCGTTGATTCAGCTCACTAACTACTATTATATCGTGGATTCAGCTCACTAACTACTATTATATCGTGGATTCAGCTCACTAACTACTATTATATCGTGGATTCAGCTCACTAACTACTATTATATCGTTGATTCAGCTCACTAACTACTATTATATCGTTGATTCAGCTCACTAACTACTATTATATCGTGGATTCAGCTCACTAACTACTATTATATCGTTGATTCAGCTCACTAACTACTATTATATCGTTGATTCAGCTCACTAACTACCATTATATCGTTGATTCAGCTCACTAACTACTATTATATCGTGGATTCAGCTCACTAACTACTATTATATCGTGTATTCTCTTATTATAAAATTTTAATCTTTTTTATTTACTTATCACGTATCATGAGCACATATTTTGGGTCTCAGTCACTAATTTTTGATTGATCAAACATCAGGCAGGTCTTGAAATATCAGTAATGGTATAGTTCCTGGGAAGCGGTGTAATGTGTTTTTTGTTTCTCTATGGCCCTGCTATTGCGACCGCAGGTTTGGCCGACTATTATTCTGTTCCCCCTAATCGATTGGGTAGATTAGAGAGGCTGCACCAGTTGGGATTTTTATTTGTGATTTCTCTCTACGGCAACCACCCCTGGTCTCAGCAGCGAGGTTTGGCTTGAAACGTCAATTACTCATCGACGGAAATTAGTATCACTATCTACCTTTCGTTCGCCTGAAGTATTGTTTATATCTGCAATGTCGTTTCCTGTATAAATTTCACTGTCTTTTGTGAATTCTTGCAGTGGCCCATATATCTATGGTCTTCAATCTACTATATTCAGTGCAATCTTGAAGTATGTGTTCAGCAGTCTGGCCTGTCCACATGTACAAGCAGTTAAAGACATACTTCACTTTATAAAAAAAAAAAATAGTACCACTGAAGACGGAGTTATCTACCTGTTCGGCGAGTGACCCCTGGTGCACACGACACCCGCAAAATTCAGTTCATAGTCTCTAGGGACTTCGCCAGAGGTGGAAACTGACGAACGCAAAAAAATATTCCACTTTGTGGCACATCATCATCATCAAGTACCGGGCCTGCTGGCGTAGGTGATCATGTCTCTCCACAACTTTCGATCTCGACAGTTATTTATAATTTCTGTTGTTAACCTTCAGCCAAGTTATTCTCTTTAGCTATCTGGTATTTTTCTTCGTTGCTTCCATCTATCTCTTCGTCCCTCAATTTTCCAGTTGTTACAATATATTCCAGCTGTTCTCTTCTCATTACATTGCCAAAAAATGATGATTGTTTCTTCCTAATATTAGAAATTAGCTCTCTTTTCGCTTTTACCTCTTTCGTATCATTTTCATTACTCTTCTAAGCTGTCCTTGGTATTCTCAACATTCCTCTGTAAAACCACATTTCTACAGACTCCAGTGATTTTCTTGTCTGTTGTCCCATTATCCATGATTCACGTCCATATGTTAAGACTGGCTCTACATAACATTTAAGAACTCTTTGGGGTACAGAAAAGTTAAATTATAAATTGGAGGGTAGAAATGCAAAGCGGGTGTCTGTGATGATAACCTGAGATGCTGACTCCGCAAGCTAGGAAATGAGTCAAGTTGAAGGCTCTGTGATCTTCTACCGTGTCTATCATCAGCCTAGTAGACTAAACGGCCTGGTATCCCGTGTCTAGCATTTCTCTGTTGCCGGTTCAGGTTATGAGCCGTCAAAAATGATTGAGTCAAAGAGTGCTCATTCTTCCTCTCTCTCATCCTCTCCTGTATATTGTCTGGAGGCTTGTGGTTCCAGGTTTTCTGGTAGAAGAAAGTTATATGTTATAGAGTTAGACATTTCCGTGTGTACAAATTGGCGGAGATAAGGAGGATAAATGAAGCGAAACGGGCCAAGAAAAATTTAGTAAAGATAACATACAGATTTGTCTTCACACGTTTCTGTGGTTATTTACTGCCGGATAGCATTTGTAAACTTATTGTTAAGTGTTTCTTGTTTGGTAGCGTTCGCCCGACGATTATGTTGTTCTTGTTGTCGTTTGGTCAACGATTATGTTGTTGTTGTTGTCGTTTGGCTGACAATTATGTTGTTGTTGTCATTTGGCCGACGATTATGTTGTTGTTGTTGTCGTTTGGCCGACAATTATGTTGTTGTTGTTGTCGTTTGGCCGACAATTATGTTGTTGTTGTTGTTGTCGTGTGGCCGACGATTATGTTGTTGTTGTTGTCGTTTGTCCGACAATTATGTTGTTGTTGTTGTTGTCGTTTGGCCGACGATTATGTTGTTGTTGTTGTCGTTTGGCCGACAATTATGTTGTTGTTGTTGTTGTCGTGTGGCCGACGATTATGTTGTTGTTGTTGTCGTTTGTCCGACAATTATGTTGTTGTTGTTGTTGTCGTTTGGCCGACGATTATGTTGTTGTTGTTGTCGTTTGGCCGACGATTATGTTGTTGTTGTTGTCGTTTGGCCGACAATTATGTTGTTGTTGTTGTTGTCGTGTGGCCGACAATTATGTTGTTGTTGTTGTCGTTTGGCCGACAGTTATGTTGTTGTTGTTGTCATTTGGCCGACGATTATGTTGTTGTTGTTGTCGTTTGGCCGACAATTATGTTGTTGTTGTTGTCGTTTGGCCGACGATTATGTTGTTGTTGTTGTCGTTTGGCCGACGATTATGTTGTTGTTATTGTCGTTTGGCCAACGATTATGTTCTTCTTGTTATCGTTTTGACCGACCATATTCTTGTTCCTGCTATTGCTTCACAGTTCTTGTCTTCGCCTTATAATTATGTCATCATCATCAAGTACCGTGCCAGCTGGTGTAGGTGATCATGTCTCTCCACAACTTTCAATCACAACAGTTATTTATCATTTCTGTTGTTGACCTTCTGCCAAGCCATTCTTTTAAATTGTCTGGTATCTTTTCTCTTTGCTTCCCTCTATCTTTTCGTCCCTCAATTTTCCCAGTTGTTACAATATATTCCAGCTGTTCTCTTCTCATTACATGGCCAATAAATGATGATTGTTTCTTCCTAATATTGGAAATTAGCTCTCTTTTTGCTTTGGCTTCTTTCAGAACGTTTTCATTACTCTTCTCAGCTGTCCATGGTATTCTCAATATTCTTCTGTAAAATCACATTTCTACAGACTCCAGTGATTTTCGTGTCTGTTGTTCTAATGTCCATGATTCACATCCATATGTTAAAACTGGCCCTACTTAACATTTAAGAACTCTTTTTCTTGTTTGTATTGTCAAAAATGGATTGCATAGTGTTATAATTATGTAGGAAACAAATAACTGTACTGCTGCGACAAAGCTGGAAGTAAGTCGACCTACACTCCAACAAAGTAGTAAAGTGCCCCCGTCACGCCAAGTGGTGTATAGGGAATATGGTGTAGGTGACCATAAATTTTACAGACCTTCGTCACATGATTTTTTGGGATAATGTGGTCGGTATTACGCCCGTGCCGCTTTATTTTCCCAGAAATAATCCACACTCCTACAAGGCACACCTTATATCTTGTAGGAGTATATGTTACACACCACTATTTGCTCCAATGATTATGTCGTTATTGGTTG
This sequence comes from Megaustenia siamemsis, assembly GCA_032433765.1. NCBI lineage: Eukaryota > Metazoa > Mollusca > Gastropoda > Stylommatophora > Ariophantidae > Megaustenia > Megaustenia siamemsis. Next base: position 38,501,350 of record JAVIAB010000046.1, read on the forward strand.
CATTCGCCCTATGATTATGTCGTTATTGGTTGCATTCGCCCTATGATTATGTCGTTATTGGTTGCATTCGCCCTATGATTATGTCGTTATTGGTTGCATTCGCCCTATGATTATGTCGTTATTGGTTGCATTCGCCCTATGATTATGTCGTTATTTGTTGCATTCGCCCTATGATTATGTCGTTATTGGTTGCATTCGCCCTATGATTATGACGTTATTGGTTGCATTCGTCCTATGATTATGTCGTTATTGGTTGCATTCGCCTTATGATTATGTCGTTATTGGTTGCATTCGCCCTATGATTATGTCGTAACTGGTTGTATTCGCCATATTATTACGTCGTTATTGGTTGCATTCGCCCTATGATTATGTCGTTATTGGTTGCATTCGCCCTATGATTATGTCGTTATTGGTTGCATTCGCCCTATGATTATGTCGTTATTGGTTGCATTCGCCCTATGATTATGTCGTAAATGGTTGAATTCGCCCTATGATTATGTCGTTATTGGTTGCATTCGCCCTATGATTATGTCGTTATTGGTTGCATTCGCCCTATGATTATGTCGTAACTGGTTGTATTCGCCCTATGATTATGTCGTTATTGGTTGCATTCGCCCTATGATTATGTCGTTATTGGTTGCATTCGCCCTATGATTATGTCGTAACTGGTTGCGTTCGCCCTATGATTATGTCGTTATTGGTTGCGTTCGCCCTATGATTATGTCGTTATTGGTTGCGTTCGCCCTATGATTATGTCGTAACTGGTTGCGTTCGCCCTATGATTATGTCGTAACTGGTTGCGTTCGCCCTATGATTATGTCGCTATTGGTTGCATTCGCCCTATGATTATGTCGATATTGGTTGCATTCGCCCTATGATTATGTCGTTATTGGTTGCATTCGCCCTATGATTATGTCGTTAAAGATTGCGTTCGCCCTATGATTATGTGGTAACTGGTTGCGTTCGCCCTATGATTATGTCGTTATTGGTTACATTCGCCCTATGATTTTGTCGTTATGGTTTGCGTTCGCCCTATGATTATGTCGTTATTGGTTGCATTCGCCCTATGATTATGTCGTTATTGGTTGCATTCGCCCTATGATTATGTCGTTATTGGTTGCATTCGCCCTATGATTGTGTCGTTATTGGTTGCATTCGCCCTATGATTATGTTGTTATTGGTTGCATTCGCCCTATGATTATGTCGTTATTGGTTGCATTCGCCCTATGATTATGTCGTTATTGGTTGCATTCGCCCTATGATTATGTCGTTATTGGTTGCATTCGCCCTATGATTATGTCGTAACTGGTTGTATTCGCCCTATGATTATGTCGTTATTGGTTGCATTCGCCCTATGATTATGTCGTAACTGGTTGCATTCGCCCTATGATTATGTCGTTATTGGTTGCGTTCGCCCTATGATTATGTCGTTATTGGTTGCGTTCGCCCTATGATTATGTCGTAACTGGTTGCGTTCGCCCTATGATTATGTCGTAACTGGTTGCATTCGCCCTATGATTATGTCGTTATTGGTTGCATTCGCCCTATGATTATGTCGTTATTGGTTGCATTTGCCCTATGATTATGTCGTTATTGGTTGCATTCGCCCTATGATTATGTCGTTATTAGTTGCGTTCGCCCTATGATTATGTGGTAACTGGTTGCGTTCGCCCTATGATTATGTCGTTATTGGTTACATTCGCCCTATGATTATGTCGTTATTGGTTGCATTCGCCCTATGATTATGTCGTTATTGGTTGCATTCGCCCTATGATTATGTCGTTATTGGTTGCATTCGCCCTATGATTATGTCGTTACTGGTTGCGTTCGCCCTATGATTATGTCGTTATTGGTTGCGTTCGCTCTATGATTATGTCTCGTTATTTTACGTTCACCTTATGATTATGTCGTTATTGGTTGCATTCGCCCTATGATTATGTCGTTATTGGTTGCATTCGCCCTATGATTATGTCGTTATTGGTTGCATTCGCCCTATGATTATGTCGTAAATGGTTGCATTCGCCCTATGATTATGTCGTTATTGGTTGCATTCGCCCTATGATTATGTCGTTATTGGTTGCATTCGCCCTATGATTATGTCGTAACTGGTTGTATTCGCCCTATGATTATGTCGTTATTGGTTGCATTCGCCCTATGATTATGTCGTTATTGGTTGCATTCGCCCTATGATTATGTCGTAACTGGTTGCGTTCGCCCTATGATTATGTCGTTATTGGTTGCGTTCGCCCTATGATTATGTCGTTATTGGTTGCGTTCGCCCTATGATTATGTCGTAACTGGTTGCGTTCGCCCTATGATTATGTCGTAACTGGTTGCGTTCGCCCTATGATTATGTCGCTATTGGTTGCATTCGCCCTATGATTATGTCGATATTGGTTGCATTCGCCCTATGATTATGTCGTTATTGGTTGCATTCGCCCTATGATTATGTCGTTATTGGTTGCATTCGCCCTATGATTATGTCGTTATTGGTTGCATTCGCCCTATGATTATGTCGTTATTGGTTGCATTCGCCCTATGATTATGTCGTAAATGGTTGAATTCGCCCTATGATTATGTCGTTATTGGTTGCATTCGCCCTATGATTATGTCGTTATTGGTTGCATTCGCCCTATGATTATGTCGTTATTGGTTGCATTCGCCCTATGATTGTGTCGTTATTGGTTGCATTCGCCCTATGATTATGTTGTTATTGGTTGCATTCGCCCTATGATTATGTCGTTATTGGTTGCATTCGCCCTATGATTATGTCGTTATTGGTTGCATTCGCCCTATGATTATGTCGTTATTGGTTGCATTCGCCCTATGATTATGTCGTAACTGGTTGTATTCGCCCTATGATTATGTCGTTATTGTTTGCATTCGCCCTATGATTATGTCGTTATTGGTTGCATTCGCCCTATGATTATGTCGTAACTGGTTGCATTCGCCCTATGATTATGTCGTTATTGGTTGCGTTCGCCCTATGATTATGTCGTAACTGGTTGCGTTCGCCCTATGATTATGTCGTAACTGGTTGCGTTCGCCCTATGATTATGTCGTTATTGGTTGCATTCGCCCTATGATTATGTCGTTATTGGTTGTATTCGCCCTATGATTATGTCGTTATTGGTTGCATTCGCCCTATGATTATGTCGTAACTGGTTGCATTCGCCCTATGATTATGTCGTTATTGGTTGCGTTCGCCCTATGATTATGTGGTAACTGGTTACGTTCGCCCTATGATTATGTCGTTATTGGTTGCATTCGCCCTATGATTATGTGGTAACTGGTTGCGTTCGCCCTATGATTATGTCGTTATTGGTTGCATTCGCCCTATGATTATGTCGTTACTGGTTGCGTTCGCCCTATGATTATGTCGTTACTGGTTGCGTTCGCTCTATGATTATGTCTCGTTATTTTACGTTCACCTTATGATTATGTCGTTAAAGATTGCGTTCGGCCTATGATTATGACGTTAATGGTTGCGTTCGCCAATAAGAAACTCCATAGCTCACAATATCAATAACAGAATACTTCTTAAAATCACGACAATAATGGGAAACTCTTTAAACTCGCAGTATCATTAAACATAAACTATTTAAAGTCGACATTTCGTTAACAAAGAGTAACGAAGCTGAAAAATATCAATAACATCTAATCTTTAAACTCAAAATATCAATAACATCGAATCTTTAAACTCAAAATATCAACACAAATAACTCTTTGAACAGAAACTATCAATACGAACACTATGTTTAAAAGTGTTTAATAACACACAGTACGTCTATAGCAACAGATGTATTAGCTTTTAAAATTAGTAACTGAAATACAGCTAACTCTCAAAGTCAATAACGGTAACTCATTTAACTCACACAATGAATAACTGTAATACTCCTAGCTCAAATACGAACAACAGTAACTCTCCTAAATATAAAATCATTAACACCAACGCTCATAATTCAGAATATTTTAAACTAGCAATGTCTATAGCATCATCACTTCTGACAACTCACAATATCTCAAAATAGCAATCCACATAGCATTACCACTTCTGATAACTCATAATATCTCAAACTATTAATGCCTATATCATCATCACTCCTGAAAACTCACTATTTCAATAACAGTAAAATTTCTCAATTTACAATATCAATAACAACAATGCTCTAGACTCAAATATAAATATCCACCAGTTGAGGTTTTTATTTATGATTTCTCTCTACGGCACCCACTCCTGGTCTCAGCAGCGAGGTCCGGCTTGAAACGTCAATTACTCATCGATGGAAAAAATATGAGTACCTCCGAAGTCCGAGTTATCTGCCTGTGCGGCGAGGGACCCCTGTGCACATGGCTGCCAGGGAAAAACGGATTAACACGCAAAATTCAGTTCCTAGTCTTTAGGGACTTCGTCAAAGGTAAAAGCTGGCGAACGAAATAAAAAAATATATATCTATATAAATATGCGTCGAAATTCGTCTGTTAAAATCAGAGTTGAAAGGGGGAAGCGAACCATAGCTGGCTCTATCCAGATCGATGAAACTCAACTGTGCAGACCTACTTCATTTTCACTCGGTGCTCTTGAAAAATACTATCCATTCTGGTCAAGCGAGTAGGAATTGATATGGAAGGCATGCCCGGTCCTAAAAATTGTCACGCTGAAGGCGGATGTTTCGGGTCGAAACGCGCAAATAACGTAATTTGCTGTTAATGAACAAACAGCGCTTCTATTCCCACTTCATGTTAGTGAAAAGGCGGAAAATGAAGAGAGGTTGACGTTGAATGAATGAACGAAAAAGAAAAAAACAAGAAGTAAGAGTAAAAGACGAGAAGGAAGAAAAAAACATAGGTTAAAAAGAAAAATAATAATATTATTGATATAGAAAAAAGAAGATGGAAAAGAGGGAAAGTTTAAAAAAAATGGAGAAGAAGAAAAAAGAAGATTAGAGATGTGGGAACATGAAGTAGAACATTAAGGTTAAGTAGAAGAAAAAAGATTAAGGAGGAGAAGAAAGAAATAGGAAGACGAAAAGAGGAAGAAACAAGGAGAACAAAAAGAAGTAGCAATGTTAGAACAAGAGGAAAGAAGAATAGGGAAAGTACAAAGAAAAGAACAAGGAGAACAAAAAGAATAGGGAGAACAAAAAGATTAGGGAGAACAAAAAGAATAGGGAAAACAAAAAGATTAGGGAGTACAAAAAGATTAGGGAGAACAAAAATATTAGGGAGAACAAAATGATTAGGGAGAACAAAAAGAATAGAGAAAACAACAAGATTAGGGAGAACAAAAAGAATAGAGAAAACAAAAAAGATTAGGGAGAACAAAAAGATTAGGGAGAACAAAAAGAATAGAGAAAACAAAAAAAAATAGGGAGAACAAAAATAATCGAGAATACAAAAAGATTAGAGAGATAAAAAAGAATAGAGAAAACAAAAGAATTAGGGAGAACAAAAAGAATAGAGAAAACAAAAAGAATTAGGGAGAACAAAAAGAATAGAGAAAACAAAAAGAATAGGGAAAACGAAAAGATTAAGAAGAACAAAAATAAGAAGAATATGGAGAATAAAAGCAAGAAAAATAGGAAGAACAAAACAGAATATGGAGAGGAAGAACAGAAGAAAAATAACACCAATAACAGAGCTCTATACGCTCAAACAATCAACATTTAATAAAAAAAAAATGTTCAAAGAATATATCTCTCACTAGTGTCACATTTTGCCACAAGCGAGCAAAAGCTACGTTTGTCAATATTGCTAACACATATTTTCTAAACGACTCCACTATATACCCACACCACTGCTCGCAACACATACTCGTAACTCACGCTTCTCTCTGAAGAATAATCCAAATGCCTACCTGAAATGCGGAATGCCAGGGACATGCCATTGCTGTGGTATATTGTTTCTCGCTGTTACAGGAGCGCGTACGTTGGAAATCTTACGATTACGAGAGAGCCTGCGATAATCTTGTTAGAGGAAATAAAACAAACACCATAAAAACAGAGAAGTCTGAACTATTTAGCTCGAAATACACAGAAGAAACATGGATATTAGACAAGAAAACAGAACAGAAAATTGAAACCTTTGAAATGTGGATATATATATATATATATATATATATATATATATATATATATATATATATATATATATATATATATGAATAGATAGAATTGGATGGAAAGAAAAGAAAACAAACGATGAAGTTTTAAAACAACTAAAAATGAAAAGAGGACTACTAAACACAATTAGAACAAGACAAATTACATTTTCGGGGCATGTTAAAAGACACACCAGCCTACTAAAAGTAATATTGGAAGGGAAAATACAAGGTAATAGAAGCAGAGGTAGACCACGACTAACATGGACGAGTAACATCAAAAGATGGACAAGTCAGCCTATGACAATCTGCACCATCAAAGCAAGAGACAAAGCGGAATGGCGCTCCATGGTAGCCAACCTTCTATGCGGAGACGGCACTCAATGATGATGACACAGAAGACTGTAACCACGACGGAATAATTTTTCTACGCATTCACGGTGCAGATATGCTTGGTTACAACTGTTATAAATACAGGGAAACAGCTGAAATATATTGTGATAACTGGTAAATTTGAGCGACGAAGAGATAGAGGTAAGGAAAGAGAAAAGACACCAAACAGCTTAAAAGAGAATGACTTGACAGAAGGCCAACACCAGAAATTATAAATAACTCTAGAGATCAAAAATTATGGAGAGATATGATCACCTACGCCACCACTTGAGAGATGAACAAGCAGGTTTTAGGAAGAACAGATCATGTGCTGATCAAATAACTACTCTACGTATAATAGTTGAACAAAGTTTAGAACTAAAATCCCCACTTTATATTGGATTCATAGATTACGAAAAGGCATTTGATAGTTTAGACAGAAGAATGCTTTGGAAGTTGCTGAGTCATTATGGAATCCCCATAAAGTTTATTAACCTGATAAAAACAATGTATGAAGGAACAAAATGTAGTGTGGTGCATGAAGGACAGCTTACAGAAGCATTTGAAATAAGAACAGGAGTAAGGCAAGGATGCCTTCTGTCTCCATTTCTCTTTCTACTGGCCATAGATTGGATTATGAAAATAACTCAAAACAACAGAAATGGGATCCAGTGGTCACTGACCAAACAACTTGATGATTTAGACTTTGCTGATGACATAGCTCTCCTATCACACAGCCACCAACAGATGCAAGATAAAATGAGTATATTAGATGAGAGATCACAACAGCTAGGACTAAAGATTAATAGAGATAAGACCAACATTATGAGAATTAATGCAGTTGGCAATAACCAAATACAACTAGGAGAAATACCTCTACTAGACGTACAACCTTATATATATCTGGGCAGTAATATAGATAAAGAGGGAGGAACAGAAAACGATACCAAAATAAGGATATCAAAAGCAAGAGGAGCTTTCATTGCACTGGGAAACATATGGAAATCCAAAGAAATTAGGCTAAATACAAAAATAAAATTTTTGAACTCCAATGTTAAGTCGGTTCTATTATATGGCTGTGAAACATGGAGAATAACAAAATTGACAATCACGAAGGTACAGACTTTCATTAATGGATGCTTGCGCAGAATAAAGGGATGGAAATGGCAGGACAAAGTCACTAACGTGGAATTATGGAAATGTACCGGTCAAATACCAGTGGATAAAGAAATACAGCGAAGACGATGGCGATGGATAGGACACACACTACGGAAACCAACTGAGAGTATTACACAACAGGCCCTTTTTTGGAATCCCCAGGGGAAAAGACAAAGAGGAAGACCAAGGAATTCTTGGAGAAGACAGATTGAAGCAGAGTTGAAGATGATGGGGAAGACATGGAATGCCCTTAAAAGAATTGCAAAAAACAGAACGACTTGGAAAGTGTTTGTTGAAGACCTATGCTCCACTGGGAGCTAAAAGGTAGAAGATGAAGAGACGCCAGCAGGTACTTGATGATGATGATGATGACAAGGGGTAGGGTTCGATCCCAACCGACGGCTTCCAGGTTCACCCAGCCTTAAATGGGTACCGAATTTTTTGCTATGAAAGTAAACAGCACGGGCGTAATACTGACCACATTACCCCAAAAATCATGTGCTGAAGGTCTGTAAAATGTAGGGTCACTAACACCATATTTAGCTCAGTGGTTAGTGAACTGGACTACCACGGACAAGGGGTAGGGTTCGATCCCAACCGACGGCTTCCGGGTTCACCCAGCCTTAAATGGGTACCGGATTTTTTTCTGATAAAGTATAGCAGCACGGGCGTAATACTGACCACATTACCCCAAAAATCATGTGCTGAAGGTCTGTGAAATATAGGGTCACTAACACCATATTTCCCTATACGCCGCTTGGCTGGGCGGGGGTACTTTACTTTACTTTTATATATATATATATATATATATATATATATATATATATATATTATATATATATATATATATATATATATATTATAGAAGACGACCAAAAAATAACTTACAGAATGATTTATGTGATATGTAACGACAATAAAAAAGACAGCGAAGAACACACTTAATGAAAACGTCAACTAGACTCATGAAAGCGACGGCTTGTTAGTGATGAGAGATTTCAATGGAAAGCTTGGGAAACGCAACACTGAGAACAGAGATATGCTGGGATTTTTTGGCGATAAGACAGCAGAAATAAATGAAAATGTAAGCAGACTGCTGGAATTATATAATCAAAATTATCTGTTTATCACCAACACATTCTCCAAACACAGAGAGCCGCCATTAGAAACCTGGTACAAATGGAATTTTGTTTTGCGTTCACCAGCTTTCACCTCCGGAGAAGTCGCTAGAGAATAGGAACTGAATTTTGCGCGTTAATCCGTTTTTCCCTGGCAGCCGTGTGCACAGTGGTCCCTCGGCGTACAGGCAGATAATTCCGTCTTCGGAAGTACTCATATTTTTTTCGTCGATGAGTAATTGACGTTTCAAGCCGGGTCTCCATGCTGAGACTAGGGATGGTTACCACAGAGAGAATTTATAAATAAAAATCCCAACTGTTGCAGTTGGGATTTAAACTCACAACGTTTTACTCGACTGGGCTACCGACGTTCGGACAACCCGTTTTCGATTCCCGCTGGAAGCAGTGTGAATTGTACTCGTGGTTGGAAAAAAAAAATACCCCCACGGTCGACCCAACCGTTGGCAGAAATGGGTACCATGGTATTACCCTGGGAAGGTGAGGAATGTCGCCTCGCATCTGAGTTTCGATGCTTGAGGCGACACTATACAGAAATCTTATAACATTTTTGGATAGGCGGCCGAGCACATATGGGTGTAAACTCCCGTGCTAAGACGCCGGTTCAAGTCTCGTACTTTACCTTTACCTTTACTCACAACCTCTCTGTCTCAAGGCCGGATGGAATGACACAACATGCAGAAGCCAGATATATTATATACCAACAAGACAACAGAACAAGAAAAGAGTAATCGACAGCAGGGCTATTCCTAATCTGACAGATGACCCGGACCACAAGATGGTTATGATCACACTTAGACAGCCAAAAACAAAGAGAAGATGCAGAAACAAACTAAAGAAACAAAAAGAACAGACATTAACATTAAAAGAATTAAATGATCAAGAATCAAACAACGATAGAAGAAAAACTAAGAGAGGAATTCAGGAAATCCATAACGAAGTAAGCACAGTAGAAGAAAAATGGATCAATTTAATAAAACAGTAATCAAAATCTCAAAAAGATTATGTGGGACGAAACTAAGGATAAAATAAGAGGGGAAAAAAAGAACCCCGTGGTGGAACGAAGCAATCAGAGAAGCAATTGAAGATTTGAAGTAACTTTTTACAAATTGGAGAGAGAATAAGACCCAAAAGAATATGAAAATCATGCCTTAGTTAAAAAAAAAAGTTTAAATTTTGATTCAAGACGCTACGCAAAACAAAGGGGCAGAATTCGGACACAATATGAGCAGAGACTTCAAGACAGCCACAGGAGATTTCTAAATTGCAGTAAAAGCCACAGGGGATTTCTATATTGCAGTAAAAGCCACAAGAGATTTTTATATTGCAATAAAAGCCACAAGAGATTTCTATATTGCAATAAAAGCAACAAACGATTTCTATATTCCAATAACAGCCACAAGAGATTTCCATTTTGCAGTAAAAGCCACAAGAGATTTCTATATTCCAGTAGCAGCCACAAGAGATTTCTATATTGCAGTAAAAGCCACAAGAGATTTCTATATTCCAGTAACAGCCACAAGAGATTACTATATTGCAGTAAAAGCCACAAGAGATTTCTATATTCCAGTATCAGCCACAAGAGATTTCTATATTGCAGTAAAAGCCACAAGAGATTTCTATATTGCAGTAACAGCCACAAGAGATTTCTATATTGCAGTAAAAGCTACAATAGATTTCTATATTGCAGTAACAGCCATAAGAGATTTCTATATTGCAGTAAAAGCCACAAGAGATTTCTATATTGCAGTAACAGCAACAACAGATTTCTATATTTCAGTAAAAGCAACAATATATTTCTATATTGCAGTAAAAGCAACAAGCAATTTCTATATTGCAGTAACAGCAACAAGAGATTTCTATATTGCAGTAGCAGCAACAAGAGATTTCTATATTGCAGTAACAGCAACAAGAGATTTCTATATTGCAGTAACAGCTACAATAGATTTCTATATTGCAGTAACAGCTACATTAGATTTCTGTATTGCAGTAACAGCTGCATTAGATTTCTGTATTGCAGAAACAGCTACAATATATTTCTATATTGCAGTAACAGCTACATTAGATTTCTGTATTGCAGTAACAGCTGCATTAGATTTCTGTATTGCAGAAACAGCTACAATATATTTCTATATTGCAGAAACAGCTACAATATAATACTATATTGCAGTAAAAGCCACAAGAGATTTCTATATTGCAGTAACAGCAACAAGAGATTTCTATATTTCAGTAACAGCTACAATAGATTTCTATATTGCAGTAACAGCAACAATAGATTTCTATATTGCAGTAACAGCAACAAGAGATTTCTATATTGCAGTAACAGCTACATTAGATTTCTGTATTGCAGTAACAGCAACAAGAGATTTCTATATTGCAGTAACAGCTACATTAGATTTCTGTATTGCAGTAACAGCAACAAGATATTTCTATATTGCAGTAACAGCAACAAGAGATTTCAATATTGCAGTAACAGCTACAATAGATTTCTATATTGCAGTAACAGCAACAAGAGATTTCTATATTGCAGTAACAGCAACAATAGATTTCTATAATGCAGTAACAGCAACAAGAGATTTCTATATTGCAGTAAAAGCAACAATAGATTTCTATATTGCAGTAACAGCCACAAGAGATTTCTATATTGCAGTAAAAGCAACAATAGGTTTCTATATTGCAGTAAAAGCAACAATAGATTTCTATATTGCAGTAAAAGCAACAATAGATTTCTATATTGCAGTAACAGCCACAAGAGATTTCTATATTGCAGTAAAAGCTACAAAAGATTTCTATATTGCAGTAAAAGCAACAATAGATTTCTAAATTGCAGTAAAAGCAACAATAGATTTCTATATTGCAGTAAAAGCCACAAGAGATTTCTATATTGCAGTAAAAGCAACAATAGATTTCTATATTGCAGTAAAAGCCACAAGAGATTTCTATATTTTAGTAAAAGCTACAAGAGATTTCTATATTTCAGTAAAAGCTACAAGAGATTTCTATATTGCAGTAAAAGCCACAAGAGATTTCTATATTTCAGTAAAAGCCACAAGAGATTTCTATATTGCACTAACAACAGCAACAGGAACGAAAAAAGAAAAGATCCTACTGAGTCCATAAATGAGAAGATGAATAAATAAAATAAATGTCCTAAATGAAAGCCAATATGAAATAACCAACATATGCAACAGTCAATGAAATAATATTTTACAGATCTTTTAAACATATCACCAACTATCAATAACTCAACAACAACGACACAAGAATGCACAAACACTGAACCCAGCATCATGAAAAAAGAAATGAAAAAAAGAAGTAATCAAATATTCGCAAAGAAATAAAGTACCGGGGATAGAAAACATACCAGTAGAAACAATAACAGCAGCAGGAGAAACAGGAGTTACATGGCTGCACATATGGAAATAAATATGGAAACAAATACAGGTAGCAAGAGAGACTGCAATCAATATAGAGGTATATCACTTCTCAGCCATGTAGAAAATGTATATGCCAAAATTGTGGGAAAAGGGTGAGACCAATAGTACTATAGTTAAGTAATTCTCAAATGGGGTTCCAAATATACTGACGTTCTATAAAGCAAGCAGAAAAGACAATAAAACAAAATCAAAATGTGAAAATAACTTTCATTGATCAAGAAAAAGCATTTGATCGAATAACCAGTGAACAACTGTGGGAGAAACATACGAAAAAGCCAATATCTAACCAACCTAATTAAAAGTCTCTACATCAATAGTACCTGCACAGTCAGAACAGCAGCAGGCTACACAGACCACTTCGAAGTTAGATCATGTGTAGAACAGGGGTGCGTACTATTCCCTCTACTGTTTATTACATACATGGAATATATTTGCAAGTTAGCCACCCAATCAGCGACAGAGGAGATCAATACGCTTTTTTGCAGGCAAACATGCATTAATACTTGGAAAAATAGAAACTTAAATAAACTCAACAGCACAGGCACAAAATACGACATGAAAATCAACAAAACAAAAGTCATGAATATCGGAAAATAGAAAGAGAACATCAACATTACTATAGAAGGCAGGAAACTAAAACAAGTAGAGGAATTCAAATACCTAGGAAGTCTAATGACAAACGATAGTTCACAAACAGCAGATATAGAATCAAGATTCAACAAAGCTTGTCATATCATAGGACAATTATCACCACTATTGTCCAACAAGGAAATAACTGTAGAGGCAAAACCAGCACTATACAATACAATCTTCATCCCAAGTTTGTGCTACCAATGCCAGACCTGGACCCTAGATGCAAAAACAATAAGAAAAATAACCTCTACTGATATAAAAATGTGTTAGACGAAAGACAGGAAACAACCTGAAAGATAAGATCAGAAATGAGGAACTGAAAAAAAAGCTAGGAATAGCCCCTGCCGTAGAACGTATAAAGAAACAACAGATAAAATGGTTTGGTGAAAAGGCAGAAAAATTAAAACATAACACGAGACTTCAATAAACGTTGAGAGAACACCAGAGCCACTAGCCGAACACCAAAAGATGGATTGACGAATTATTAGACACACTAGGAAACATAACAGCACCAGAGACGAACAGAAGAGCAAAAGATGGATTGACGAATTATTAGACACACTAGGAAACATAACAGCACCAGAGACGAACAGAAGTGTAAAAGACCCCAAATTATGTCTGTCTCGAAGCTGAAAGGTAAATGAGGAAGAGAAAATAAGCAGAAGAAAAAGAAAAAGTAAAAGAAGTATATATGTATAGATGGATATATATATATATATATATATATATATATATATATATATATATATATATGCATATATAAAGAGGACAACTTACAAAGGGAGATGTTAAAAAGCATCAGAAAGAAACAATCAATGTGGGAGGGCACATCATGAAAAGAGGAAAGTTGGAGTACTAGATTAGTTTGGTGACATGACATGGAAAACAGGTCAACAACAGAATTGCTACAATGCACTGTGGATAAACAATTATTAAAAGGACATGACCGCCTACACCACCCGGTATGGCACATGATGATGATGATATATATATATATATATATATATATAATTAAAAGTATGCGTGAATAAACACTATAAACTGAGCCTACGCTGATTTATTAAATGAATGACAATGCTAACATTAGCGAGGAAGTCATTAATAAGTTTACCAACTCACTAATATCTTGATCTGTAGACCAGAAGGTCTCCCATAAGTCTGATTGTGTCGTGTCGTGTCACAGGCACCAGTTTTTAACAATATATGGGAGTACCTGGAGGGGAAAAATTAAACATTTCTGGCACGTGCTTTAAATCATGGCCCAGGTGTACGTAAGAACCACGTGTTTCCGGCAATGCTAGCAAGGCGTAAATAACGACGGACTATATATTAGGCGTATTGGGGCGGCGAGCTAAGAAATAACTTGTGTGTATAGTCAACATAAAATAGGTCTTATTCCTGGCTTTGACGTCATGGATGTGAAAGTTATAAATAGAATCATTCATGAAACTCAGACCTGTTAATCTACGGGAGATTCGTTGAGAGAATGGGGTTTGTCTTGCGGCTTATAGTATTCCAAAACTTGAACGTTTAATTTGGAGAAGAAAAAAGTTGCATCCGAGAAAGGGGGTTAAATAGCCGTAACAATTCATCATCATTATCATGTACCATCGCCCGTGCACTGCCGAGGTCCGGAATGAGAGTAAAGAAAAGTGGCGCTGTTCCCTATCATGCATGTACGTAAGAGGCAACTAAGGAGATTTGGGAATGGGACTGGGTATTCCGTACTGTAAAAAAAATCGCTGATAAAACTTCACAAACATGGACAAGTCAAAGAAAAGAATAATGTTAAGTCAGTCTTATTATATGGCTGTGAAACATGGAGAAAAACTAAAATGGCAATCATGAAGATACTGACTTTCATTAATGGATGCTTACGCGGAATAAAAGGATGAAAATGGCAGGAAAAAATCACTAACATAGAATTATGGAAAAGTACCAGTGGATAAAGTGACACAGCGAAGACGATGGCGCTGGATAGGACACACACTAGGGAAGCCAACAGAGAGTATTACACAAGCCCTTTTTTGGAATCCCCAGGGAAAAAGACAAAGAGGAAGACCAAGGAATTCTTGGAGAAGACAGATAGAAGCAGAGATGAAAATGAAGGGGAAGACATGGAATAATCTTAAAAGAATGGCAAGAAACAGAACGGCTTGGGAAGTGTTTGTTGAAGACCTATGCTCCACAGGGAGCTGAAAGGTAGAAGAAGATGAAGATCAAGTATCATGCCTGCTGACGTAGGTGATCATGTCTCACCACAACTTTGGATCTCGACAGCTTTTTATCATTTCTATTGTTGACCTTCTGCCAAGCCATTCTCTTAAGCTGTCTGGTATCTTTTCTCTTTGCTTCCCACTGTCTCATAGTTCCTATATTTTCTCACATGTCACAATATATTCCAGCTGCTCCCTTCGCAGTATATGGCTAAAAAAATTATGTTTTTTTTCTTCCAATTATTGAATATTAGCTCTCTTTTTGCTTAGGTCTCTTTCAGAACGTTTTTATTACACTTCTTAGCTGTCCATGGTATTCTCTATGTTCCTCTGTAAAACCACATTTCTACAGCTTCCATTTATTTTCTTGTCTGTTGTCCTATTGTCCATGATTCACATCCATATGTTAAGAATGGCTATACATAATATTTAATAATTCTTGTTATGCTTATATTATTTTAAAAAAAATGAATTGCACAGTATCTTCCTCATTTGTTGGAAAATTGCTTTTGCCTGGGCCATTCTGCACCTCACCTCTGTTGTACATCTACCACCTCACCTCTGTTGTACATCTACCATCTCACCTCTGTTGTACACCTACCATCTCACCTCTATTGTACAGCTACCATCTCACCTCTTTTGTACATCTACCTTCTCACCTCTATTGTACATCTACCATCTCACCTCTGTTGTACATCTATCATCTCACCTCTGTTGTACATCTACAATCTCATCTCTGTTGTACATCTACCATCTCACCTCTGTTGTACATCTACCATCTCACCTCTGTTGTACATCTACCATCTCACCTCTGTTGTACATCTACCATCTCACCTTTGTTGTACATCTACCATCTCACCTCTGTTGTACATCTACCATCTCACCTTTGTTGTACATCTACAATCTCACCTCTGTTGTACATCTACCATCTCACCTCTGTTGTACACCTACCATCTCACCTTTGTTTTATATCTACCATCTGACCTCTGTTGTACATCTACCATCTCACCTCTGTTGTACACCTACCATCTCACCTCTGTTGTACATCTACCATCTCACCTCTGTTGTACATCTACCATCTGTAACTATTAGATATCACCTAAACAGTGCAATAAATAAATGTACTAAAGTAATTTGAAAATAAAGAAAATTACGGATAAAAGTGTCTCTGTTTGAAATATTCCTCTTATTCTTTCCTTCCTCATTTGCTTTCATCGTCGATTTGAGGTGTACATTGCAGTCTTGTATACTTTGTTTGGTCTCTTCATACTTTATGATCCCTGGTGTTTCTAATGTTTCTATTCATTCTTATTTTCATTGAGTGACGTCTCCGCATCGAAGTTTGGCTTCCATTGAGCGCCATTTCGCTCTGTCTCTTGCGTTCATGGTCCAGGTTGTCATAAGCTGACTTGTACATCTTTTTATGTTACTCGTCCACGTTAGTCTTGGTCTGCCTCTGCATCTTTTACCTTGTATTTTTCCTTTGAATGTTTCATCAAATCCATATTTTTCGTAGTCGACCCTTGGCTGTGGTGTCCTCGTAACATTTATTGATGGCTCGTTTTAAAGTCTTTTGATCTTTCTGCCTCATTACGTGTCCATACCATTTTATCTCTTGTTCTCCTATGTATTCAATAAGCATAATTATTCCTCGATGTTTTTTTCTCAGTTTATCATTCCTGATTTTATCTTTCAGGCTGTTTCCTGTAAATCGTCTAGCACACTTTATCTTGGTACTTGTTATTTTTATTGTTGTTCTAGCGCCAATGAGCCGCGATAGCTCAGTGGTTAGTGAACTGGACTACAAACGACAAGAGGTAGGTTTCGATCTCAACCGACGGCTTCCAGGTTCACCCAGCCCTTTAATGGGTACCGGATTTTTTTCTGGAAAAGTAAAGCGGTACGGGCGTAATACCGACCACATTACCCAAAAATCATGTGCCGAAGGTCTGTAAAATTTATGGTCTCTAACACCATATACTTGGTATAGAATGGAACGAATTCAAAACAAACGAGGAAATTAGAGAAATCGCCAATCAACCACTAATATCTTCAGTAATAAAGAAAAGACGATGGTCATACGTTGGACATGTGATGAGAAGAGATAATAATCGAATAGCAAAGCAAGCCCTCATATGGGAAACAACAGGTAACAGAAAAAGAGGAAGACCCAGGGAGACACTGAGAAGAACATTGATGAAAGAGGCAAGAGCAGCAGGAATCGGCTCCCTCAATGAGATAGAACTGCTTGCACAGAACAGAGACAGATGGCGAGATTTGATAAATTATCTTTAAAAGAAAACTGCTAGAACAAAAAATTCATATAGGAAAAGGTGTATCTTGGTCTACGCCCTATGGGCCGGTTACGGCTCGAAAGGTCAATAGATAGATAGATAGAACACCATATTCCCTATACGCCACTTGATGTGAGGGGGGTACTTTACTTTTTTTTACTTTTTCTAGCGCCTAGGGTCCAGAAGTGGCATTGGTAGACAACGTTAAGATGAAGATTTTGTTGTTGAGGTATGTATTTTAAATATTCTTTTAGTCAAGAAAGAACCATTGATTGTGGCGTTTTGACATAAAAGTGCTGGAGACCAGTAAATGGATTAATGTGAGAGAGAAATCCGTATAGGGATTAAAGTGTTAGAGACCCGTATGGGGATTAATGTGGTGGGACCCATAAATGGATTAATGTGATGGGGCCATTATGAGGATTAAAATATTGGGGACCCGTATAGGGATTAATGTGCTGGGGCTCATATAGGGCCCCACTATTGGAAACCCGTAAAAGGATTAATGTGTTGGAGACACGTATAGAGATTAAAGTGTTGACGACCGTATAGGGATTAATGTGGTGGGGAACTGTATATGGATTAATGTGTTGGAGACCCATATAGGGTTTAAAATGTTTGGGACAAGTATAGTGATTAAAGTGTTGGGGCCCGTATAGTGATTAAAGTGTTGGGGACCCGTACAGTGATTAAAGTATTAGGGGCCCCTATAGTGATTAATGTGGTAGGAACCCGTAAAAGGATTAAAGTGTTGAGAACCCGTAGAGGATTAACGTTTTTAACTTCATCCAGCACTGTCTTTTTCTTCACACGAAAAAATCATGTTCACTATCCATGAATGGCTCGATATGCATCACATCATCAGCTTCATTATGCTTTGCAGAATGTTGCACTCATCACAGTCGTCGGCGATGTCCTTGTCCCTGTCTGTTGACAGTTCATACCAAGTATTCCAACTTTCCACTTCTCACGATGTGCCCGAAAAATGTTCATCCTTTCTTTCTGATGTTTTTTAGGATCTCCATGTTTTTGTGTTGGCCTCTTTGAGATTCTCCTCGTTGGTTTTTTTTTTAGCTGTCCAGGGAACTTTCAACATTCTTCTGTGAAATTCCACCTTTGCGGTCTAATCGTCTTTTCATTTGTCTACTGTCCATGATTCGCCTCCATAGGTCACAATTAGCTCTATGTAGCACCGATGACCTCTCTTTCTCATTTCACCGGTCAAGGTTACTATTTTTACGAACTATAGATGACGAACATAATTCTACACAGAAAGCTCTCCTGCTCGAAAATTTGAAAACGTCACGCTAGTAGTTACGCTCAGGCCTTTTTCTATAGATGGCTATGAATAGTACATGTAGAAAGCACAATATTCTAACATTTTGAGTAGCACTAGAGAAAACAAGACAAATAGTATCCTGTCTCATCTTCTGGAATCTAAGAGGTACCAGTTCATGTCGATAGATATTCGTTGTTGTATCAACAAATCTAAACACAAAAATAGACTTCTGTTTTGATAGAATTATGGGATACTCACGTGATCAAGGGATAGAAGGTTGTGCGTCATCCATTTACCCTGGAGAACCGAGCGTGTGTATTAATCATAGACCACACCTCGATCCTACGGGGATAGTGCATGGCGTCACATTATCATCACCATGGCAACAAGCAACGAAGAGTTCCATTCATCATGATCAACTTTTATTTTCAGATCCATCTAGAAAATACGTCACCAAAGTTATTTTTTCTCCTTTATTTTCATTATGTTACTTTCTATATTTTTGAATTTCATTTGCTAGGGATCCCATCCCCAATAAATATTGTTGGAAATGGATGCACCGTGTCGAAAGGAGATGTCTTCTCATAAGCGCAAGAAATAAAAAGTACAGGATACCTACCATATCGTTTATAAAAGATATCAAGCACATCAAGGCGGGTCGAGTTCTATCTCAGCGTTCAACCGTTAAGTGGACGTTGATGCGTTATGTCGCTAGTTTATAACGTAGCCACGATACCTGCGCCTTTCGGCCCGACAAATTCGTCTTCGGCATGGATGGGTAGATTTGCTTAACAGTTTGTTTTGTCCCGACTACGGCAATTTTTGGCTTACTCTTTTCTACTTAAACTGCCAAGGGATCTTTGCGCAAGTGAACACGGGACCTTCTTTTTTTAGAGAGGGCTAGATGTCAGATCCCACTACCAAGAGAGGGCTAGACATCGGATACCACCTCAAAGAGAGGGCTGGAAATCGGATCTCACTACCAAGAGGGGGCTGGACATCGGATCACTACCAAGAGAGGGCTAGACATCGGATCTCATTACCCAAGAAAGGGCTAGACATCGGATCTCACTACCAAGAGAGGGCTAGACATCGGATCTCATTACCCAAGAAAGGGCTAGACATCGGATCTCACTACCAAGAGTGGGCTAGACATCATATCTCACTACCAAGAGAGGGCTAGACATCGGATCTCACTACCAAGAGAGGGCTAGACATCGAATCTCACTACCAAGAGAGGGCTAGACATCGAATCTCACTACCAAGAGAGGGCTAGACATTGGATCTCATTACCCAAGAAAGGGCTAGACATCGGATCTCACTACCAAGAGTGGGTTAGACATCATATCTCACTACCAAGAGAGGGCTAGACATCGGATCTCACTACCAAGAGAGGGCTAGACATCGAATCTCACTACCAAGAGAGGGCTAGACATCGAATCTCACTACCAAGAGAGGGCTAGACATCGAATCTCACTACCAAGAGAGGGCTAGACATAGCATCTCACTACCAAGAGAGGGCTAGACATAGCATCTCACTATCAAGAGAGAGCTAGACATCGGATCTCACTATCAAGAGAGGGCTGGAAATCGGATCTCACTACCAAGAGGGGGCTGGACATCGGATCACTACCAAGAGAGGGCTAGACATCGGATCTCATTACCCAAGAAAGGGCTAGACATCGGATCTCACTACCAAGAGAGGGCTAGACATCGGATCTAATTACCCAAGAAAGGGCTAGACATCGGATCTCACTACCAAGAGTGGGCTAGACATCATATCTCACTACCAAGAGAGGGCTAGTCATCGGATCTCACTACCAAGAGAGGGCTAGACATCGAATCTCACTACCAAGAGAGGGCTAGACATCGAATCTCACTACCAAGAGAGGGCTAGACATTGGATCTCATTACCCAAGAAAGGGCTAGACATCGGATCTCACTACCAAGAGTGGGCTAGACATCATATCTCACTACCAAGAGAGGGCTAGACATCGGATCTCACTACCAAGAGAGGGCTAGACATCGAATCTCACTACCAAGAGAGGGCTAGACATCGAATCTCACTACCAAGAGAGGGCTAGACATCGAATCTCACTACCAAGAGAGGGCTAGACATAGCATCTCACTACCAAGAGAGGGCTAGACATAGCATCTCACTATCAAGAGAGGGCTAGACATCGGATCTCACTACCAAGAGAAGGCTAGACATCGAATCTCACTACCAAGTGAGGGCTAGACATCGGATCTCACTACCAAGAGAGGCTAGACATCGGATCTCACTACCAAGAGAGGGCTAGACATCGGATCTCACTACCAAGAGAGGGCTAGACATCGGATCTCACTACCAAGAGAGGGCTAGACATCTGATCTCACTACCAAGAGAGGGCTAGACATCGGATCTCACTACCAAGAGAGGGCTAGACATCTGATCTCACTACCAAGAGAGGGCTAGACATCGGATCTCACTATCAAGAGAGGGCTAGACATCGGATTTCACTATCAAGAGAGAGCTAGACATCGAATCTCACTACCAAGAGAGGGCTAGACATAGCATCTCACTACCAAGAGAGGGCTAGACATAGCATCTCACTATCAAGAGAGGGCTAGACATCGGATCTCACTATCAAGAGAGGGCTAGACATCGGATCTCACTACCAAGAGAAGGCTAGACATCGAATCTCACTACCAAGTGAGGGCTAGACATCGGATCTCACTACCAAGAGAGGGCTAGACATCGGATCTCACTACCAAGAGAGGGCTAGACATCGAATCTCACTACCAAGAGAGGGCTAGACATCGAATCTCACTACCAAGAGAAGGCTAGACATCGAATCTCACTACCAAGAGAAGGCTAGACATCGAATCTCACTACCAAGTGAGGGCTAGACATCGGATCTCACTACCAAGAGAGGGCTAGACATCGGATCTCACTACCAAGAGAGGGCTAGACATCGGATCTCACTACCAAGAGGGCTAGACATCGGATCTCACTACCAAGAGAGGGCTAGACATCGGATCTCACTACCAAGAGAGGGCTAGACATCGGATCTCACTACCAAGAGAGGGCTAGACATCGGATTTCACTACCAAGAGAGGGCTAGACATCGGATCTCACTACCAAGAGACCGGGGAAGGGTAAGGCCACGAAAAAACCACGGGTTCGATTTTAAATTCCCACCACCAATGGTGGGAATCGAACCAAGGACTTTCTTGCGCAGAGGTCGACGTCTTACCTCTAAACCACCCAGTCCCCCGGGTGGAGTTTGACCCTGATCGAAGGTTTCAAGGTTCACACAGCCTTAAATGCGTGTCTGATTTTTCACGAAAAATGCTGCACTGGCGTAATGCCGACCACATTACCTAAAATTAATATGCTGAAGGTGCATAGCAATATAAGCAATAGCTACATATTTTGTGTAAGCCACCTCGTGACACGACGGGACTCTTTCATTCTTGTCTTTAGTATCAACAGGCCCAAACAGGAGCTGGGTGGTCTCGAAATAAAACTTTGGCCCTTGGAATAGAATTATGCAGGTTCGATTCCCACTGTCTGTGGTGGAAATTTAAAAAAAAATTGTATAAATGGTTTCTTCCTGGCTTTACCTTCCTGTGATCGTAAGATCCGATGTCCAACCCTCTCTGGTCATCATCATCATGTGCCATACCGGCTGGTGTAGACGATCTTGTTATTTCACAATTTTCTATCCACAGTGCATCGAATACATTCTGTTGACTGTTTTCCGTGCCATGAAATCAAGCTATCTAACAAGAACAAAAAAGATAGATAATAAAACCAGGTGGTCCCTCGTGTATTCTGCGCACGTTAAAGAACCGTTGGTTGTTGGAAATTGAAAAGATTAAGTTATTTTTTACCGCTGCTCAGGTAAAGCTGATTGGAAAACGTATCCTCCCAAAAATCTCAAAAACTCTCAATGATAAAAAAAATGAGAGTGCTTTTGAAGTCAATGTATACCTAGAGAATATCTATATGACAGGGGATACCTGAAAACACCCCTGCTGTTGCGAATAGGTCTGAACGATCTCTGGAAGATGACGCCGACTCATAGATTGCGCTAGGATCAGTGAACCAGCGCAAGTCTGATCCTACCCCACGTCTACGAGATGCCACTATGAAAATGAAACTATCTCGTCTAACAAAATAAGCACGGATTGAGAGGGAAGGCAGATACTCAGAAACGTCATGGTGATGTCGGATTTTTAGGACAGAGAACGACAAATATCACAGCATTTATTGCATGCCATTACACACCACATCTACGGTCAATTAACGTCCTTTTCAAAAGAAATGATGAAGTGAACCATCCATACCTAAGTTACTAGTCGGTTGAATAAGAAAAAGTGGAAGAAAGAGAAAAGAAACAAACGTTTAGACAAGAAGAGTATCAGTGCCAGACAAACGTAAACATAAAAACCTAGTCGGCACATCTCAACGATAAGTAAGAGGGGCAACTCAAAATGGTGGCTGACCGGAAGTGACGTTGAACGCCGTACCTCATCTCTTCACATAAACTTCTCACGTCCCGGCTGCACGTGTCACATTCCTGATAATGGTCACAGCTGGCCCAGTCACCGATCTGGACGACTGATAGTTAATACCTATGAGATCACGACCATATTAGTTATGGGTAGTCTTTAACATTTGACACCACCAGTCAAAGCCAGCAAAATTCGTAACATATAATAAATTCATAACACCAGTATTTTTAAATGGCAGCACACAGCAGTCTATTATTGGATCGGGTGAGCGAATACAAGTACGTTGTCGTTGTATTTCGTTGTGCTTATCATGTTTTACATTTGGAAGTTCATCATCATCATCATCATGTGCCACACCGGTTGGCGTAGGCGATCATGTCTCTTCCGATATTTTTCTATGTCCCGTGCATTGTATCAATTTTGTTGCTGGCTGTTTTCCTATGCCATGACTCCAACGTACCTAGTATTTTCCTCTCTGTGTCGTTCGCGATCTCTCTTTCCTTGTATTTTGACAGTCAAAGTATTCCAACTTTCCTCTTCTCGTTGTGTGTCCGAAAAATGTTGATAGTTTTTTTTTCTGATGTTTCTTAAGGGCTCCCTTTTGTGTTGGCCTCTTTGAAAACTTCCTCGTTGGTTTTTTTTTAGCTGTCCAGGGAACTTTCAACATTCTTCTGAGAAATGTCATCTCTGTAGCCTCTAATAGTCTTTTCATTTGTTTGTCTACTGTCCATGATTCGCTTCCATAGGTCAGAGTCTACTCTATTTATCACCGATGAACTTTTTTTAACAATTCTATTGACATATTGACATACATATTTGTTACATAAGATATTTTTTAATTTTTTGAAATGCTATTTTTGGCCTCAGCTGTTCTGCCTCTTTTTTTGTCTGTGGTGCATCTTCCATCTGATGTTATTATTGTGCCCAAGTAGTAGTTTTTTAGTTTTGTTACCATTTCCTTTTCATACACACAGGATAGACATATTTCGAATATTTTTGTTTTGAATGTTTTGTTATTAGTTTTGTGTGTTTGTTTTTCTTGTTTGTTCCTGCTGAAGGCCTATTGGGCCGAAACGTCGCTTAGTCTGTGTCGTCCACTTATCACGTAAAGCTTCTAACATACCATTTTTCTGTATTTTTAAAATTTTTCCTAGTAGTTTTATAGACCGCCATTGTGTGTTATTTTCTGTAGCTGATTTACATTTCTAGTTATCTCACGTTGATCGCCGTGCCACTTGAATAAAAGATTCCACTTTTAGAACCATGACTCGGTGCTTCGGAGTTCTAGCACCTAGCTGCGGTCTTTTCAGGGAATCAAGCGTTGTATGTACTTCCCATATTGACATACAGTGTGCGTACTACGTCAACGTGGAATGTATGGCCTTGCGATTGAGGGAATAGCTCTCATATACCGAGGGCGAAATGAAGATTCCGATGATGTTTGTAATTAATCTGCACCCTTGGTGATACTGCTGGATATTTGAGTCAAGTGGGATGTTGTCTCACTCCAAGAGAGGTGCAGGAGGAACAAGCCAATGGGGCGGGGCTTGTATATATATCAGTCGTCTAACAATGCGTGATTGGCTGACGAGATGATCTTAGCACCTATGAACATTTTCTTCGACGTGTGATGTGAATGCTAACTTGCTTGTCTGCTTCCGTTCGCTCGATGACAAAATTAGTACACCTCTTCGCCATCCGCCCTTAAAAGGACGTTAAGTGGATGTGTCTGCGCTGTGTTGTGGTTAGCAGTATAACTGTGATATATTTGCGCCTTTCGGCCCATCACATCCGACTTCAACACGATATTTTTGAGCACCAGATTGACTGTCATCTTCTATCCCTATTCGCTCGGCCAGACTAGATATGTTACACTCTTACAGGAGGGACAGCGGAGAGGTGGAGAATGGTCTGTATGGTTCTGGTTTCACCGATCCTGGCGCCAGCCATCAGCTGATAGACACTGTCAACTTCCAGCTCCGCTGCTGTGAGGTGCACCCTCGCCTCCTGCAATGTCAATAATCCGTGAATTAAACTCAACTAGTAGGTTAAAATAATCTCAACAAGGTTAAAATAATATGAGCAAGACTACAAATATAAAATGAGAGGAACTATATAATAATCAAATTACATGAAGATAGACATGCATTGCGTATGAGTTAGTAAAAGTTGGCGAACCAACCCTGGCAGAGACACTATTCAATCTGCACAAGATTTCTAATCTACGCCAAGTAATTAGTCATGGAAATGGACAGAAAACTTGGTCGTAGAACTTTGATGTGGCGAAGCTGCATCATGTGTCGGGTCAAAGGACGCATCTGTAGTCATTTCCATAGAAACAGCAAAACAGCGCAAAAAAAGTCTTAAAATGAGTCGACAAAATAAAAATATACTGTCGTTTTCATTACAGACGTATTTTCTTTAAGAAAAATCTTTTAATTTTTTTAAATGTTAAATTATATAGGCGTTTATTCATTTTTATGTGGTCTGTTTGCGAAGATGAGAGGCCAAGATATATATATATATATATATATATATATATATATATATATTTGTGTATAGTGCCCCGTCACACCAAGTGGCGTATAAAAAGTAAAGTACCCCCCGTCACGCCAAGTGGCGTATAGGGAAATATGGTGTTAGTGACCCTATATTTTACAGACCTTCAGCACATGATTTTTGGGGTAATGTGGTCGGTATTACGCCCGTGCTGCTTTTACTTTCCCAGAAAAATCCGGTACCCATTTAAGGCTGGGTGAACCCGGAGCCGTCGGTTGGGATCGAACCCTACCCCTTGTCCGTAGTAGTCCAGTTCACTAACCACTGAGCTATCGCGGCTCCTACTAATTTTTAGGGAATTAGTAAAACCCAGGTGTCCTCGCCAGGATTACGAACCCCGGCTGTTGCCGTGGTAAGCCAACAAGTGGCGTATAGAAGGAGGATAAATGTCTCATGGCCCAGTGCGGTCGCGAAGTGTAGTTTACACGAAAGAGTTTTTTTTTTTTTTTTTTTTTTTTTTAACAGCACTCTTCTCATTTGTCGATAGAAATGTATTTTTACCCCATCGGAATACAAACCCTCGTTGTGCGCTCGGTCGTTGAGCGACAGGGTCAATGCACTTGCCCTCCAACTAGCAAAAGAAACGTACAAATATTTTAATGAAAATAAATAGAAAGAACACACAGTAAAAGGGAATGCCAATAAGTATTTGGCGAATGTGAGAAATTGTAATGAGGGAAGAGAAAACAAACTCACAAGACATGGAATAATATTCTGAGTAAGGGGACTGGTTGGTCTCGAGGCCGGCGTCGAGGCAAGACGCAGAGAGGTTGTGGGTTCAAATCCCAGAAACACCGGTTGGGATTTTTTTTTTTATGATTTCTCTCTGCGGCAACCACCCCTGGTCTCAGCAGCGGGGTCCGGCTTGAAACGTCAATTACTAATCGACGGAAAAAATATGAGTACCTCCGAAGTCGGATTTATCTGCCTGTGCGGCGAGGGACTCCTGTGTACACGGCTGACAGGGAAATATGAATTAACACGCTAAAATCAGTTCCTAATCTCTAGAGTCTTCGTCAGAGGTAAAAGCTGGCGAACGAAAAAAAAAATTAATATTTAAATAATATGTTCAGTTTGGCTCCAAACATGACTGCTTGGAGCATGTTTCTTTTTCTTAACGCTGCGGAGGGTTTGGTTGTCTAGGGGTAAGACAACAATTTGCTGTTGTTGTTGACGCATTGCCACGAGTTGATGCGGGCAGGTCGCTCTTTGACTCATTTGATGTGGCGGGTCGTAATGGCTTTCTTGACATTCCCGGCTCTTACTGGAGAAGTTGGAGTTCGTCTATCCGAGACTATGCTGGGAAACTACTAGTCCAGCCCTGAGGTACTGCAATACTGGGTCTTCTATATCAGTAACAACCACAACTACAGAGAGCACGTCGATCCTAGCTTCTGTTAGCCAGTCTGGTTTGACGCAGACTGTTACCAGGGGAGACCACGAGGAGGTAGAACTGGTAGGTCTTGTTCAGCTGATGGTGCGCCGACCCTGCTATTGTGGCCGCAGGTCGCAGGTGCTTCTGCTCCCCAAGACGACAACTTCAAGACAAAAGATCTCAGGTTCGATACCAACCACAGGCGGTGGGAATTTTATTTCAAAAAACTTATTCCGTGGTTTATGTGTGGTTTATGTGTGGTTTATGTGTGGTTTATGTGTGGTTTATGTGTGGTTTATGTGTGGTTTCTGTGTGGTTTCTGTGTGGTTTCTGTGTGGTTTCTGTGTGGTTTCTGTGTGGTTTCTGTGTGGTTTATGTGTGGTTTCTGTGTGGTTTCTGTGTGGTTTATGTGTGGTTTATGTGTGATTTATGTGTGGTTTTGCTCTCCCTGGTCTCTGGGTAATGGAATTAGAAATTTAGCCCCATCAGAAAACGGCGACAACATGAGGTCCCGTATGCACTCTCGCATATTAAAGAACCGCCGGAAGTTAAACGTCGGAAATGAGTAGATCAAAAATGGCCTCTGTCTGTGCCAAAATGGTTAAGGAAATGTATCCACGAGGAAGACGGATTTGTAGGGCCGAAATGCGCAATATTACCATCATCATCATCATCATCGAGTGCCACCTCCGCATCGATGGCTGGCTACCATGGAGCGCCATTCTGCTCTGTCTCTTGCTTTGATGATGCAGGTTGTCATAGGCTAGTTTGTCCATCTTTTGATGTTACTCGTCCATGTTAGTCTTGGTCTGCCTCTGACTCTTGTACATTGTATTTTCCCCTCCAGGATTACTTTTAGTAGGCTGTTGTGCTATTTAACAAGGCCCAAAAATCGCATTTGTCTTGTTCAATACTGCCGCTTTGTCGTAAACTAGTGACACAGACCATCAACACCCACTTAATGTTTGAACGCTAAAAAGAAAACAAATTTGGTTGGTTATGGAAGGCCCCGGTATCACTGCAAACGTATTAAAATCCATAATTGTTCAACCGTCCGTGCCAGCGTAATCATCCGAATTAATATCTCATCTCCCAAACAAAGAAAGGTAACTGTAGTCCCCATCGTAACAGTCTCAGCACACGCCAAAAGACATAAGGCGAAACCGCGCAGAAAGTGAACACAGCCAACTGTTCCCTGTCATACGATATCATCATTCATCGTAAACAATTGGAATATCAAAACATGATCAAAACGGATGAGACACACAGCTCACGGTGTGCACAGAGCACTTAACTCAGTAGCTCCTGCAACAAGCCGGACTTGGAATATGAGAAAACTGCAACAAGGAACACTTTTCATGCATAGCCTTCAATGGTTCCTGTCGCCTATCCACCATATACCGAAAAGAAAACAAATGAACATGCCTAATCCATAAAGAGATGAAAGAAGAAAAAAGAATGGACGTAGGGAACATTATAACAAAAGCAGATAATGGATAAAACTAAACTGTCATTTCTTCATTCCCATAGTGCGTGTGTTTCCTACAAGCTCAGACTTTTTTAAACATACTCTCATGGCTCATGTCTCATTCCTGTGTTTAGTATTCACTGTTTTTTTTTTCTCTGTTGCCCTTTTTCACATTCCCTCGGTCTCGCGTTGCAGATATGATTTATGATTTCTCTGTTACATTATGTTGCAATGTCTGTGCAGTTTATGGCATACTTGTCTTTTAATTTGTGAAACGACTGTACTAATTGACAGAGTTACATAAATCACAGACTCAAGGATAGACCGCCGCCTGATTCTTCTAATGCCGTCCGCCTGTCATACTCGGAACATTATTCTTCCAAATATATTTTCTTTCGCTTCGGTTAAAATAACTTTGTTTCGTTTTTTTTTTGCGATAGTTCTTGTGTTTGTCCGAAGTGAAATTGTTCGAAAAATTGTTATTTGTTTTTGTAACTTAATAGCGCCATTTTTTAACTTTTGTGTGTGTGTCTTTGTCTTAGATTACTGCATCTGTAATCTTGTTATTCTTTGATCGCAGCTCTCTTTTATAATAACCAAGTAAACCTGCGACCCCTTTACATACAAGTAGCCTACAAATCTCTTTATAGAAAAGTAAATAACGTTCTTTCTTTCTTTCATTTTTCTTTCTTTCTTTCTTTCTTTTTCTTCTTTCTGTATTTCTTTATTCATTTCCTGTTGTACCCGTTCGGGTGCCA
Source organism: Megaustenia siamemsis (assembly GCA_032433765.1). Lineage (NCBI taxonomy): Eukaryota > Metazoa > Mollusca > Gastropoda > Stylommatophora > Ariophantidae > Megaustenia > Megaustenia siamemsis. Next base: position 38,530,635 of record JAVIAB010000046.1, read on the forward strand.
AGGGAGATATAAAGTTCTGGTTTTCGCCCTTTTGACTTCACTCATTGTCAATTGATGTTGTAGCGTTTCTTTGATGTTGTTAGTCCATCAAGGTCTAGGTCTGCCTCTTGCTCTTTTGCCCTCTCCTCTTTTACTGTATGCTTTGTATAGTAAGGAATCGTGTGGCGTTCTTTCCAAATTCTCAAACCAATTTATTTGTTGTTTCTGCGTGTATTTTAGAATTGCTTCAATGCAATATCTTCCTCTTATAACATCATTTTTGATTGCATCTTTTCTGGTCATTTCTAGCGCTTTTCTCAGACATCTCATCTCTTTGGTGACTTGCTTTTTTATGCTTAATCATAAGTGACTATGTTTGGTATTGGCAACTCAATGGTGGAATGACTATACTCTGTATAAGACGTTTTCTCGGTGGTAGTAGGTATTGCTTTGTGTTGAATTACAGGGGACAGCTGTCTAAATATGTGTTTTGCCATGTTGCATCGTATGTCTATTTCTTCATCGATTTTGCCATTTTCAGATAATGTTGTTCCCAGATATTTAAAGTTTGATACTTGTTTTATAACTTGATGCTATATGTCTATGTTTAATGTCTTCTTTTGTCTTCCTATTTATATAACTTCTGTTTTTTTGTCATGGCTTATTTTCATGTTATTCATTTTACTTTCTTTATTCAAGGACAGCACATTTTATTGAAGTTACGTTCCTTCACAATCTATTAGGGCCTGGTCGTCAGGAATAAGTATTTCATTTATATCTTCACTCTGTGATTTGGCATCCTTATCTAATTTGATAATGTAAATGACAAACAAGGGGAGCCGCGATAGTTCAGTAGTTAGTGAACTGGACTACAAAGGACAAGGGGTAGGGTTCGATCCCAACCGACGGCCTCCGGGTTCACCCAGCCTTAAATGGGTACCTGATTTTTTCTGGGAAAGTGAAGCAGCACGGGCGTAATACCGACCACATTACCCCAAAAATCATGTGCTGAAGGTCTGTAAAATATAGAGTCACTAACACAATATTCCCTATACGCCACTTGGTGTGACGGGGGTACTTTACTACTTTTTAAAAATGATAAACAAGAGACAACATGCACACTTGTCTTACCCCAGATGTTAATGCCAATGGTTTTAATGTTCCTGAACTCGATCTAATTACACTTCTGCCGTTTCTATATAAGCTTTATCAACATATCTGAAATGTAAGGATGTCTGCATGGCTTCCATGAGGGAATACTCTATCAGTGAAAGAAACTGAGAAAATCTGACTACAGATCGTAATACATGAAGAACAAAAATAAAATATGTCACAGCAACTTTCAAGGCACGACTGGTATCAAATTCAGATTAAAGACGCAGGAGAAAAGAGACGAGGACAGGCACCACGAATACATCTTGTTCATTCTGCGCACGGATCTGTCTATCCAATATTGGCAGTTTCATCCTCGAGAGAAGATGTTCAGCAAAACAGCATCCAACATAAGGTACTAATATTTTACTCAACTACTGACTTATGGCCCTAAATGGGTACCGGATTTTTTTTCTGGGAAAGTAAAACTGCACGAGCGTAATACCGACCACATTACCCCAAAAATCATGTGCTGGAGGTCTGTAAAATATAGGGTCAATAACACCATATTTCCCTATACGCCACTTGGCGTGACGGGGGTACTTTACCTTTTGTTTTTTTCCCTGACTTATGATTGCTTGCTACCAACAGTCTGTCAAGACGCTAAAGGTCATATATCCAGCAGCATCTAATAACGTGGTCATATACTATGTTATGAGCCAATGTTTGCCATAATATATTTCTATCCACATTATTGAAAGCTTTATCTTTGTCAACAAAAGCTAATTATGCACATACCTCTATAGTTTTTGTTCTTCTCTACTAGTTACCCGAGTGTAAATATTGCATCTGCGCAGCTTCTATATTTGTTCTAAACCCCATTTGTTACTCTGCCAAGTAAAAGTAAAGTAAAGTACCCCCGTCACGCCAAGTGACGTATAGGGAATATGGTGTTAGTGACTATAAATTTTACAGACCTTCAGCACATGATTTTGGGGTAATGTGGTCGGTATTACGCCCGTGCATCTTTACTTTCCCAGAAAAAAATCCGGTACCCATTTAAGGCTGGGTGAACCCGGAAGCCGTCGGTTGGAAATGAACCCTACCTCTTGTCCTTTGTAGTCCAGTTCACTAACCACTGAGCTATCGCGGCTCCCCATCGGCCATGTGCTGAGAATAAATGAAGAAATACTTCACCATCAGACATTCATGCGGAAACCTTCTGGTACAAGAAAAAAAAAAAAATCCAAAGAATCGCTAAACAGAAAAATTACTGGGGAAGACTCAACCATGGGACTAAGAAGCAAAGATCTACTAGAGCTAGTCTCAGACCGTCAATTATGGAGATCTGTGACATCCGGACCATGAGTACCGTCCGACCATGAGCACCGTCCGACCATGAGTACCGTCCGACCGAAATGTATGTATCGTATGTACCACTATGCCCGAGAGGAAAATGAATGAACAAAATTAAACTCTTTGGCAGCCTTACTTTCATTCAGACCACATACTCTCTTTGTGAATGTTTCCGTCTCAGCCATCCGGATTGTTCTGTGACAAAGATGTACATTTTGAGAGACTGGTGAGTCTAGAGGAGGAATAGGGATATGATTAAAACAAAGTACTTAGTGGGAACCTATGTAGGATTGGTTTTACTTACATATCCGTGTGTGTTTTTTTTTTGTTCCTGCAGAAGGCCTATTGGGCCGAAACGTCGTTTAATCTGTGTCGTCTACTTATCACGTAAAGCTTCTAACATACCATTTGTTCTATTTTTTAATTTTTCCTTACTTAGTGGGAAAGCAGATGTATCTACAAAGAACACCTTACTGGAGCAATCAGTCTGTACACGCTTAGAGAAAGCTGGGACGAGCGATGGAACGGACATACTGATGTCCCATCTGCAATCAAATTGATTCTATGAATAGAATAGAATAGAATAGAATAGAATAGAATAGAATAGAATAGAACAGAATAGAACAGAATGGAACAGAATAGAATAGAATAGAATAGAACAGAATAGAATAAAATAGAACAGAATAGAACAGAATAGAATAGAACAGAATAGAATATAATAGAATATAATAGAATAGAACATAATAGAATATAATAGAACAGAATATAATAGAATAGAATAGAACAGAATAGAATATAACAGAATAGAATAGAATAGAATAGAATTGAAAATAATAGAATAGAACAGAATAGAATAGAACAGAATAGAACAGAATAGAACAGAATAGAATAGAATTGAATTGAACAGAATAGAATAGAATAGAACAGAATAGAACAGAGCAGAATAGAACAGAATAGAACAGACTAGAATAGAATAGAATAGTATAGAATAGAATATTCTTATTTCTATGAATTTTGCCCGCATTGAAAAACTCCTGAAAATTATCTAAGCTGTTATGCGACTTGGATTACAATAAACTATAATAATGAAACTTTTAGTCCCGACATTTCCGAATCAAAACAGCATTTTTTAGCTACCCTGATTACATTCTCGTTTTGTATCTCACCTCACCTGACCAGGGGAGCTAATCTATTTCCGGACCCACAGTGAGGAAATGTAGTAAGTATTGATCAGCTCTGATTCACTCACCCGCATTCTCTTATTTATCGATTGCTACTACTAATTCAATCACTAGACAGCGTTTTCTGGCTCTGGTCGTTATTTAACAACCTGATAACCCAACTCGAGACCAAAGGTAGAGAGAGACCTACGTTCTGGTTGTACAGTAAACACCAAACAACCTTGAAGCTGGCGAACAAAGAAGACAAAAGACCCACATGCTGTTTGGTCATCAACCACCAAAAAAAAAAAAATAATAATAAAACCGTTGACAAAAGAATGAGACCAATAGTCGGCAGGATATGTGATCAGCCAACAGACTAATTTTCAATATATGAATTTTTTATCAAAAGGCGTGCGATAGTAACATAGCTGAAAGCTGTCAACCAATAATAGCTTATGGCTAAAGCCAAGAATCGGTGAACTAGAACTATTAAGAACCTACTCCACCCCTTCGCTGTGCCCCCAAGTAACAGATTAACTAGTCCAGTCTAGAAAAGACTGATGGTGAATAAAGGTCAAGAGGGAAGGCAACCCAGTACTCAAATAGTATCATATCGAAATCGGAAGTGCCGGGCTCAAAGGTGCAAATATCACAGTGTTAGTCGTTGGATTATTCTCATTGTCCATCGGGAGGCGAAGGCGCGCCCCCCCAGCACCAGAGCTGGAAGTCGTCAGTGACTCATAACTGATGGCTTGCGCCAGGATCGGTGAACCAGAACCATCCAGACCCTGCTACACCTCTTCGTGGTGCCTCTAGAAACAGACTAACCTGTCTAGTCTGGCCAAGCGAGCAGGGATCGAAGTGGGAAGACGAACCGGTACACAAAAAAGCGTCGGCTGAAATCGGATGTGTTGGGCCGAAAGGCGCAGATATCACAGTGTTTCACTGCAAACTGCAACACAACGTAACTACGTCCACTTAACGTCCTTTTAAGGGCGGATGACGAGGAGGAAGTCTACGGTTCGTATCCGTTAGAATACCTCAAATCATCGGACGAACGCATCATCATCATTGTCCATCGAACAACAGTCCATAAACGCTGAGATCCCCTTCATAGCAAAACCCGCAGTGTGGATCTATAAGTTTCAATAAGTCAAATTGGTGGATATGCGGCTGGAACCTTTAATGCTCAGTCTGAAAAGTGTTCATTGTTGCAGTTTCCTCATATTCCAAGTCCGGCTTGCTGATGGAGCTTCTGGGTTTATTGCTCTGTGCACACCATGAGCTGTGTTTTTCACCCGGATCGTCTTTCGATATCCCGTTTGCTTACGATGAATGATAATATCGTTTGACAAATCACAGTTCAGCTGCGTTCACTTTTGATATCGCTACGCCTTATGTCCTTTGGCGTGTGCTGTAGCTGCTATAATGGGGGACTGTAGCTGCCTTTCTTTGCTTGAATCCTTCAATGAGATTAGTTTCATTTCGGACGATTCCACTGACACAAGCGGTTGAACAATTATGGATTTTAATTCGTTTGCAGTGGCCTTCGATTAACCAGAACCATTTTGTGTAGTTCTTGTGCGTATTTGGTTGCTGGGAAGTTAGAACTGTTTTGGCTCTTGTTATTGGTTATTGGCTATGGAAGGCCTCGGTCTCACAGCAAACGAATTAAAATCCATAATTGCTCAACCGCCCGTGCCAGTGGAATCATCCGAATTACTAACTCATCTCCCAAACAAAGAAAGGTAACTGTAGTCCCCATCGCAGCAGTCTCAGCACACGCCAAAAGACATAAGGCGAAACCGCGCAGAAAGTGAACACAGCCAACTGTTCCCCGTCATACGATATCATCATTCATCGCAAACAAGCGGGATATCGAAGCAGGATCAAAACGGATGAGACACACAGCTCACGGTGTGCACAGAGCACTTAACTCAGTAGCTCCTGCAACAAGCCGAACTTGGAATATGAGGAAACTGCAAGAAGGAACACTTTTCAGACATAGCCCTCAATGGTTCCCGCCGCCTATCCACCATACACCATGGGAGTTTACGTCCTCCCGAAAATGATGATCGTCGTAGCACCTGATGATGTTAGGCCATCATTGATGACTCCAATTCCAAACATATAGACACACAAGGGTGGTAAGTTATCATTTCCAATCCAACAGAAGCCACATGACATGTAGTTAGTAAAAACACAATTGATGATGTTCTCCGCTCCCTTCTTGTAGCTGCCGCCACACAATTCTGATGTCTCATTATCTTGGACATCATTCAAGAACAATGTCAGATGAACATTCCATAGATATGGCTTTGCTGATGAAGTGCTTGGTGCAACAGTTGTATCAATCATACTGGAGGCTCCTGGTCTGTGGTCATTAATATCACAGAAGGCACATGATGTTGTTATATTCAGAATTTCTTTCTGTGGTGTAAATATGTGGCACACACATGGAGCGTGGTTTGTGGTCACAGTAATCCCATTAAAGGCAATTCTAGGGTAGCATGGCATAGCTGTTTCAGAACAGCACAATCCTGTGATGTTTTCTGTGTTCGCTATAAAGCTGCTGCTGCTACCCAATCCGGACCAATTATAGGTATGGACATTATTCACTTGCAATGACAAAACTGCTTTGTTAACATCATAAACCTGTGGAAGCGAATCATTTATGGGATTAATAGTACAATTTATTCTTCCATCGGGGATATCTTCATTGAGTCCCAAAAAAAGTCTTTGGTTAAAAAGCACATATGCTTTTGAGTTAAACACACAATGAGCCCACTTCATAGATTCAAAATGATCCTTGCCAATGCCATCCGTTTGCACAAGTTAGGTCCTTAGCAACCAAGGTCACAAACTAAGCTATCAATTTAACGACGTTATCTACAGCGAAGGTTAACGAACTGTGAACAAACATTTATGTTCAAACCCCTGAATACATTTTCAAAAATCTACCAACTCGCTGCAATAATATATATCGTGGTATTTAAAGTAAACATTGCTTAGTCCATAGCTCGAATGTAAATAAGCTGCCATTTTGGTGCGTCCCATGACGTCCCGTGGCTCTTGTATAATTGTTTAACTGTCTATCCATCTCTTCCTTCCTCTCTCTCCTGCTCGCAGTTCTCATGTTTTAAGGCAGACCGCTCTGGATGTTTTCCAACTTGGCTTTATTCTTACTAAATATCCTAACCATTTTATTTGTTGCATACATATATATATATATATATATATAATATATATATAAGTCCAACGCCTCAAATACTTGAGCACAATAATAACATCAGATGGAAGATGCACCACGGAAATAAACTGCAGAATAAAAAAAACAAAAGAGCCCACGACACGCCAAGTGACGTATAGGGAATATGGTGTTAGTGACCATACATTATACAGACCTTCAGCACATGATTTTTGGGAATAATGTGGTCGGTATTACGCCCGCGTCGCTTTACTTTCCCAAAAAAAATATCTGGTACCCATTTTAAGGCTGGGAGAACCCGGAAGGGAAGCCGACGGTTGGGATCGAAACCTATCCCTTGTCCTTTGTAGTCCAGTTCACTAACCACTGAACTATCCCGGCTCCAAAAATGCAGAATAACTCAGGCCAAAATAGCATTTCAGAAAATAAAAAGATATCTTATGCAACAAATCTATATCAATAGAAGTGAGAAAGAAAGTTCATCGGTGCTTGATAGAACCAATTCTGACCTATGGAAGCGAATCACGGACAGTAGACAAACAAATGAAAAGACGATTACAGGCCACAGAGATGGGATTTCTCAAGAATGTTGAAAGTTCCCTGGACAACACAAAAAAAGGAACTCATAAAAAACATCAGAAAGAAACAATCAACATATTTCGGGCACATCTTGAGAAGAGGAAAGTTGGAATACTTGGTTACAACTGGCAAAATAAAAGTTAGGAGAGATCGAGGACGACAAAGAGAGAAAATACTGGAAAGCTTGGTGTCATGGCATGGAAAACAGTCAACAACAGAACTGATACGATGCTGTAGATAGAAGATTGTAGAAGGATATGATCGCCTACGCCAACCGGTAAGGCACACGATGATGCCGATGATATATATATATATATAACACGGTTTAAATCCGATCTGTTGTTATATAAAAAAAAATGGTAGCCGCTATAGCTCAGTGGTTAGTAAACTGGACTACAAAAGAGAAGAGGTCGAGTTCGATCCTGATCAAAGGTTCCGGGTACACCCAGCCTTAGATGGGTGCGGATTTTTCTGGGAAAGTAAAGCAGCACGGGCGTAATATCGACCACGTTACCCCAAAATCATGTGCTGAAGGTCTGTAAAATTATGGTAATTAACACTATATTTCCTATACGCCATTTATCGTGACGAAGCTCTTTACTTTACTTACTTTTCCTTCACGGATCTGTTCTCTGAATTTTACATTGGATATTTCATCTTTTTTTGTGATTATCTTTCTCAAGCATTTCAAGAACATCATGTCAGTAGCTTCATTGATAACCGTAAATTTTGGGGGAAAAAAAGTTTGGAATCAAAATCTTGAAATCAAACAATATAAACGACCAAACAGGACGAAACATCAAATGTTACTATGTAATAAGAAAAGAATGATAGATCAAATGTTTGTAGCTAAATTATACTATCAATGCCAGACTTGAACAATCCCTTAAGAGAATAAGTGTAAAAATACATCATGTGTAATGTTATGTACAAGGAATTATGAAAACAAAAAGGTTAGCAACGATTGAGTAAAATAATTAAAGTCAAGAAAAAAAATGGTAGGGGCAATACCAAGAAATGACAAGTGGTGAACACAAAATTGGGACAATACCAGGAAATGACAAGTGGTGAACACAAAGTTGGGACAATACCAGGAAATGACAAGTGGTGAACACAAAATTGGGACAATACATGAAATGACAAGTGGTGAACACAAAATTGGGACAATACCAGTAAATGACAAGTGGTGAACACAAAATTGGGACAATACCAAGAAATGACAATTGGTGAACACCAAATTGGGACAATACTAGTAAAAGACAAGTGGTGAACACAAAATTGGGACAATACCAAGAAATGACAAGTGGTGAACACAAAATTGGGACAATGCCAGGAAATGACAAGTGAACACAAAATTGGGACAATACCAGGAAATGACAAGTGGTGAACACAAAATTGGGACAATACCAAGAAATGACAAGTGGTGAACACAAAATTTGGAGAATACCAAGAAATGCCAAAAATGGTGAACACAAAATTGGGACAATACCAGGAAACGATAAGTAAAAAAAGTAAAGTAAAGTACCCCCGTCACGCCAAGTGGCGGCGTATAGGGAATATGGTGTTAGTGACCATACATTTTACAGACCTTCGGCACAAGATTTTTGGGGTAATGTGGTCGGTATTACGCCCGTACCGCTTTACTTTCCCAGAAAAAAATTCCGGTACCCATTTAAGGCTGGGTGAACTCGGAAGCCGTCGGTTGGGATTGAACCCTACCCCTTGTCCTTTGTAGTCCAGTTCACTAACCACTGAGCTATCGCGGCTCCCAATGAAATGTTAAGCGGTGAACTCAAGACTGGGACAATACCAGTAGTATGATAAAGAGGAACATGAACAAATTACATGTTTTAACCAGAATAAACGTCAAGCCAATTAAGCAGTAACATGCAAATAAAGATATCAGGCTAGAAGACGAAAGAACAAATGATGGATAGACGGAATCTGAGAGTCGGTAAATAAATTCAACAGGAATATATCCGCTAGGATAAAACAACAACTAAAGCTATACAAATGTTACATCTTCTCAATATTCCTATATGGCACAGAAACATGGACATTAGACAAGAAAACAGAACAGAGAATTGAAGCCTTTGAAATGTGGATATATGGAAGAATAGGTAGAATTGGATGGAAGGAAAAGAAAAAAAAACGATGAAGTTTTAAAACAACTAAAAGTGAAAAGAGAACTACCAAACACAATTCAAACGAGAAAAAATGCGATTTTTGGGCCATGTTAAAAGACATAACAGCCTACTAAAAGCAATCCTAGGGGGAAAATACAAGGTAAAAGAGGCAGAGGCAGACCAAGACTAACATGGACGAGTAAAATGAAAAGATGGACAAATCAGCCTATGACAATCTGCACCATCAAAGCAAGAGACAGACCAAAATGGCGCTCCATGGTAGCCAACCTTCGTTACGGAGACGGCACTCGATGATGATGAAAGCTATACCATGGATATGACACACACTCCGGAAGCCAACTGAGAGCACTACACAACAGGCCCCTTTTTGGAATCCCCGGCGAAAAAGACAAAGAGGAAGACCAAGAAATTCTTGGAGAAGACAGATAGAAGCAGAGATGAAGATGAAAGGGAAGACATGGAACGATCTTAAAGAATGTCAAGAAACAGAACGGCTTGGAAAGTGTTTGTTGAAGACCTATGCTCCACAGGGAGCAGAAAAATAGAAGTAGAAGAAGAAAGCTATACCACAAACCAAATTCAGAAAGCCTGTCTCTGCTATACATCACGGTAGAGTAGACCAAATGAAAAACAGAAGCTACCTCTGCGGCTACCCTGGCCCTAACCACGGTGCGTCTAGACCTTGTTTCATTAAAAATTCATATATAATATGTTAAGTGTTAGATAAATATAAACATGTAGATTAATATCTAAAATATGAAAAATGTTGTCTCTGTAATTTCTACCGCTAAATTTATAAAAAGCTTCCAGTATAGAAAGAGTTAACACAAGAAGCGACTAAGGAGATTTTGAATACAAGTTCATCATCAGCCCTACGTAGTTCCTGCATGAGATAAGCCATAGTTGTTGCTTACCGTGTGCGGCTGGCGGGTTTCAGCGAATCATTTCATGCGAACAGGTATGTTTACAGCAATCAGGCAAATAATCAACATAAAGAAAAACAAAGAACAATAGATGGTATGGAGTAGAATCGAACCTTAACTCCTCGGCACAGCGCCATGTCATGAGAATCAAACGCTAGAGATAACTAGCCAAGTCAGCTACTTAGAAAAGATAGCTAGCATTGGCGGCGATGTCTTTCATGCAGGTGTAATCATGACTATAGCTTAGAGTTACGAACACAACTTGGGAATAAATTGTGTATCTGTATTTTCCTATTAAGACAAGTAACTCCATCATACCATGGAACGTGATGAGGTTCGAATCCTAGCCATATGGGTAGTCCATTGTGCATAGAAGACAATATTTCTACAGGGCTAAGCTTAACTAAATAAAAAGTAGTACTTACCTAATTTTCCATGAAAAACACTATAACTAACACAGGCAGTTTACTTAATTATACCATTACCTATACGGCTGCTCGAAGTGTATTCAGTTAGAATTCTGCAACCCATACCACTTATCTCCTGACTCCATGGACCCGATAACATTACAATCAATGATTATAATCTGGACCGCTGGCGGGCACAATTTGAGGACCCTGATATAATTTTCATGCGCAGGGTACACGGATTGAAGGTCACGTCATCAGTTGAAGTCCACGTGACTTAATAACTGTAACACTGCTGGGGGACATTTGTTCAGTTATCTCCACAATGGATATTGGACACAAGGGGAGACTACATCAGTATCGAGTCGCAATAAATGTTGTTAAAGTAACGCTAGGATTAATAATCGAAATCATTGGCTCATGAGAAATGCTTCTGTTAATTCTGATGTGTCTTCTGGCCTGTTTCCATATTATCTTTAAAAAATTTGACCGTGACGTCCCACATGTTAATAAAAATGACGAAACAAAGTTTCCTTTATGGTTGTTTATTAACGTCATCAGCATATGTTATACTAGATGACCCGTCGACCACATATCTTCGTAGTTTTATGTCCCTAATCGTGTCAATCTGTTCCCTTGTTTAGATTCTTTTGAGCCACAACGCTGGATAATTATTTCTGCTGATTGTTAACAGCTAGTATTGAGCACAAGCTAGGAGACCTACGGTCGCCACTTCAGGGACAGCGACCCACAACTGATCAAGATCTCGCCTTCGAGTTGAGCTCTATGCGTCAGAAAGAAAAGTGCAGGCGGGCTCTATACTCATACAGGGTTGAATCATTGCAGAAGTCAACGATACGTGTAGAGTCACGTTTGTCTACGGCCCTGGACACGCGAGAGTTCGGGAAATTGAAAGAGAGCACAAGATAACCAGATGTGCTGTCGACAACAATGATAACCCAATGGGCAGCGTTATCAAAACTTTCCGAGATTCAGGGAGAGCACAGGACTTCACCAACCATGAGTCCACGATACTCCTTCCAATGAAAGAGATGAGAGTTATGATAGACACAGCCAGAAAGGATATTATTATGTTTCTGTTAGTCACTGAGCATTGAATAATAATGGGCTGTGCAGGTTTGTATAGACGCATGAACTATTTGTAAAGTGAACAGCCTGTCGTTTCGGTGCATTAGATGACTTGTCAACCATCACGCTGGAGCCGTCAGTCGCTGGACGCTGAGTGATATACTGAGGAGAAGATATGAGCACCTATGGGCATGTTCGGAGTGTAAAGACCCACAAATAACTCAATAAATATGCACGAAAACAGATACTATGAAGATCGCTGTAATTCCTGTCCCCAGTTCTAATGTCTGTTGATATGCAAAAGGTACAATACAAGGTACAATACAAGGTACAATACAAGGTACAATACAAATTACAATACAAGGTACAATACAAGTACAATACAAATTACAATACAATCTACAATACAAGGTACAATACAAGGTACCTTGTATTATAGTACCTCTTGGATTGACAGATATCTTCTTCTCCAGAATAACCCGGATATCAGGCATGATATTGTAAACTATATCATTCTCCTTTGACTGAAAGCTTCGATCGTTTGAAATTAAGTTCAGCATCATCGACAATGAATTTAATATTAAATAAACCTCATGACAAAACTACCTAAATTAGATAACTATTTACTTTCCTAACAAAATACTCTGTTATCTTTCGCTACAATATTCAACATAATAAATATATACAATAAACATGTATACAACATTTCATTTAAGAGTTTATTTGAGATATTTCTATTTGCTTGTTAATTATTACCTCTTCGCGCCAAAAATGTAAGAAATAGCTCAATATAAAGTTAATTAAATTTCTTTTTCTTTTATATTGACAAAGTCGTGGTAGACATTTTCTGTCAGTTTTGTTTCCCTTTTATATGAAAACATGGATTATGTTTGGAGTTAGGTAAAGGTAAAGTACGAGACTTGAACTGGCGTCTTAGCACGCGAGTTTCCACCCATATGTGCTCGGCCGCCTATCTAGAAATGTTCCGAGATTTCTGGATAGTGTCGCTTCAAGCATCGTAACTCACGATGCGAGGCGACATTCCTCACCTTCCCAGTACCCATTTCTGCCAACGGCTGGGTCGACCGTGGGTGTATTTTTTTTTCCAACCACAAGTACAACTCACACTGCTCCCAGCGGGAATCGAAAACGGGTTGTCCGAAAGTGGGTAGTTCAGTCGGGTGGTTTTCCCAACTAGGCTATCGAGGCCCCCAAGTTGGAGTCAGGAAAATGTGTTAACCTCTGACAGAGGTCGCTTGTTAGAATCTTAAGTCTAAAAGTTGGAGGAGAGGTAGGAACATAAAGTAAAGTTAAATTAATTAGTTTCAAAATAACAAGAGAATATGTAATAGAAAGCGCAACGTACTTTTAATTGTGTACTTCCTTGATGGGTTCTTGTTGCTGGTCGGGGGAACTGGCGGACTAGAGGTAAGATATTGTATTAGGCTGGACACTAGAGTTCGAATCTCGCACTGGCGGTGGGAATATTTGTACTCGAATCCGCAGTTTTCCCCTTCTCTAATCTTTCAGTAGTGAGATCTGATACAGTCTTGAAAACTTTCATGAGGTTCATTTAAAATTAAATTCATATCCATTCTGGTTGTACCTATCATAACTCTCATCTCTTTCATTCGAAGGAGGACTCATGGTTGGTGAAGTCCTGTGCTCTCCCTGAATCTCGGACAGCTTTGATAACTTCTGTGTTACCCATTGGTTTACTGTTTTTCTCGATATCTCTTATGGTTATCTTGTCCTTTCTTTCAATTTCCCGAACTCTCGTTCGTTAGTAGATCAGAAGTGAGATCTAAAACCTAGTCTTGAATAACTGCAAAACTGGGATCAGGTGTGTACTTTGCGCACGTTATAGAACCCTTGATAGTTAGAAAAAGATAAGAGTAGCCCAAAATTGATCTCTGTCGGGACACAATTTTTATATAAATCGCACAATACCGAAGGACCACATGCTAGAGACGAATGTGTTGGGTCGTATCTTTGTCGTACAATAGCGACACAAGGTGCCCACGCTAACATAGGAAGTGAATGCTGAAGAAGTAGAAGATGAAGAAGAGGAAATGAAGAGGAAAATGAAGAGGAAAAGGAAGGGGAAAAGGAAGAGGAAAAGGAAGAGGAAAAGGAAGAGGAAAAGGGAAAGGAATAGAAAGAGTAAAAAAAGGAAGAGGATAAGGAAGATTTCATTTGTTGCTAATGGAAGAGGAAAAGGAAGAGGATAAGGAAGAGGAAAAGGAAGAGGAAAAGGAAGAAGAAAAGGAAGAGGAAAAGGAAGAGGAAAAGGAAGAGGAAAAGGAAGAGGAAAGGGAAGAAGAAAAGGAAGAGGAAAAGGAATAGAGATAGTAAAAAAGGAAAGGATAAGGAAGATGAAAAGGAAGAGGATAAGGAAGAGGAAAAGGAAGAGGAAAAGGAAGAGGAAAAGGAAGAGGAAAAGGAAAAGGAAGAATAAGACGGAGATGGAGTGATAATTTCCCAGGTGCTATGGAATACATGCACATATGAAGTTGGATGTGTCGAACAGAAAGGTCCTAATATGTTCAACTGCAAACCACAACACAACGCAGACACGCCCACTCAACGTCCTTTGAAGGGCGGATAACGAAGAAGTCCAACTACTCCTTTAACCAACGGGTGAATGCAAGCAACTAGACACTTGCTTGATGTGGCAGTAGTTTTTCTTTGTTCCCAGCTTCCAGTGACAATGTCTGACCTTGTCCAGCGTAAATCTGGCGCAATACTCCGCCTTTAAAAGCTCGCCGACACTACAGCGACCCTTACCTCTTTACTCAATCTGTTCTGACGCAGATTTTGTTACCCGGAGACTAACTGATATGTGAAGTGAAGTCTTGATCAGCTCCGGGTCGTTGACCTTGCCTTTCAGGCTATTGAAAAACCCTTATCTGTGCTTTGATCTGACATTACCAAACCTAGAGCATAATCTATGCATCCTGTGACGTCCGTCAGAAAAACATGTAGGTCACGCACACAATAATTTATGAATGTTTTAAGTTAGTAGATCAATGAATAGCGTTGACATGAAGAATTTATATATTAACATTTAACTATGTTATACATTAAACGCCCTCTCTTATCTCTTTCACGTTTATTTGATTTGTATTACTTGCTAACGATTCTATAGATACTGTAATTTATATATGTTTTAATATGTAATGATACTCACAATTTATAGTACTTTAAATATAATTACTTTGCTCATGCATTCCAATAAAAAAAATAGGCAAGCAGGTACCTCTGTGTTCTGAAATGTAGAGATTTAAAGGTTTAATCATGGAAACCTCAGGGAAAGTGGAAATAATGGAGACCCATGAATAATTGAGGAGGAGAAACGAAAATTTCTCAATTACTTTGGACAGGAAGGATAATCCGGGATTAAGAAAGCACGAAGAGACCTTCTTGTCGTATCATCCAGTTGCATATTTTTTTGAGAATCTTATATTCACCACAGCCCGTCTGAAAGAATCTCTATCTTTAGCTAGATGCCCCACTTCTTCTGTTGGCATGTTCAAGGTCTTCTTGAAGTCTTTAAACCACCTTCCTCTTGGTCTCTTCATCTTCTACCTTTTAGCTCCCTGTGGAGCATAGGTCTTCAACAAACACTATCCAAGCCGTTCTGTTTCTTGCCATTCTAGTAAGATCATTCCATGATTCCCCAACATCTTCATCTCTGCTTCTGTCTGTCTTCTCCAAGAATTTCTTGTACTTCCTCTTTGTCTTTTCCTCTGTGGATTCCAAAAAAGGGCCTGTTGTGTAATACTCTCAGTTGGGTTCCGCAGTGTGTGTCCTATCGAGTGCCATCGTCTTCGATGTATCTCTTTATCCACTGGTATTTGACTGGTACTTGATTTCCATAATTTTATGTTAGTGATTTTGTCCTGCCATTTCCATCATTTTATTCTGCGTAAGCATTCATTAATGAAAGTCTGAATCTTCATGATTGTCAATTCTGTTGTTCTCCATGTTTCACAGTCATATAATAGGATAGACTTAACATTGGAGTTGAAAATTTGTATTATATATCTTTAGCTAGATCTCCCACTTCTTCTGTTGGCATGTTCAAGACCTTCTTGAAGTCTTTAAACCACATTTTTCTTGGTCTCTCCCTGTCTCGATTTCCTAAAACCATATCTTCTATTAATATGTTTTTTTTTTCCCAGCCCACTGCTTATTTTGGCGTTGTGTTGTAATTTTCTCTGTAAGTTATGGTTATGGTTATGGTTAGTTGTGGGCACCGGTATCACTGCAAACAAATTAAAATCCATAAATGCTCAACCGCCCGTGCCAGTGATATCGTCCGAATTAAAACTCATCTCATTGAAGGCTCTAATCAAAGAAAAGGCAGCTGCAGTGCCCATCAGAGCAGCTACAGCACACGCGAAATGACGTAAGGCTGAGCGACACCGAAAGTGAACTCAGGTGAATTGTCCTTCGTCATACGATATCATCATTCATCGTAAGCAATCGGAATATTCAAACAAGCTTCGGATGAAACACACAGCTCACTGTCACACAGCGTGCACAGAGACACTAACTCAGTAGCTCCGGCAGCAATCCGGACTTGGAATAGGAAGAAACTAAAACAAAAAAGATTTCTCAGGCAGGGCCCCAACGGTTCTTGCTGCCTAACCGCCATATTGACCGGAAGTCCAGTCGCGTTAAGTTTTCTTTTATAAGCAACATCTGTTGAATGGTAGGATCATTTAATATTTCTGTATGGCTCTGTTTCCCTTCCCATGATGCCCTAAAGACTGCTCTGTAGCATGCTGTTTTAACTAACCAAATCTCATCTTTGCTGTCTACCAGATAGCACTTGATTCATAGCCATTTCTTAGTAATGGAAAAATATGTCATTTCTTGTTAATGGAATAATATGTCATTTGTTGCCTTTGGAAAAATATTATATTTGTTGCTTTTTGGAAAAAATATGTCATTTGTTGCTATTGACAAAATGTGTCATTTGCTGTTATTGGAAAATATTATATTTGTTGATTTAGGAAGAATATGTCATTTCTTGCTAATAAACAAAATATGTCATTTATTGCTATTGGAAAACACATGTCATTTCTTGCTATTGGAAGAAAATGTCATTTGTTGCTATTTGGAAAATAAGTCATTTGTCGCTATTGACAAAATATGTAATTTGTTGCTAATGGAAGAATATATCATTTGTTGCTATCGACAAAATATGTCGTTTGTTGCTAATGGAAGAATATGTCATTTGTTGCTAATGGAAGAATATGTCATTTGTTGCTAATTGACAAAATATGTAATTTGTTGCTAATGGAAGAATATATCATTTGTTGCTATCGACAAAATATGTCGTTTGTTGCTAATGGAAGAATATGTCATTTGTTGCTAATGGAAGAATATGTCATTTGTTGCTAATGGAAGAATATGTCATTTGTTGCTAAAGGAAGAATATGTCATTTGTTGCTAATGGAAGAATATGTCATTTGTTGCTAAAGGAAGAATATGTTATTTGTTGCTAAAGGAAGAATATGTCATTTGTTGCTAAAGGAAGAATATGTCATTTGTTGCTAAAGGAAGAATATGTCATTTGTTGCTAATGGAAGAATATGTCATTTGATGCTAATGGAAGAATATATCATTTGTTGCTAATGGAAGAATATATCATTTGTTGCTAATGGAAGAATTAATCATTTGTTGTTAATGGAAGAATTAATCATTTGTTGCTAATGGAAGAATATATCATTTGTTGTTAATGGAAGAATATATCATTTGTTGTTAATGGAAGAATATATCATTTTTTGCAAATGGAAGAATATGCCATTTGTTGCTAATGGAAGAATTAATCATTTGTTGCTAATGGAAGAATATATCATTTGTTGCTAATGGAAGAATATATCATTTGTTGTTAATGGAAGAATATATCATTTGTTGTTAATGGAAGAATTAATCATTTGTTGCTAATGGAAGAATATATCATTTGTTGCTAATAGAAGAATATATCATTTGTTGCTAATGGAAGAACATATGATTTGTTGTTAATGGAAGAATATATCATTTGTTGCCAATGGAAGAATATGTCATTAGTTGTCTATGCTCTTAAAAAATGGGCGTTACTGAATGTAAAATGAACTGTTCACGAAATAACTGCGATGTGATAAATCAGTGATATAAACGTGGAGTAATTTATTGTTCATTTGATTAATAAGATGGTGTCTTCCTCGTCTTGATGGAACTATGGGGTAGATGGAGTAAGCTAACATGTCCCCCACCCCCGCAGTAACAAAAGACACTGTTTTGGTGTTATGAGGGGGTGGGGGAGTAGTGATGGTGGCTGTGAACTCAACAGAAAAGTGGAATAACATGCACCGAAATACAATAGATTTGGCACCGACTTTGCACCGACTTTGCACCAAAACGGTGCCAAAAAAAAAAAATTATTTTTTCGAATTCGCGATTTTTTCGAACTTCATAATTTTTTTTGGGGAAAAATTTTGGGAAAAATTTTTTGGTGTTCGTCAGTTTGTCGAATCACTGAGAGCTTAACTCAGGTAAATTCAAAAGATCGTGTGCTAATCCGGTGATCGTGTCCGGTGATCGCCTCGCTCGTGTTAGATGAAAATGAAAGAGTATTTTAAAAGAGTATGTGAAAGTAAACAGAATTATTTAAAAAATATGTATTTGTGAAAGTAAACTCAGAATTATTAAAAATAAAAAAATAAAAAAAAAACAGTCTCCCTTCAGGATTCGAACACGGGTCTACTACGTGACAGGGCAACATGTAAAAAAATGCTGACAAGCAATAACATTTGAAAGGTTAGTTTTGTCGAACGGTCTCCTGTGTTTCTGAGAGCTTAACCGCAGGTAAATTCAATAGAGACTCGGTGCTAATCCGGTGATCGCCGCTCGCTGTGTGTTATTTGTGAAAGAGTATTTTAAAAGAGTATGTGATAAATAAAAAATACGAAATGTTTCAAAACGTTAAGAAATATAGTTAAATGTGATAAAATTGATTTTTAAAAAAGGCGAAATAATAAAAACTATGAAAAAAATAAGTTAACATACTGACGGAAAACTAGTCAAGAAACTGGAATGACATTTTTGTTGACTGGGCTAGTGGTACTTGAGGAATGCTATTGTTAGGGTCGCTTACAAGGAATCGTGGTCATTGTTAGGAGCTGCATTGTTAGGCTCCGTGTTTAGAGTTAGGTAGAGGCATGTCGGGGACAGCGGTTCTAAAAGGGGGTATCTCGCGGGTCGGATGGCGGGTCGTCGTGCGGGTGGGGAAAGGTGCCTTTATTGGTTATCATCATGTGTGGGGCAACAGGAGGCGACATGTAAAAAAAAAAAAAATGCTGACAAGCAATTATTAGTATCGTTAGCATCATGTATTCTGACCTTCCCTCCTTGTTTTCTAACACAACTTCCTAGATTTCTGACCATGCCCCTCAACATCCCCCTTCCTACTATCATCATGTGCCTCAACACTATCACCATGTCCCTCAACACTATCATGTGCCACCCTCAACATCCCCCTTCCTACTATCAGCATGTGCCTCAACACTATCATCATCATGTGCCTCAACATCCCCCTTCCTACTATCATCATGTGCCTCAACACTATCACCATGTCCCTCAACACTATCATGTGCCTCAACATCCCCCTTCCTACTATCATCATGTGCCTCAACACTATCACCATGTCCCTCAACACTATCATGTGCCACCCTCAACATCCCCCTTCCTACTATCATCATGTGCCTCAACACTATCACCATGTCCCTCAACACTATCATGTGCCACCCTCAACATCCCCCTTCCTACTATCAGCATGTGCCTCAACACTATCATCATCATGTGCCTCAATATCCCCCTTCCTACTATCATCATGTGCCTCAACACTATCACCATGTCCCTCAACACTATCATGTGCCACCCTCAACATCCCCCTTCCTACTATCAGCATGTGCCTCAACACTATCATCATGTGCCTCAACACTATCACCATGTCCCTCAACACTATCATGTGCCTCAACACTATCATCATCATGTGCCACCCTCAACACTATCATCATCATCATCAAGCCACACAAAGTATCAATCATCTCTCTCACACATTCATGGTAAACCAAAACAAAACTCGTTCTATATTTTCACAACTTTATTAATACATCAAATATACGACACATATATATTACTGTCCGGTTGTTGATAATTTTAAGCGTCTGGGCGGGCCCCTCGAAGCCGAAGTATCCACGGGGCGAGCAAACGATAAATGATACGGTCGTTTACGTGCTGTCTCGATGAAAAAGGCATGAGAATTCTGTTAAGTTTCGCGCCACGACACTTAAGAAGTATATAATAAACACAATATAGACCGCACGTGTTGCTAAACAAATCTTGCAACACCCGCGGGTTGTAGACGAATGGAACGTGTGAGTTTTGCTCTATAAAGTTTAAAATATCCACGTGTCTGGGAGGCAAACCGTAGGAATCGAAATACTCACATTCGCCGAGACCGTTGTAAAATAGGGCCACCCAATGCTCACCGGGTTCGTGGGCAGGGTCGGTGTTTATGACAAAGGCCGCGGTCGCCGTTGGGTCGATGCTCGGCGGTAAGTGGTTTCGTGGAATGACACTAACAAGGGAACAACGTCGAACGAAAATATCCGACATCAAAAGGTTGTAAATCTCCCTCGTGTTCATATTCGACTCTCTCTCTCTCAAACGGCGAAGTCTGTTAGAATCTGCCTTGTCTTGGACACCTCGAGCACCGAGTCCAACTCTGCGTAGACGATAACTTGTAGGGGAGTAGTGGTGGGAGCGGCAAACTTGAGTTCTATCGACAAGGGTCCGCTTGTGGCTAGCTCAAAATGGGAGCCGTCCAGTAGGCTGGACGAGAGGTCAAAACCAAATAGGCAGTATCCGTCCTTGAATTCTCTATAATCAACGTTATTCCCAGCGTCTTTACCAATCAGACCCATGGCCAGATTTGTGCCGAAGAAAGCTCTCGCGTATTGATTTCGTTCAAAGTCCATAGTTAGAGGCTTTCCCGAGATACATTTCCCGTCGACCGTCAGGTTCATATAAATCAGACCAAAGTGTTGAAAATTGAACGGGTTAGCTGTGTAAACACCATTAAAAGCACTGGCCGTAATCAGACCTATCACTATACGGGTCGGTGTTTGAGACAAAAATAAATTGTCTTGACTGTGGGAAAGCATCCCGCTAGCGATGGAAAAGGTCTTGATGGTAACCCTCTTGATCGGGTACCGCGCATTCCCGCTCAAGAGAGCCTTTTCGTGGGCCAGAGAAATCGCGGGGTTTAGCTTAGCTTTCCTTACCACGAGCGCGGCGTAGGTGATAACACTCTTATAACCCACAGAGCTATCGTGAGTCGCGAGGCTGAACACATCCTTCGAGGGGGTGAGTTTTATCTTTACATCGACTCTGTTTAACATGTAACGATCCTGCACAAAGACATCAGAGTGCAAACGACCCATCATTTCAACCTCTTTACTACCCGAAGTCAAATCGCGCCGTGTTTTAAAACCCTCATTTTCTTTCAAATCGTCATGGTGGCCAGCTGTGTCTTTGTAGAACAGAGCGGCCGTCAAGTATCCCGTTTTCGCATCCTCCCCGTAATTTAGCGTGGCCTCAAACACCGCTCTAAAAGGATAGGTATTCTCCGACGGTGTAACCAACGTGTCGTTTAGCGATACGTCGACTTGTGAAAATAGACTGTGAAGATAATTGTTGACCGGTCCTACCTCAGCATCGACAGGTACACTATCACCATTCGGGAGGGTGATCTTGACCCGCAGATGTAAAAACGTGTTGAAAAGATCTAGATACTCCTCGCTGTTTCCAGAAATGAAAAACTCTATCGGTGCGCTATGCGACAAAGCTGCGATCGGCCGAATTTCAATAAACTGGCCAGAGTCGAGAGATGTCTGCGTTGGTGGAACGCTAAATAAATCCAAACCAGAGTGAAGACATTCGCACGATTTGGGGTGAATGAGGGACATTATTAGTCGAAAATATCCTTTGTCACCCTCGTCTTCTTCCCTCTGTTGTGCACCGAATGAAGGGGGAACCGTCCAGCTGTCGGTTTTATCCTCTTCGTAACGGGTTCTCCTGGTGGAGGTAGCTTCATAACTCGCTTTCTGCTTTGACGTAAACCACTTCCTGATTGGTTGTTATCACGCAGGTGGTCTACGGCCCCGTGTAGCAACCGCTGACCGGCCTCCTTAGCTCGTTCTTTGAAAGCTTCACCGACATTTTTCCCGGCCAATGCGTCCTGTGCGACCTGCAGACCGGTCCCCAAGCCTTCTCTGAGCAAGGCCTTACCGCCGGTTTTTAACCAGGGTAAAATAGCCCTCCCGATTCCACCGAAGAAACTACCGATTCCTCGACCGCTCTGACTTCGACCTCCTATAAACACGGGCATCCCATCGCCCGCCTGACAACAGTAAAAGTCTTCGTATAACTCAACATCTCTATGAAGGGGAGTGTGTTTCACCATTATACCAGCTCGAGATGCTTCTTGACTCGAAAGTGTACCGTTAGCACCGACGTCCCGCTGGTGAATGGAATGGTTTTTCCGTGTTCGTTGGCTAAAAGGATCTCGACGGTATCGAAGGAAAATCTACTCAGGGGTAGGTAGTGAGGCTTATCGTAGATCTGAAACACCGAGGTGTGATTTCTATTGAGAACAGGCACGCTCCTGAGGAGAGGCACCATCACATCCCCGACCGGTCTGGGGGAAACGAGATCGCAGTAGACGTAGACATTCTTCGCAACACTTTCCAAGTCCATTACACCCACGCTGAAGATATCGGGAGCCGTGTCTGATATTGTGGTCGTGGGGAAGGCTAACATGTTTTTCAAAGTATCGCTTATGGTAACACTGACTCCTTTCTCGTAAAGTTTCAAGATGGCTTTATTCACCTCTTTTGCGTAAATGAATCTCATTTTTTTCCCTTTCTCTCCCCTGTACGACTCATCCTCCGCTTTTACGATCGACGCGTTCAACGCGCCGATGAACGCATCGGGTTTCGTGTATAACCCAGGTTCCAATGTCACGTTGAAATAAAATCTGGCGTCGCAAATATCGTCGTTATCGAGAGATTCATAGCGAATCCAGACATCACCCTCTATTACATTGAAATAATTTAGCGGAAACTGTATCTCCACCAGTGCGATCTCATACTGCGTCGAAATGTCAATGGTCTGAGGGAGTTTAACGAAAAAGTGGCCTGGGTTATTATCCTTAAAAAGTTCCATAGATGCATTGCTGGGAAGGGTGACATAAAAACTCATTTTTTTTTTTCACTCGTTTCACCGTCGCCTCTCCAAGTTTGGATTCGGTAGCATGTAACCCAAACAGCTGCTCAGTAGGGCTATCCACAGTTTTCCCTCCTTCGCGTCTGCCTTTTCGGTGGTCAGATTGAACAGCGAGACCGCTACAACTGTATATATAACTACCACTTGACAAATAAAGACAAGTTCTAAGTAGGGGGATAGTTTCCCAAACATCGACCCCCACCAGCGCGGTTCGCCGTCTCTCCCGACTCCCGAGTTTACGGCTCCCAAATCGGGCTCTCCACCAAAAGTTACCACTTCTTCTTCTTCTTCTTCTCGCATCTCTAGTTTTTGTATCTGACAATGTCCTTGGACGGTATCCAACTGTTAAATGACGAACCGTAACCAAACCATTTGACTAAACTCTCCTTTCGCCCAAAGGATGTGCGACGCTCGGTTATGACACTCTCGATTCTGTACTCGTGTTTGTCTCCAACTTTTTGAATTTCCGGTGTGTAGAATGACCCCTCTATCTCATCGCCCTTATCATCCTTCAACACATATGTAACGGGGTTTGTTTCATTTACTCGACTGATGGAAAACAGTTCCTCCGTCCAAGCCGGGGCATAACCCTTTTTAAAATTGGCTCTGCCCAGGACCAGTCTAACTCGATCACCGGGCTTGTACAGGGGTCTTTCAAATTTAAAGTTACGTTTGCTATTATACAACGTGTTCCATACCTGTTCTTGATTGTCTGCGTTGACGTCGACCGGTGCCATTTTTATACTTCTGTGATACGAATGGTTATAACTTCGAAGTAGGGCGGGGAGGACTCGGACATAAGACAACTTATTGGATTTCGTGAAATATCGCCACATCCGTTGTTTCAGAGTCCTATTAAAGCGTTCCACCACGGCGGCCTTGATATCTTCGTTCTGCGTAGTGAAAAAGTGAACGTTGTTGTCAGCGAGGAATTTCTGAAATGTTCTGTTCAGAAACTCTGACCCCTTATCGGTTTGAAAACTCGCGGGTTTCCCATCGAGAAATATCTTACCGACGGCTTCCACTAAGGATTTCCCCGTTTTGGTTCGTATCGGTACAGACCACGCGAATTTACTAAAAACGTCCACGCAAGAAACCAAATAGGAATATCCATCGTTGTGTTTTTTCAAATGTCTCAAATCGATTAGGTCTGCCTGATATTGCTGTTGGGGGCCACTCGTTATAATGGGACGCCTTTCAAATCTGCGACGAATTGGTTTATGAAGGGTATAGGTATCCTGATGACTCAGCCATTGTTTGATCTTTGCGAGTCCCAGTTTGGTGTTACGTTGCAGGGCCGTTGCACCACTATACGCCCCTGGTCGACTAGGGTCAAAGTAACGACGTCTCAATATTTTCTCCACCGTTCCCATTTTGGTGTTGGGATTCCGCTCTTTCTTTTTTTAGGTCTCAGTTTATACGTGGCTACGGGCGGAGTGGTTTCATTACCTACCTTTGGGGTTTCCGCTGGTGGTGGTGGTGGTGTCTTGGTCTGCTCTGGTGATACCTCGAATGATGGTGTTGGTGGGGAAGGTGTTTTTTCTGTTGCCGTGTTGTGTTGAATGAGATCGACCGAGCCCAATGAGCGTCGTTTATACTGCTCCAATCTAGTTAAATATTGATGCAGGGCACGTTGGTACACTCTGGCCTTATCGGCGGGTGCTAAATCATCGCGGAATAGGATGCGTTGCATTTCATCATCTAAATCTCTCAAGTTGTCACCGATCGCCTCGGGTGGGCTATAGGACGTGGTAGTAGTCTGTTTAAGACCCTCGAGGAATCGAGGATCCACCAAAATCATTTTTTTGGCCATTGTTATGCACCTAGTACTCCACCGAGAATACTTAATATAGGACGGAGCAAAGCACCTATGAACCCACCGGTTTGTAGAATCTCTTTCCGCCGCTTAAGACTCGGTTTCTTTTTAGTGAGAAGTCTCAACTTGTTCTTGTGTCGACGTAGCTCGCACTTCTGTCGCTGAGTGAGTCTAACATTACCTTTTAATATGTTATGACAACACTCGCACAAAAAGTTAATGAGTTTGGGAGAGGCTGTTTTTAATATGGCTCTTAAACCGGTCGGCGAGGCGGCGCGCATACATTTCAACATTTCACCGTGCCGTCTAAGTGCTTGATCACACATGATTCTCTACTTTGGCACGTAGACGATTTGTCTCTCCCCTGGGAATATTTTTGTTCTCAACCTAAGATTATCAGGTGTGTCCTGACGAAGATCGACCAACAAATAACCGTGAGGAGTCGCTGTCGCGTCCTTAAAACTATCTTGGAGGTACCCCACCCGACCCGGGTACATTTGTTTACCCAGATTCATAATTTGACTCCCGTCTCTCGGGTTCTTGAAAAGGACTAAATAGTGCGTATTGAGACTTATGGTTCGATGTTCTTTATTTTTTCCGAATAGATTTTGAACAATGTACATCACACTAATATCTCTGTGATGACTACCTTTGGTGAATAATTTTGTTACCCGCTCGTCCGTCTCAGACATCAAGTCATCGATGACGATCAGTCTTCTCTTCTTACCACCTTCCAATTTATCGACGTCTGGTAGACCCTCGATAAATCTCACTGACCCCATAGTCTCGTATATCGGCTGCCATTCCCCATAACACCATATAACTTCCTCCGGTACGGGGACAGCTAGCTCGTGAAGGTTCTGTATAAACTTTTGCACAAATACCGTTTTCCCACACCCGGTAGGACCGGCTATCAGAGCTGTGAAGGGATGATTCCATCGGGGATCCATCCTCGCAAGTGCTACTAACTTTAGTGATTACGCCCCCGACGAAAATAACAACGAGTGATTTTAGGTCAGCGCGCGAGGTTTCCCCCTCTTCAACTAACACCTATTTTTAAAATCCACAACCTATATAAACACGACAGGGGGGAGGAGGAGGAGGAGTTTCCTAGTCTCAAGCCGCGTTACCTGAGACCGAATTGTTACACGCATCATATTTCCCCACACATCACCCCCCTATTGGGTCAGTTCCAGAGGTCACTGAACATGTCGCAACACGACTGATTACCACGCCTGATAACGTATTGCGTTAGCTGCTATAAATAGACGGTCCTCGACCCGATAAACGGGTATAAAAACCCCCAGTCGAGCAGTGTACACGCACACACATAACCAACGTCTGTTGCCAGGTGGTTTGTTTTTTCTTTGAATATGGAGTCGTGTAGCTTGAATACGCCAATTTCGTTTGATCTCAGTGATCAGCGCATATTTATGTCACGTGGAAATGAGACTGTAGTTCCATTGTCTAAAGATGGCGTTAAGGCAGTCTCGGTTTGTGTTTTTCGTAACAGACCATTGATAAATATAAGGACATATAGCGGTGATAGTTTTTTTAAGTTTCCTACCAGAACTGGGATAACACTATCGAGAGAGGAATTTATCACGTTAGTCGAGATGCGAGAGGAAATTTTAACCGCTTATGCTAACCTCAGCTACACGCCACCTCTCGTTAACCAGATCAGCCTACACGCCACCTGTTGTTAACCAGATCAGCTACACGCCACCTCTCGTTAATCAGATCAACTACACGCCGCCTGTCGTTAACCACCAAAACTACATACCATCTCTTGTTAACACGAATCTCATCGACTACACGCCCCCCTTTGTTAATCAAGGGAACCTCGCTCTTGTTAATCAGACGACAGATCCGGCACCCAATATGAATGCCGCGGGTGTTTCAGCAGAGTCACCGATTACCTATTCCAGCTTTGATCAAGGTTTTGTCAAAATGGAGGGCGGTTGTGTTTTGAAGGCTAATGACACTTCCTATGCACCCGTGTTTGATAGACATTTAACAAACAGTACCACCAAAACAGGAGGGAGGAAACCCAGACGCTTAAAATTATCAACAACCGGACAGTAATATATATGTGTCGTATATTTGATGTATTAATAAAGTTGTGAAAATATAGAACGAGTTTTGTTTTGGTTTACCATGAATGTGTGAGAGAGATGATTGATACTTTGTGTGGCTTGATGATGATGATGATAGTGTTGAGGGTGGCACATGATGATGATAGTGTTGAGGCACATGCTGATAGTAGGAAGGGGGATGTTGAGGCACATGATGATGATAGTGTTGAGGCACATGCTGATAGTAGGAAGGGGGATGTTGAGGGTGGCACATGATAGTGTTGAGGGACATGGTGATAGTGTTGAGGCACATGCTGATAGTAGGAAGGGGATGTTGAGGGTGGCACATGATAGTGTTGAGGGACATGGTGATAGTGTTGAGGCACATGATGATAGTAGGAAGGGGGATGTTGAGGCACATGATGATGATAGTGTTGAGGCACATGCTGATAGTAGGAAGGGGGATGTTGAGGGTGGCACATGATAGTGTTGAGGGACATGGTGATAGTGTTGAGGCACATGATGATAGTAGGAAGGGGGATGTTGAGGGGCATGGTCAGAAATCTAGGAAGTTGTGTTAGAAAACAAGGAGGGAAGGTCAGAATACATGATGCTAACGATACTAATAATTGCTTGTCAGCATTTTTTTTTTTTTTTACATGTCGCCTCCTGTTGCCCCACACATGATGATAACCAATAAAGGCACCTTTCCCCACCCGCACGACGACCCGCCATCCGACCCGCGAGATACCCCCTTTTAGAACCGCTGTCCCCGACATGCCTCTACCTAACTCTAAACACGGAGCCTAACAATGCAGCTCCTAACAATGACCACGATTCCTTGTAAGCGACCCTAACAATAGCATTCCTCAAGTACCACTAGCCCAGTCAACAAAAATGTCATTCCAGTTTCTTGACTAGTTTTCCGTCAGTATGTTAACTTATTTTTTTCATAGTTTTTATTATTTCGCCTTTTTTAAAAATCAATTTTATCACATTTAACTATATTTCTTAACGTTTTGAAACATTTCGTATTTTTTATTTATCACATACTCTTTTAAAATACTCTTTCACAAATAACACACAGCGAGCGGCGATCACCGGATTAGCACCGAGTCTCTATTGAATTTACCTGCGGTTAAGCTCTCAGAAACACAGGAGACCGTTCGACAAAACTAACCTTTCAAATGTTATTGCTTGTCAGCATTTTTTTACATGTTGCCCTGTCACGTAGTAGACCCGTGTTCGAATCCTGAAGGGAGACTGTTTTTTTTTTATTTTTTTATTTTTAATAATTCTGAGTTTACTTTCACAAATACATATTTTTTAAATAATTCTGTTTACTTTCACATACTCTTTTAAAATACTCTTTCATTTTCATCTAACACGAGCGAGGCGATCACCGGACACGATCACCGGATTAGCACACGATCTTTTGAATTTACCTGAGTTAAGCTCTCAGTGATTCGACAAACTGACGAACACCAAAAAATTTTTCCCAAAATTTTTCCCCCCAAAAAAATTATGAAGTTCGAAAAAATCGCGAATTCGAAAAAATAATTTTTTTTTTTTTGGCACCGTTTTGGTGCAAAGTCGGTGCAAAGTCGGTGCCAAATCTATTGTATTTCGGTGCATGTTATTCCACTTTTCTGTTGAGTTCACAGCCACCATCACTACTTGGGGGGTATCTATCTCCACAGCCTTTAAATTCTCAGAAGATTTACTTGTACCAATTTTTAGATGCTGGGTGGATGAAGCTTTTTCTGTTAGACACTGTGCATTGAATAATATTAATGGTCTGCACAAGCTTGTATAGACACATGAACTATCTGTAAACTGACAGCAAAAATAGAAGCGAGGCTCACGAGGGAGGAGTCCTGTGGTTTGTTAGGAACAAGTATATACATAGATGGAGAACGGAAAATCAACATTACCAAGAAAATTACGATCACTAACGGCCGAGCAGTAAAAAAAAAAACAATTCAACTATTTTATTCTCTGCAAATACAATTGAAAGAATGAAGTCTAATTTTATAGTTTTCTCCCATTAGAAAGTGTATAGTTTAAGTATTGTATGTTTTTTATTGTCCGAACAGACAATTTATGGATTAGGAATCAACCTTTTTTGTTCTCCCCGAACAGACAATTTATAGATCAAGTATCATCCTTTTATTTCCGAACAGACAATTTATAGCTCAAGTATCACTCTTTTATTCTCAGAACAGACAATTTATAGCTCATATATCATTCTTTTATTCTTCGACCAGACACTTTATAGATCAAGTATCATCCTTTTATTTACCGAAAAGACAATTTATAGCTCATGTATCATCCTTTTATTTACCGAACAGACAATTTATAGCTCATGTATCATCCTTTTATTTACCGAACAGACAATGTATAGCTCATGTATCATTCTTTTATTCACCGAAAAGACAATTTTTAGTTCATGTATCACCCTTTTATTTACCGAACAGACAATTTATAACTCACGTATCATCCTTTTATTCTACGAACAGACAATCTATAACTTAAGTATCATCTTTCAAATACCCTCGGAAACTGGCGATGAGTGTGACTGTGGCTCATGAGAAATGATTGCTCACTCGTTCTATCATGTCCAAGTATGATGAATAGTGTATACTTGCATTGCCTGCATGGGTACCATGCCTAGACACTTAGGTTTTAGTGGCAAAATATTTCTTTAAACTTATTAAACATGCCTGAGTGTGTGCGTAGCAGTAGAAGAAGTTGAAGATAATGATGATGACGATGATGATGATGGTTGTGGTAGTGGTGGTGGTGGTGATGATAATGATAGTGATGATGATGATGATGATGGTGGTGGTGGTGATGATGATGATGGTTGTGATAGTGGTGGTGGTGGTGTCATTAATAATAGTGATGATGATGATGATGGTGGTGGTGATGATGATGATGGTAATGCTGATGGTGATGATGATGATGGTTGTGGTAGTGGTGGTGGTGGTGATGATAATGATAGTGATAGTGATGATGATGATGATGATGGTGGTGGTGGTGATGATGATGATGGTAATGCTGATGATGATGATTGTGGTGGTGGTGATGGTGATGATGATGATGATGATGATGATGATGGTGGTGGTGATAATGATGATGAAGATGATGATGATGATGAAGATGATGATGATGCATACACAAGAAGCATTAAACAATTGTTTTAATATACTTTCTCAGTTGCCTTATCGTATACTCGTATTTACAAGATAAGAACTGGGTAGGGAAAAAGGTAAAGCAGAAGGCAAGACTCAAGGAAAATTATGAAACAAAATAACAGGAGTAGAAAAATACTTGGGCACGAAAGTCGAGATTAAGACATTCTGTAATTATTAGATGTTAGTTTTTAGAAACCATAAACAAACGATACGAAAACGACAGATTAAGAGGAAGACCGAGAAAGAGATGGATAAAGGGAATACTAGAGTCACTAAGAGGGATAACACCAGAAGAGGCCAACAGAAGAGCAAAGAATCGCAGATTGTATCTCCTCTCGACGCCAACGGCAATGGAGGAAGGATAGAAGAAGAAAAAGAAGAGTTTTTAGAAATTATTTCCGGGCTCGGTAGCCTACTTGGCAAAACTACCCCACTTCCGGATAACCTGTGTTTGATTCCCACTGAAAGAAGTGTGTGAATTGTACCCGAGTTTGGAAAAGATCCCCACCTCGCGGTCGACCTAGCAGTTGGCAGAAATGGGTACCAGGGTTCATACTCTGGGAAGGTGTGGGATGGCGCCTCGCGTGAGTTATGATGCTTGAGGCGATACGAGACAGGAGTTTCCGAACACTTTTGTATAGTCGTCCGAGAACATAAGGGTAAAAAAGAACCTGCATGCTAGGACGCCGATTCAAGTCCCGTACATTCACCTTTAGTTTTCATCTGGACGTGATATTTTAGTTATGATCATGAACATTTGGAGCAATCATGAATTAAAAAGTCATGAGATTAATATATTTCATGATCATCATTATCATCATCATCATCATCAAGTATCATGCCTACTGGTGTAGGTGATCATATCTCTCCACAACTTTCGATCTCGACAGTTCTTTATCATTTCTGTTGTTCCCCTTCTGCCAAGCCATTCTCTTAACCTGTCTGGTATCTTTTCTATTTGCTTCCCTCTATCTCTTCGTCCCTAAATTGTTTCATTTGTTACAATATATTCCAGTTGTTCTCTTCTCATTACATGGCCAAAAATTGATGATTGTTTCTTCCTAATATTGGAGATTAGCTCTCTTTTTGCTTTGGCCTCTTTCAGAACGTTTTCATTACTCTTCTTAGCTGTCCATGATATACTCAACATTCTTCTGTAAAACCACATTTCTACAGACTCCAGTAATTTTGTTGTCTGTTGTCCTATTGTCCACGATTCACATCCATATTTTAAGACTGGCTTTACACATCATTGAAGAACTCTTTTTCTTGTTTCTATTCTCAAAAATGGATTGCATAGTATTTTCCTCATTTTTTTGGAAAGCTGCTTTTGCCTGAGCCATTCTACATCTCACCTCTGTTGTACATGTTCCGTCTGAGGCTAACAAAGTTCCCAAATATTTAAATTCATTTACCTGTTTTAATATAGTTGTACTTGTCTTTATTTTGCACTGAAGTGGTGTCTTTTTCTTTGTTGTTACCATTACTTCTGTCTTTTTGCTATTAATGCTAAGTCCTTTATTTTTGCTTTCTTTCACTATAATGTTATATAATACATGTCATGCCTATAATACATTTCACTAACTCGTAAAACCGATATTTTATTAAAGTGGTTTCAATTTGTGACACAGCTCAGAGGAAGTGAAATTGTTAGTTCAAGTCGATCTCACTCTCTCTCTCTCTCTCTCTCTCTCTCTCTTTCTTTCTCTCTCTCTCTCTCTCTCTCTCTCTGCGATCAAGACTCAATCAGAGTAGGATTCCAGTCTCTCACATGAAGACAGCTGTCTGTTTAAGTGAATTGATCGACCCCACAGACAGAACATCATAATTAGAGTCTGTTAGATCCACTCTGATTGAACACCTGTTAAAACGTTGCACTGTGTTCTGCGCCAGTGTCACAGTGCATCCGATTTCAGCCAGCATTTTATTGAGGTTTGCTTTCCTCAGCCTTTGATTGTCCTCAATCTTCCTGCAAGGCAGTAGATTGTCTTTTCTGTAGGGGGATTGTGCCCATAGATGGTCGGCCCTCCCAGGTTTACGAGCACCATCTGCCCGAGTCACTTGAGGTGACTAACACAGTGTCACTAGAGTCACTAGAGGTGACTAACACAGCGTCACTAGAGGTGACTAACACAGCGTCACTAGAGTCACTAGAGGTGACTAACACAGTGTCACTAGAGGTGACTAACACAGCGTCACTAGAGTCACTGAGGTGACTAACACAGCGTCACTAGAGTCACTGAGGTGACTAACACAGCGTCACTAGAGTCACTGAGGTGACTAACACAGCGTCACTAGAGTCACTGAGGTGACTAACACAGCGTCACTAGAGTCACTGAGGTGACTAACACAGCGTCACTAGAGTCACTGAGGTGACTAACACAGCGTCACTAGAGTCACTGAGGTGACTAACACAGCGTCACTAGAGTCACTAGAGGTGACTAACACAGCGTCACTAGAGGTGACTAACACAGCGTCACTAGAGTCACTGAGGTGACTAACACAGCGTCACTAGAGTCACTGAGGTGACTAACACAGCGTCACTAGAGTCACTGAGGTGACTAACACAGTGTCACTAGAGTCACTGAGGTGACTAACACAGCGTCACTAGAGTCACTGAGGTGACTAACACAGCGTCACTAGAGTCACTGAGGTGACTAACACAGCGTCACTAGAGTCACTGAGGTGACTAACACAGCGTCACTAGAGTCACTGAGGTGACTAACACAGCGTCACTAGAGTCACTGAGGTGACTAACACAGCGTCACTAGAGTCACTGAGGTGACTAATACAGCGTCACTAGAGTCACTGAGGTGACTAACACAGCGTCACTAGAGTCACTGAGGTGACTAACACAGCGTCACTAGAGTCACTGAGGTGACTAACACAGAGTCACTAGAGTCACTAGAGGTGACTAACACAGCGTAACTAGAGGTGACTAACACAGCGTCACTAGAGTCACTGAGGTGACTAACACAGCGTCACTAGAGTCACTAGAGGTGACTAACACAGCGTCACTAGAGTCACTGAGGTGACTAACACAGTGTCACTAGAGTCACTGATGTGACTAACACAGCGTCACTAGAGTCACTGAGGTGACTAACACAGTGTCACTAGAGTCACTGAGGTGACTAACACAGCGTCACTAGAGTCACTAGAGGTGACTAACACAGCGTCACTAGAGTCACTAGAGGTGACTAACACAGCGTCACTAGAGTCACTGAGGTGTCTAACTAACACAGCGTCACTAGAGTCACTGAGGTGACTAACACAGCGTCACTAGAGTCACTGAGGTGACTAACACAGCGTCACTAGAGTCACTGAGGTGACTAACACAGCGTCACTAGAGTCACTAGAGGTGACTAACACAGCGTAACTAGAGGTGACTAACACAGCGTCACTAGAGTCACTGAGGTGACTGACACAGCGTCACTAGAGTCACTGAGGTGACTAACACAGCGTCACTAGAGTCACTGAGGTGACTAACACAGTGTCACTAGAGTCACTGAGGTGACTAACACAGCGTCACTAGAGTCACTGAGGTGACTAACACAGCGTCACTAGAGTCACTGAGGTGACTAACACAGCGTCACTAGAGTCACTGAGGTGACTAACACAGCGTCACTAGAGTCACTGAGGTGACTAACACAGCGTCACTAGAGTCACTGAGGTGACTAACACAGCGTCACTAGAGTCACTGAGGTGACTAACACAGCGTCACTAGAGTCACTGAGGTGACTAACACAGCGTCACTAGAGTCACTAGAGGTGACTAACACAGTGTCACTAGAGTCACTAGAGGTGACTAACACAGCGTCACTAGTGTCACTAGAGGTGACTAACACAGTGTCACTAGAGTCACTAGAGGTGACTAACACAGCGTCACTAGAGTCACTAGAGGTGACTAACACAGTGTCACTAGAGTCACTAGAGGTGACTAACACAGTGTCACTAGAGGTGACTAACACAGCGTCACTAGAGTCACTAGAGGTGACTAACACAGTGTCACTAGAGTCACTAGAGGTGACTAACACAGTGTCACTAGAGTCACTAGAGGTGACTAACACAGTGTCACTAGAGTCACTAGAGGTGACTAACACAGCGTCACTAGAGTCACTAGAGGTGACTAACACAACGTCACTAGAGTCACTAGAGGTGACTAACACAGTGTCACTAGAGTCACTAGAGGTGACTAACACAGTGTCACTAGAGGTGACTAACACAGTGTCACTAGAGTCACTAGAGGTGACTAACACAGTGTCACTAGAGGTGACTAACACAGTGTCACTAGAGTCACTAGAGGTGACTAACACAGTGTCACTAGAGGTGACTAGCACAGTGTCACTAGAGTCACTAGAGGTGACTAACACAGCGTCACTAGAGTCACTAGAGGTGACTAACACAGCGTCACTAGAGTCACTAGAGGTGACTAACACAGTGTCATTAGAGTCACTAGAGGTGACTAACACAGTGTCACTAGAGGTGACTAACACAGCGTCACTAGAGTCACTAGAGGTGACTAACACAGTGTCACTAGAGTCACTAGAGTTTACTAACACAGCGTCACTAGAGGTGACTAACACAGCGTCACTAGAGGTGACTAACACAGCGTCACTAGAGGTGACTAACACAGCGTCACTAGAGGTGACTAACACAGCGTCACTAGAGTCACTAGAGGTGACTAACACAGCGTCACTAGAGTCACTAGAGGTGACTAACACAGCGTCACTAGAGGTGACTAACACAGCGTCACTAGAGGTGACTAACACAGCGTCACTAGAGGTGACTAACACAGCGTCACTAGAGTCACTAGAGGTGACTAACACAGCGTCACTAGAGGTGACTAACACAGCGTCACTAGAGTCACTAGAGGTGACTAACACAGCGTCACTAGAGGTGACTAACACCGCGTCACTAGAGGTGACTAAGACAGCGTCACTAGAGGTGACTAACACAGCGTCACTAGAGGTGACTAACACAGCGTCACTAGAGGTGACTAACACAGCGTCACTAGAGGTGACTAACACAGCGTCACTAGAGTCACTAGAGGTGACTAACACAGCGTCACTAGAGTCACTAGAGGTGACTAACACAGTGTCACTAGAGGTGACTAACACAGCGTCACTAGAGTCACTAGAGGTGACTAACACAGTGTCACTAGAGTCACTAGAGGTGACTAACACAGCGTCACTAGAGGTGACTAACACAGCGTCACTAGAGTCACTAGAGGTGACTAACACAGCGTCACTAGAGGTGACTAACACAGCGTCACTAGAGTCACTAGAGGTGACTAACACAGTGTCACTAGAGTCACTAGAGGTGACTAACACAGCGTCACTAGAGGTGACTAACACAGCGTCACTAGAGGTGACTAACACAGCGTCACTAGAGGTGACTAACACAGCGTCACTAGAGGTGACTAACACAGCGTCACTAGAGTCACTAGATGTGACTAACACAGCGTCACTAGAGTCACTAGAGGTGACTAACACAGCGTCACTAGAGTCACTAGAGGTGACTAACACAGCGTCACTAGAGTCACTAGAGGTGACTAACACAAACATAAGTCCATATTGATGTGTGAATAACCTTTTGGTAGTTAACTGTCATAACAAAAGAGAACAAACACGGGGCAAATCTGAGCGTGTCGGAAGAATCAATAATCAATTGTTATCCACAAAAGTTGTTATTTTTTTTTTATTTCGTGATACAGTTTCGTCTTATCACTTGGAATGTATAACGGATAACATTATGGTTATGGTTAGTCGAAGGCTCCGGTATCACCGCAAACAAATTAAAATTAATAATTGCTCAAAGTCCGTGCCAGTGGAATCATCGGAATTAAAACTCATCTCATTGAAGGGTCCAACCTCTGAAGTCGGAGTAAATCTGCCTGCATGGCGAGGGGCATCCTGTAATGGGATAAAACAGACTTTACACGCAAAATTCAGTCCCACAAAATTGAGTGGGTGGGACTTCGTCAGAGGTCAAAGCTGACGAAAGCAAACGAACGAACGAAGGGTCCAAACAAAGAAAGGCAGCTGCATTTCCCTATCATAGCGGCTATAAAACATAAGAAGACATAAGGATGGATAATGTATGTATTCTATCTTCATGAAAAGACACCAATGAGCAAATTAACTAAAGCATCACTGACAATCAACTGTGTCCAGCAGTGTAAACAGTTCACAGTTTAAGTTCCTTTCATCTAACTGATTTTGACTTTCTCTGTGGGCTATTATCGTCATACCTGGATAATGTCCATTAATGATCAAAAATCTTTTCTGGCAACACATAACAGATCTTCGCACAGTGCAAGAACTAATTTCAGTATAGTTTACGTTATATGGAAGGATAATGTCCATTAATGGTCAAAACTCTCTTCTGGTAACACATGACAGATCTTCGCAAGGTACATGAACTAATGTCAGTATAGTTTACGTTATTCCTAAATGTTAGAAAATGTCTTCTTTTTTTTATATGAGCAGACCAGTGCTGAGATATAAGGATGTTTGCATGACTTCCTAGAGGGGAATTTTTTTTTTGGAGGGAAAATAAAGTGAAAAAGAACTGTATAAATCTGGCTGCAGATCAAAACGCATGAAGAACAAAAATATAAAAAAATGGCACACAGCAACTTTGGAGACAGTGCAGATATCAAATTCAGAAGTCAAAAAAGGCACAGCAGAAAGGAGACAAAGCCAGACTCCAAGAATACATCTTGTTTGGTCTATGGGTGGATCTGCCTTACAGATATCGGCACATTCAGCCACTAGAGAAGCTGTTCAGCAAAGCAGCATTTATCATAAGACTAATATTTTACCAAACTACGGACTCATGATTGCTTGCTACCAACCGTCAAATGCCATATTATTGTTATTATGACCCGGAAATCGGTATTAAATATCTTTTTTTTTTAATTTTTAATCATTTTTTTTAAATTTAAGTTGCTTTTGTGCGCTCTGTTTAATACGCAAAAGAATCTTAAATAAAAAATAATATATATATAGTTGACCACGGGACCTCGTTTTTATAATCCGTCTTCTATAGGATTAGGGCTCGCCCTTTTATTGGCTTTGAGACTAGGGGGTCACTGAAAAAAAGCTGATCGGTCTAAATGATCATCATCATCATCATCGAGTGCCTTCTCCGCAACGAAGGTTGGCTACCATGGAGCGCCATTCTGCTGTCTCTTGCTTTAATGGTGCAGGTTGTCATAGGCTGATTTATCCATCTTTTGATGATACTCGTCCATGTTAGCCTTGGTCTGCCTCTGCCTTTTTTACCTTGTATTTTGTTGTGGTTATGTTGTGTTTTGTTATTCTAAATGATGCTAAACTTTTTTTATATTATCATGTAAATCGGTCATCTTACCTCACCGCTACCTTTCTGAAAGTGTCTTCACTGAGCAGTTCGCACTTAGTGGCGCGTTCAAGTGACTGAGTTGGATTGTGACGTAGTTCACAGCCGCGTGCGTCATCTACTTCTTTTCTCTGTTCAGCACATATGACATTAATCATCATCATGTGCCATACCGGTTGGCGTTGGCGACATCTCCCACATTCTTCTATCTACAGTGCATCGTATCAATTCTGTTGTTGACTGTTTTCCATGCCATGACACCAAGCTATCTAGTATCTTCTCTCTCTTTGTTGTCCGCGATCTCTCTATCCTTTTATTTTGCCAGTTATCACCAAGTATTCCAACTTTCCTCTTCTCATGATGTGCTGAAAAAATGTTGATTGCTTCTTTCTGATGTTTTTTAGGAGTTCCCTTTTAGTGTTGGCGTCTATGAGAATTTTTTCATTGGTCTATTTATTTGTCCAGGGAACATTCAACATTCTTCTGAGAAATCCTATCTCTCTGACCTCTAATCCCGACATTAATACATCATTTTAAAGAGTGCTTGACTTTCCTTTCCTTTCCTTTTTAATTCCTATTCGTTTGACCACATTAATTGTTCTGTGGTCTTGCGGTGAAGTGAGGTAGAATCTTGTTTTGTTCTGATTCAATGACCCTTACACATGCAGTCAGCTATGAGTCGATGGCCGTCATCAATTCCAGGAACCGTCAGACTCTTTATCCCAGATCTTTCTTATTCATTATTTATATCTTTACTGAGTTCTCATCTTTCAATATCTTTACTGGTGTTCTAATCTTTTAATATTTTTACTGAGTTCTCATCTTTCAATATCTTTACTGGTGTTCTAATCTTTTAATATCTTTACTGAGTTCTCATCTTTTAGTATCTTTACTGTGTTCTCATCTTTTAATATCTTTACTGAGTTCTTAACTTTAATTATATTTACTGAGT
The DNA here is from genome assembly GCA_032433765.1 of Megaustenia siamemsis. Taxonomy (NCBI): domain Eukaryota; kingdom Metazoa; phylum Mollusca; class Gastropoda; order Stylommatophora; family Ariophantidae; genus Megaustenia; species Megaustenia siamemsis. The sequence goes on from JAVIAB010000046.1 coordinate 38,569,319, forward strand.
TTTTATCTATAAATATCTTTACTTGTTCTCATCTTGTAACATCTTTACTGGGTTCCCATTTTTTTCTCATCCTTTAATATCTTTACTTTGTTCTCACACTTTAATATCTCTACTGGGTTCTCATAATTTAATATCTTAACTAGGTTCTCACCTTTTAATATTATACGCCCCATGTGTGGACATACATGATATCTCACTCGCTACTGAAGTAGCAAGTCTCGGCACCACCTCATGTGTTTTCCTGTTCGGACGTAAACGGTGATAACACCTTAACATTTCCTTGCACTGTCCACAAAATGGTGAAATCATTAAAGAAAACCCGGGCTGCGTAGAGTGTGAGACAACGCTACATGTTCGTCCGTTGACTAAAGGAATACACCTCCTCATCATCCGCCCTTAATAGGATATTAAGTGGGATTGTCTGCGTTATTTTGTGGTTTGCAGTAAAACTGTGATATTACCGTTTTTCGGCCCAAGACATCCGACTTTAGCATGTTATTTTTGAGTACCGGGTTGTCTTTCCTCTTAGATCCCTACTCTCTTGGATATAATAGACAGGTAAGTCTGTTATTATAGGCACCATGGAGAGGTGGGGTAAGGTATGGATGGTTCTGGTTCACCGATCATGTCGCAAGCCATCAGCTGTGGGTCGATGACAACTTCCAGCTTTGCTGCTGGGGGGCGACTTTGCATTCTTCAGATTAATATCAGACAGCCTTTCGTATTTCTTTGCATTAAAATGTGTTGGTTTTTAACTGATGAAGGCTTCTGCCGAAACGTCGTCGTTTGTCTCGTATCTCTATACCTGCTTAGTATCATTTTATGTTTATTTAACTGCTTCTAATGACTTATCACTGGAGTCTGTAGAAATGTGGTTTTAAAGAAGAATGTTGAGAATACATGGAGAGCTAAGAAGAGTAATGAAAACGTTCTGAAAGAGGTCAAAGCAAAAAGAGAGCTAATTTCCAATATTAGGAAGAAACAACCATCATTTTTTTTGGCCATGTAATGAGAAGAGAACAACTGGAATATATTGTAACAACTGGAAAAATTGAGAGATCGAAGAGATAGAGGGAAGCAAAGAGACAAAATAACAGACTGCTTAAGAGAATGGCTTGGCAGAAGGTCAGCAACAGAAATGTTAAATAACTGAGGAGATCGAAAGTTGGTAGAGAGACATGATCACCTACGCCAGCAGGCACTGTACTTGATGATGATGAATGACTTATCATCATTATGAACTACCATATCCCTCTTTAACCAGGCATTCTACGCTGACGTTTTCTCAATATTGCTCCAGACGCCAAGCGTTTGCTCCAGACTGAACGGACTCGGCTTTTCTGCGACATCCTCCACCACCAACTTCATCTTGGTCTTCCTCACGCTCATCTATCTAGCGCCACGCGCTCATTAATAATCTTCTTTTCCTGGAACACCACGTTGTTGTATTGATCAAAATATTATTTGTGTTGTGATGTCTGTTCATGTGTGTGTGTGTGTGTGTGTGTGTGTGTGTGTGTGTGTGTGTGTGTGTGTGTGTGTGTGTGTGTGTGTGTGTGTGTTAGTATGCGCTTGTGTGTGTGTGTGTGTGTGTTTGTGTGTTTAGCAACCAGTTATCTAGAGCATTAATTTGTTGCAAAATAATTAAATTTGACCTGTACTCATGTTGATGACGATCTGAGCATTCTTTTCTATAAGACTTGCCTTCAAAGGCAAGAAGTAGTTCTCACTTAAAACACATTTTGTGCTGCGCGCAACATGATTATCATGCAACACAGGAGTATAAGGGACAGATTTCTTACACAATGAGGATACCAACTCTAGCAAACTCTAATTTGCCACACACTACCCCTTCCTAAAAATCACACATACACACAACAATATCATCATCATCAAGTACCGGGCCTGTTGGCGTAGGTGATAATGTCTCTCCACAACTTTCGATCTCGGCAGCTATATATCATTTCTGTTGTTGACCTTCTGTCAAGCCATTCTCTTAAGCTGTCTGGTATCTTTTCTCTTTGCTTCCTTCTATCTCTTCGTCCCTCAATTTTTCCAGTTGTTACAATATATTCCAATTGTTCTCTTCTCATTACATGGCCAAAAAATGATGATTGTTTCTTCCTAATATTGGAAATAAGCTCTCTTTTTGCTTTGGCCTCTTTCATAACGTTTTCATTACACTTCCTAGCTGCCCATGGTATTCTCAACATTCTTCTGTAAAACGACATTTCGACAGACTCCAGTGATTTTCTTGTCCGTTGTCCTACTGAACACACCAATATACAAAGTATGTCAAGTTCCCTCCGTGATCTATTAGACGTACTGGGATTATGATGTAGTTACCATAACTTTACATGACCTCGGTACAGATTTGGGTTGATGGGGTCGGTATCACCACCTAGGCCACCTTTAAGTAAAAGTAAGTAAAGAGCCACCGTCACACCAAGTGGCGTATAGGGAATATGGTGTTAGGGACTATAATTTTTACAGACTTTCGACACATGATTTTTGAGGTAATGTGGTCAGTACCACCTTAAGCCGCCTTTAAGTAAAAGTAAGTAAAGAGCCCCCGTCACACCAAGTGGCGTATAGGGAATATGGTGTTAGGGACTATAATTTTTACAGACTTTCGACACATGATTTTTGAGGTAATGTGGTCAGTACCACCTTAAGCCGCCTTTAAGTAAAAGTAAGTAAAGAGCCCCCGTCACACCAAGTGGCGTATAGGGAATATGGTGTTAGTGACTATAATTTTTACAGACTTTCGACACATGATTTTTGAGGTAATGTGGTCAGTACCACCTTAAGCCGCCTTTAAGTAAAAGTAAGTTAAGAGCCACCGTCACGCCAAGTGGCGTATAGGGAATATGGTGTTAGTGACTATAATTTTTACAGACTTTCGACACATGATTTTTGAGGTAATGTGGTCAGTACCACCTTAAGCCGCCTTTAAGTAAAAGTAAGTTAAGAGCCCCCGTCACACCAAGTGGCGTATAGGGAATATGGTGTTAGGGACTATAATTTTTACAGACTTTCGACACATGATTTTTGAGGTAATGTGGTCAGTACCACCTTAAGCCGCCTTTAAGTAAAAGAAAGTTAAGAGCCACCGTCACGCCAAGTGGCGTATAGGGAATATGGTGTTAGTGACTATAATTTTTACAGACTTTCAACACATGACTTTTGAGGTAATGTGGTCGGTATCACCCTAGACCTCCTTTACTTCCCAAAAAATTTGCTGGCACACATTTGTAGAGTGTGGGTGAATCCTGAGAAGAAGAAAAGACATCGAAGCTGTTAATTTGTTTGTCTGTAAACGAAGTGTCACCGAGCTCAGCTACCGAATGTGACGAAGTTATAGTTGGACGAATGACACGTCAGGTTTACCCAGGGTCTGAAAATATGCACTGACAATTTTTTTTTCTTCTCTCGGAATGTTAAAGGTAAAAGTAAAGTACGAGACTTGAATCGGCGTCTTAGCAAGCGAGTTTTCAAAGAGAGAATATACTGGAAATCTTGATGTCATGGCACGGAAAAAGTCAACAGAATTGTGGAAAAATATGATCTCCTACGCCAACCAGTATGGCACATGATAATGTTATTAAAAAATATAGAATAGAACTGCGACCAGTTAAAGTTCCTGTTATGATCGCTGACAAAACAACAAAATACTCAGAAATGTTAGTAGTTAATGTTGAGTTTTACTGGCCCGTAGTTATATCGCTTCATGCAATAGAATAAGTTCTGGTGATTTTTTTAACTTTTTGTTTGTTTGTTCTTCCACTTCTTCTTTCCTTCCTCATTTGCCTTTCTGCGTTGAGGAGAGATATTATTTGCAGTCTTTTGCTCTTATGTTCGCTCCTGGTGCTATGTTTCCTAGTGTTTCTAATATTTCGTCAATCCTCGTGATCGGCCTTTGTGTCTGGTGTTCTTGCGACGTTTATTGAGGGCTAGTTGTGTTGTGTTTTGATGTTTCTATTCTGTCATGTGGCCAAACCATTTTATCTGTTGTTTCTTTATATATTCTATGGTGGGGGTTATTCCTAGTTTTTTTTTTCTCAGATCTTTATTTCTGATTTTATCTCTCAGGCTATTTCCTGCCATTCGTCTGACATATTTCATCTCAGTAGCGGTTATTTTGCTTATTGTTCCTGCATCTAGGGTCCAAGTCTGGCATTGGTAGCACAACGTTATTTTTTGTTATAAACTTTTAATAAATAACAGAGTACTGGATGACACTAACCTCGTGGTCGATAATTCTTCAAAATGGCAGCACAAAACATCGACATCAACGACATTTTTACTTTGTGCCATTAGTTGTGGCGTGTACTGTTTACAGTGATGTTAAAACTTTTTGTTTATCGGACCCATTTCGTCATTTGCAAAAATGATTTGTGGATTAATGTCCAGGACACACACACACACACACGCGCACACACATCACAGTTGTTTGACATCGATAGATTAGCTGATTTGATCAAGTGTGTCTTTCTATGAAGATAAAATATACATACTATTTTTTCTATTGTACACTGACAGTGATTTTAAGAAACATAAAAAGTAAAGTAACGAGTCCACGTCACGCCAAGTGGTGAATATGGAATATGATATTAGTGACCATAAATTTTACAGACCTTCAGCACATGATTTTTGGGGTAATGTAGTCGGTATTACGCCCGTGCCGCTTTACTTTTCCAGAAAAAAATCTGGTTCCCATTAAAGGCTCGGTGAACCGGAGCCGTCGGTTGGGATCGAACCCTACCTCTTGTACTTTTGTAGTCCAGTTCACTAACCACTGAGCTATCGCGTCTTATCTTAATATATTAGTCTCTAAAAGTGGGTAGCAGTGATTTTTCTCTGTGAATTAAAGTCAAACTGGCGTGATACCGACTACATCACCCAAAAATATGCCGTGGTTATATGCAAGTATAGTCACTGAAACCATATTCCCCATACGCCTAGCAAGACTGGGTAGTGAACCTTTACTTTTTAACAATTTTACAATAATTTTTGTGTTCAATTGAAGTTCAGTTGTGGTTAAAACTGTCGCACTTTGCTCTCATACTTACCAATCTTTGATCTTTTTTCTTTTCAGCATTCATCATCATCATTATCATCATCGAGTGCCATATCCTCAACGAATGTTGGAGGCTTAGCCTGAATTAAGACATTACTCTTTGCATTCATTCTAGTGTGTTTACCATGGCACTGGTGATTTCCTACCCAATGAGGAGTGTCATTGCCATCATGATTTTGCCTAAATCAATCTACCAAAGACATTACATTGTATGAAAGCTTAAAGCAGGTATCCTGCCTTGTTTAGAAATTTTTGCTTTGTAGATACTGTGTAAAGATAAACGTAAAGGTAAACGTAAAGGTAAACGTAAAGGTAAAGTACGAGACTTGAACCGGCGTCTTAGCACGCGAGTTTACACCCATATGTGCTCGGCCGCCTATCCAGAAATGTTCGGAGATTTCTGTATAGTGTGGCCTCATGCATCGAAACTCAGATGCAAGGCGACATTCCTCACCTTCCCAGGGTAATACCCTGGTACCCATTTCTGCCAACGGCTGGGTCGACCGTAGGGGTATTTTTTTTTCCCAACCACGAGTACAATTCACACTGCTCCCAGCGGGAATCGAACACGGGTTGTCCGAACGTCGGTAGTCCAGTCGGGTGGTTTTCCCAACTAGGCTACCGAGGCCCCCGTGTACAAAGATACTGTGTACAATGGAACACCATTCTGCTGTCTCTTGCTCTGATGGTGCAGGTTGTCATAAGCTCATTTGTCCATCTTTGGATGTTACTCGTCCATGTTAGTCTTGGTCTGCCTCTGCCTCCTTTACCTTGTATTTTCCCCTCCAAGATTGCTTTTAGTAGGCTGTTGTGTCTTTTATCATGGCCCAAAAATCATATTTGACATTCCAGCATTAGCTCCTAAATGACCAGTCATCTATACATATTTACTTTTCCTAAAACATGTTACTCGAGGGACTGGTTGGTCTCTATACAAGACACCGGTCTCGAGACAGAGAGGTTGTGAGTTCAAATCCCGGCTGCACCAGTTGGGATTTTTTTTCTTTGTGATTTCTCTCTGTGAGCCCTGGTCCCGAATTGCAACGTCAATCGCTCATCGACGGAAAAAAATATGAGTACCTCCGAAGACGGAGTTATCTGCATGTGCGGTGAGGGACCCCTGTGCACATGGCTGTCATGGAAAAACTGATTAACATGAAAAATTCAGTTCCTATTTTATAGGGATTTTGTCAGAGCTGGCAAACGAAAAAAAACAACAACAAAAAATTTAGGTGTCACAAATTGAAGCCACTTCCACACACAAAATATGAATTATAAAAATGAGAGGAATGTATTAGATTGGTAATATCTTCTTCCATAGATGCTGCAACGTTTCCAAGACTAATTTCCAAGTAAATAAAATTGTGGCGGCCTGGCGTGATACCGTCCACGTAACCCAAAAATGTGCCGTGGTCATTGAAGCTTTTCGTTTCTTTATTTTTATTTTTTTCATTTTGTCGTTTGCCAGTTTTTACATCTGACGAAATCCCTAGTGACTAGGGACTAAATGTAGCGCGTTAATCCGTTTTTACCTGGGAGCCGTGTGCACAAGGGGCTCCTGCCGCACATGCAGATAACTTCGTCTTCGGAGGTGTTGTTTATTTATATATTCTATGTAGGGGGTTATTCCTAGCTTTTTTCTCAGTTATTTATTTCTTATCTTGTCTCTGAGACTGTTTCTTGTCATTCGCCTAACACATTTCATCTCAGCAGAGGTTATTTTTCTTATTGTTCTTGCATCTAGGGCCCAGGATTGACATAGGTAGCACAACGTTGGAATGAATATTGTATTGTATAGTGACCGTTATGCATCTAGTTAATTCCTTGTTGGACAATAGTGGTGATAGCTGTCCAATGATTTGACAAGCTTTGCTGCATCTTGACTCTATCTCTGCTGTTTGTGAATTTTCGTTTGTCACTAGACATATAAAGTGAGTATCATAGTTTTGCTTTTTTTTCAGAAACAAAGAAACGATCTGGCACAGTTTTAACTTAATACAACCTCAGATTATGATTGACCCCACCAAAGAACCTGTCTACCCCACTTAACACGAACGAGCTCCTTTTCTTCAATTTCTGCTATTTTATTTTCATTTTTGAAAAGAAAACAAACGCCACTGTGTAGTGTGTGGTCCAGTTCTTGTCGTCTACAGAGTAGCTAATGTTAGGAAGATTTGTCCATGATACTAGAGATAAAAATGTCACTGGGCCGACGCGGGCCGTCAACTGTTCGACCTTTGAAGTCGTTGCGGCATGTTGCAACGGCTTTCCAGATTTTTTAGATTATGCTATTAAGATTTAAAGCTTCAATCCTAGAGGTTCTTCAATATAAGATCTTCTATATTCAACGCTTCCACATTCGTCAATAGTAGATCTTCTATATTCACTACATATATGTTGATCAAAACTAGATATTCTACATTAACCACGACTATGTTCATAATAACAAGATCTTCTAACATTCACCACTTCAATGTTCATCAATACTGGATCTTCTACATTCACCACTTTCATGTTCATCAATACTAGATCTTCTACATTCACCACTTTTATGTTCATCAATACTAGATCTTCTATATTCACCACTTTTATGTTTATCAATACTAGATCTTCTACATTCACCACTTTTATGTTCATCAATACTAGATCTTCTACATTCACCACTTCTATGTCCATCAATACTAGATCGTCTACATTCACCACTTCTATGTCCATCAATACTAGATCTTCTATGTTCACCACTTCTATGTCCATCAATAATAGATCTTCTACATTCACCACTTCTATGTCCATCAATAATAGATCTTCTACATTCACCACTTCTATATCCATCAATACTAGATCTTCTACGTTCACCACTTCTATGTCCATCAATACTAGATCTTCTACATTCACCACTTCTATGTTCTTCAATACTAGATCTTCTACATTCACCACTTCTATGTTCTTCAATACTAGATCTTCTACATTCACCACTTCTATGTTCATCAATACTAGAACTTCTACATTCACCACATCTAAGTTCTTCAACACTAGATCTTCTACATTCACCACTTCTATGTTCATCAATACTAGATCTTCTACATTCACCACTTCTATGTTCATCAATACTAGAACTTCTACATTCACCACTTCTAAGTTCTTCAACACTAGATCTTCTACCTTCACCACTTCTATGTTCATCAATACTAGATCTTCTACATTCACCACTTCTATGTTCATCAATACTAGATCTTCTACATTCACCACTGTTTGGATCTAAGCGATTGTCACCTCATTTAATCTGTCCTATTTATTGCAGACTAGGGTGCCAAAGTGGGAAGTTAAATGAGGTCTTGACCAACTGTGAGTAGATGAATCGGTTATTAATCGCCAATATCTGAGATATTATTTCCTCCGTTGCACAGCAATGAATCATGAGACTACAATGATCCACCTCAGTGCCTGTTTCGTGTTTGTATCAAACTTCGTTGCTGTTTCTTTTCTTTCTTATATTACAGATCTCTAAATCATTGATTCAGATTTAATTTACTACTTTTAGATTTGTTTTTATTTATTTATTTACTCTTTTTTTGTGTGTCTGGAAGTTGTGTATAGTTGCCTGTCGCCACCAGAGCTGAAAGTAGTCAACGAACCATAGCTGACTGGCTGCGAATGAATATATGAACCATAACTATTCATGTCCTTGTCCACCTTTTCGCGGTGACCATATAAACAAATGCAATTGTGTTGGTGAGCGTGTCGGCAAAACTGGTAAAATAAAAGGCAAAAGAGATCGCGGACGACAAAGAGAGAAAATGCTGAATAGCTTGGCGTCATAGCATGGAAAACAGTCGACAACAGAACTAATACGATGCACTGCAGATATGTTAATATGGCCGAGTGGTTAAGGCGTTGGACTTGAGATCCAATTGAAGTTTCCTGCGCAGGTTCGAATCCTGCTCCTTTTTTTTTGGAGGGGGGGGGGACGCCTCGGGAGCCTAGTTGGTAAAACGACGTTCGGACAACCCGTGATCGATTCTCGATGGGAGCAGTGTGAGTTGTACTCGTGGTTGGAAAAAAACAAAATACCCCCACGGTCGACCCAACCGTTTGGCAGAAATGGGTACCAGGGTATTACCCTGGGAAGGTGAGGAATGTCACCTCGCATCGTGAGTTTCGATGCTTCAAGCGACACTATCCAGAAGCCTCCGAACATTTTCTGGATAGGCGGCCGAGCACGTATGGGTGGGAACTCGCGTGCTAAGACGCCGGTTCAAGTCTCGTACTTTACCTTTACTGTAGATAGATGATTGTGGAAGGACATGATCGCCAACACCAACCGGTATGGCACATGATGATGATGATGATGATGAGTGGATCGGGATTGAGAGGGAATGCAATTGTGTAATCAGAAACGTCAGTCATGCTGAAATCGGATGTGTTGGGCACGAAGGGCGCAAATCTCTCAGGTTTTGCTGGAAACTTTGATACGACACATCTTCGAGCCATTAAAATTCTTTGATTGACTGAAGACGATTCCTTTAGTGGGGAAAAAAAACAGAAAGAAAGAAAAAGAATGAAAGAAATAAAGAAAATTATTTAAAAAAATAAAGAAAGAAAGAAGGAAAGAAAGAAAGAAAGAAAGAAAGAAGAAAGAAAGAAAAAGAAAGAAAGTTGTTGTTGTTGTTGTTGTTGTTTCGTTCGCCAGCTTTCAACTCTGACGAAGTCTCTAGAGACTAGGAACTGAATTTTGCGTGTTAATCCATTTTTCCCTGGTCCGAATTCGGAGGTACTCATATTTTTTCCGTCGATGAGTAACTGACGTTTCAAGCCGGGACTCGCTGCTGAGAACAGGGGTGGTTGTCGCAGAGAGAAATCATAAATAAAAATCCCAACCGGTGTAGCCGAGATTTGAACCCACAACCTCTCTGTCCTGAGGCCGGCGTCTTGCTTGGAGACCAACCAGTAAGAAAAGACCAACCAGTAAGAAAAGACCAACCAGTAAGAAAAGACCAACCAGTAGGAAAAGACCAACCAGTAAGAAAAGACCAACCAGTAAGAAAAGACCAACCAGTAGGAAAAGACCAACCAGTAAGAAAAGACCAACCAGTAGGAAAAGACCAACCAGTAAGAAAAGACCAACCAGTAAGAAAATACCAACCAGTAAGAAAATACCAACCAGTAAGAAAAGACCAACCAGTAAGAAAAGACAAACCAGTAAGAAAAGACCAACCAGTAAGAAAAGACAAACCAGTAAGAAAAGACCAACCAGTAAGAAAAGACCAACCCGTAAGAAAAGACAAACCAGTAAGAAAAGACCAACCAGTAAGAAAAGACCAACCAGAAAGAAAGAAAGTATGAAATACCATAAATGTCCAGATTATATAAATTCAAGGTTTCACTTTACATACATTATGTAACCATTAGTTTTATTTGATCAATTTAAAAAAAAAAATAAGACGCCATTGACGCAGCGAAGAGAGCTCAGAATGGAAAATAAACATAAGATGATATTAAGCAGCTAAGTCTGTAGAGAGGAGAGACAAATTACGATCTTTTAGCAAAAACCGTATTAGAAACCAAATATTAGGATAAAAACAAAACACGAAATACGAGACGTTATCTCATAAAGACAATGTGAGGTGATGAACTCATGTAAAATAGTAAAGTGCCCCCGTCACGCCAAGTGGCGTATAGGGAATATGGTGTTAGTGACCCTATATTTTACAGACCTTCAGCACATGATTTTTGGGGTAATGTGGTCGGTATTACGCCCGTGCTGCTTTACTTTCCCAGAAAAAAAATCCGGTACCCATTTAAGGCTGGGTAAACCCGGAAGCCGTCGGTTGGGATCGAACCCTACCCCTTGTCCTTTGTAGTCCAGTTCACTAACCACTGAGATATTGCGGCTCCCGATGAACTCGTGTGGTCCTCGTTATTTCCGATGAGAGCCCAGGTTATGTGATGGATGTTTGGTTTTGGAGATGAGATGGAATCTCATGTTGGCTTATTTTAACGAAATAGGTGAAAAGAGAATCAATAATAATCATCATATTTTGGCTATGTGATGAGAAGAGACCAATTGGAATATATTGTAACAACTAGGAAAATTGAGGGACGAAGAGATAGAGGGAAGCAAAGAGAAAAAAATAACAGACAGCTTAAGAGAATGGCTTGGAAGAAAGTCAACAACAGAAATGATAATTAACTGTCGAGAACGAAAGTTGTGGAGAGACATGTTCACCTACGCCAGCAGGCCCGGTACTTGATCATGATGGTGATGATGATGATGAGGTGAAAGGAAAACAATGAAGCACACATCTAGAACTACAATCATCCTGGCGGGCATTATCAGGACGACTCTTGGTTGTCCGGCACGGATTCCAGCTTAAAATGAAATGTTCACTTTCATTTCTAGATGCAGTCAATTATAAGCTAGAAGACATAGTCTGAGGTTGAAAGGGTCGGCCTCGACAAGAAATAAGTGAAATTCCCGCTGAACAGATAAAAAGTGAAAATATTGATGGCAAAAGGAGGGCTAGACTCTTGTTCACACCAAATTGAAGGTTTAGTTTTGTTTAACTCCACTTTGCCAGTATAAGTTATGTTAAGATCTTTAGCTAATTTTTTACTTAAAAATATAACCACAAATATTTATCTAGACCCTAGAACATTATTATAGTTATAGTTAGTGTAAGGCCCTGGTTTCACTGCAAACGAATTAAAATCCACATTTGCTCAACCGCCCGTGCCAGTGGAATCATCCAAATTAACATCACATCTCATTAAAGGATCCAAACAAAGAAAGGCAGCTGCAGTCCCCGTAATAGCAGCCACAGCACACGCTAATAGACATAAGGCGTTGCCGCGTCGAAAGTAAGCGCAACCGAACTGTCCTTCGTCATACGATAACATCAGTCACCGTAAGCAATCGGAATATCGAAACACGATCCGGATGAAAAACCACAGCTCACGGAATGTTATTAATAGACTGACAATGAAAAAAAAAACGATCTTGTACTATATGTAACAAGCGAAGTCGTTTGTCTACCTACAAAAAATGCCTGAAAATGCTTTACCATTCAGGGCGTACCTCAATGCTTGCTTGTTCTCCCGACGATTAAAGGAATACATCTCCTCATCATCCGCCCTTATGAGGATGTTAAGTGGGCATGTCTGTGTTGTGTTGTCACCATCATCGAGTGCCGTCTCCGCAACGAAGGTTGGCTACCATGGAGCCCCATTCTGTGCTGTCTGTTGCTTTGATGGTGCAGGTTGTCATATGCTGATTTGTCCATCTTTTGATGTTGCTCGTCCATGTTAGTCTTGGTCTGCCTCTGCTACTTTTACCTTGTATTTTCCCCTCCAGGATTACTTTTATTAGGCTGTTGTGTCTTTTAACATGGCCCCAAAATCGCATTTGTCTTGTTTGAATTGTGCTTAGTTATTCTCTTTTCATTTTTAGTTGTTTTAAGACTACATCGTTTGTTTTCTTTTCCTTCCATCCAATTCTACCTATTCTTCTATATATCCACATTTCAAAAGCTTCAATTCTCTGTTCTGTTTTCTTGTCTAATGTCCATGTGTCTGCACCATATAGAAATATTGATGTAGCATTTTGCTATTCTTAGTTTTAGCTCTGGTGTTATTTGTTTTGATGTTAGTATGCCCTTCATGACATTAAAATTACTTTTTGCCATTCCTATTCTTTTGTTTATTTCAGTTGTACATTTTCCATCACTGTATATAGTATGTCCAAGGTAGTTGTAGTTCTGAACTGTCTCCAGGTCTATTCCTTAAATTTGGTATCCACTTGTGGGTTTTGAATATTTTCTTTGATTATGATCATAGTTTTAGTCTTCTTGATGTTCATATCTAGTCCATATTTTGTGCTTGTCATGTTTATTTCATTAAGTAATTGTTGTAGATCTTTAGGATTTTCTGCTAGTAGTACAGTATCGTCAGTATATCTTAGGTTATTGATTATCTTTCCATTAATTTGTAGGCCTGGCATCTCTATGATGTGTTTAAAGATTTGCTCAGTGTATAGATTGAGCAAGCTTGGTGATAGGACGTATCCCTATCTTACTCCTCTTTTTATATCAATGGGTGTAGAGTTCTCTTTGTTATATTTTATTATTGCTGTTTGCGCCAGTATAGATTACATATTAGTCGTATGTCCTGTCCTCTAGATGCATCTCTTTTAGGCATTCTATATGTTGTTTGTGGTGTTCTCTATCAAAAGCTTTAGTGCAGTCTATGAAGCACGATGATATTATGATGATGTCCCGAGATGGAATGATGATGATGATGACGACCCAAGATGGAATAATGATGACGACAAGAGATGGAATGATAATGATGATGACGACCCAAGATGGAATGATGATGACGACCCAAGATGGAATGATGATGACGAACCAAGATGGAATAATGATGATGATGACGACCAGCGATGAAATAATGATGATGATGACGACCAGAGATGGAATAATGATGATGACGACCAGAGATGGAATAATGATGATGACGACCAGAGATGGAATAATGATGATGACGACCAGAGATGGAATAATGATGATGACGACCAGAGATGGAATAATGATGATGATGACGACCAGAGATGGAATAATGATGATGATGACGACCAGAGATGGAATAATGATAATGATGATGACGACCAGAGATGGAAAAATGATGATGATGACGACCAGAGATGGAATGATGATGACGACCAAAGATGGAATGATAATGATGATGACAGACAGAGATGGAATAATGATGATGATGACGACCAGAGATGAAATGATGATGATGATGACGACCAGAGATGGAATGATGATGACGACCAAAGATGGAATGATGATGACGACCAGAGATGGAATGATGATGACGACCAGAGATGGAATAATGATGATGATGACGACCAGAGATGGAATGATGATGACGACCAGAGATGGAGTAATGATGACGACCAGAGATGGAATGATGATGACGACCAGAGATGGAATAATGATGATGATGACGACCAGAGATGGAATGATGATGACGACCAAAGATGGAATGATGATGATGATAACGACCAGAGATGGAATAATGATGATGATGACGACCAGAGATGGAATGATGATGATGATGACGACCCAAGATGGAATGATGATGCCGACCAGAGATGGAATAATGATGATGATGACGACCAGAGATGGAATGATGATGACGACCAGAGATGAAATAATGATGACGACCAGAGATGGAATGATGATGACGACCAGAGATGGAATAATGATGATGATGACGACCAGAGATGGAATGATGATGACGACCAGAGATGGAGTAATGATGACGACCAGAGATGGAATGATGATGACGACCAGAGATGGAATAATGATGATGATGACGACCAGAGATGGAATGATGATGATGATGACGACCAAAGATGGAATGATGATGATGATAACGACCAGAGATGGAATAATGATGATGATGACGACCAGAGATGGAATGATGATGATGATGACGACCCAAGATGGAATGATGATGACGACCAGAGATGGAATAATGATGATGATGACGACCAGAGATGTAATGATAATGATGATGATGACCAGAGATGGAATGATAATGATGATGACCAGAGATGGAATAATGATGATGATGACGACCAGAGATGGAATAATGATGATGATGACGACCAGAGATGGAATGATGATGATGATGACGACCCAAGATGGAATGATGATGACGACCAGAGATGGAATAATGATGATGATGACGACCAGAGATGGAATGATAATGATGATGACCAGAAATGGAATGATGATGAGGATGACTCGAGATGGAATAATGATGACGACCCAAGATGGAATGATGATGACGACCCAAGATGGAATAATGATGATGATGACGACCAGAGATGGAGTGATGATGATGATGACGACCAGAGATGGAATAATGATGATGATGACGACCAGAGATGGAGTGATGATGATGATGATGACGACCAGAGATGGAACGATAATGATGATGATGACAACAAAAGATGGAACGATAATGATGATGACGACCAGAGATGGAATAATGATGATGTCCCGAGATGGAATGATGATGGTAATGATGACGACACTAGATGGAATGATGATGATGATGACTCGAGATGGAATGATAATGATGCTGACGACCAGAGATGGAATGATGATGCGGCGACTGTAGAATGCTTTGTGTATGACCCACAATTGTGAAATTGAGTCAATCTTGCCAATAATCCATCGTATATGTAGAAAAGGTACATTGCTCCATATTTTGTTTTTGTTGTTGTCTACATTAGTGCACAAGGCCATAATCATTGCAACCTTACAATGCAGTGACTATTATTATCTTGTACAATCACTACTACTGCCCATCCACAGTCTTTAGTAAAACAGTACTGCCCCTTTAACAACAAAATAAAGAAATACATATTTTAGCTCCTTTGAAAGGCACGTACGTTCATCCCAACGTTGTGCTACCAATGCCAGTCTGGACCCTAAATGCAAGTAGAAGAGAAAGAAGAACAATAACCTCTACTGAGATGAAGTGGGTTAGACAGGAAACAGCCTGAGAGATAACATCAGAAGTGAAGAATTGAGAAAAAAAAACTAGGAATAACCCCCACCATGGAATATATAAAGAAACAACAGATAAAATGGTTTGGCCACGTGATAAGGTAGAGTGATCAAAACACAACACAATGAGCCTTCATTAAACGTTGCGAGAACACCAGACTCAGGGGACGACCACAAAAAAGATGGACTGACTGAATATTAGAAGCAGTAGTAAACGTAACAACAGCAGAGGCAAATAGAAGAACAAATGACAGCAAAAATATATCTCCACTCGACGCTGAAAGGCAAAGGAGGAAGGAAAGAAGAAGGCGAAGTAGAAAAGTATATATATATATATATAAGCAAAACTCCATTTTGATATCATAAAAATGTTTTGTTTGCTTCAAGTATATGAAAGTGGTGTTCTTAAGTTGATGTGTTTTAATCGTGTTTGTGGCATTTAATAACTAGGTTAGAGCAACCTCAAATGCAGGCAGGTAGGGCTAGCTTCTATTTTATTTAAATCTTGATTTGAAATAAACACTGTGACCTGAAACAGCACGTGGTAACTACTGGAGCATTAAGATTTGCTTCTGTGTCCAGCCCTACATCTCAGAATCCCCTTTCACAAAAAGTAAAGTAAAGATTCCCTCCCTTGCCATGCTACTCGTGTAGGGAGTATAGTATTAGTACTTTCCTTTCTTTCATGGCAGCGACACACGGTTGGGGTAACATAGTCTGTTTCAAGCCAGATGATATGTATATACATCCCAGAAAAATGTTTAGTACCAATTTTTAGAAGTTGGGTGAACCCTGGAAAATCGGAGGTCCTAATGTAAATAATCTAAGGTATGCTGATGATACAGGGAGCCGCGATAGCTCAGTGGTTAGTGAACTGGACTACAAAGGACAAGGGGTATCTATCTATCTATCTATCTTTCGTTCGCTCGAAGTATTATCTACATCAGCAATGTCGTTTCCTGTATGAATTTTACTGTCTTTTGTAATTCTTGCAGTGGCCCATATAGTTTTGTCTGTAGTGTTGTATCTATGGGCCAATGGATTTTCCTCAGTCTACTATATTCAGTACAGTCTTGAAGTATGAGTTCAACCGTCTGGGGCGCCTGTCCACATGTACAAGTAGTTGATGTGCCGATCTTGAATTTTGTATACATGTGACTATGGAATCGATTGTGTCCTGTTCTGAGGCGTATAATGATAACTTGTTCATATCTATTCATATTATGAAAGGCATCCTGATTTGGGGCTTGTGGTCCTCTGATTGATTTGATTATCTGTTTCTTATGATGGTATGTAACTGGTGTATCTAGTTGTGTGCCTGTTGAATCTTCCTTTGCCAACTGATCTGCTTTCTTATTTCCTGGTATTCCACAGTGAGATGGGATTCACTGCAGGGCAACCCTGTGGTTCTTGCAGAGTTCAGTCAATAAGCTCTGCAGATGTGGTAATTTTCTGGATTGTAGTGCCTGGAGTACTGATCTTGCATCTGTCAAAAACACTACAGGCTGTGGGCTAAGATTACTGTTCAGCAGTTTTTCTATTGCCAACTTTATTGCTTGTATTTCTGCATCATAATTGTGACAATATTTCCCTGTTGCTATTTTATTCATTTCCCTAGTGTTATTTGGGTACTCTATATATGCACCTGCTCCCCCATTCTTTACTGCATTCTGTGCTGATCCACAACAGGACAAGGGGTAGGGTTCGATCCCAACCGACAG
The DNA here is from genome assembly GCA_032433765.1 of Megaustenia siamemsis. Taxonomy (NCBI): domain Eukaryota; kingdom Metazoa; phylum Mollusca; class Gastropoda; order Stylommatophora; family Ariophantidae; genus Megaustenia; species Megaustenia siamemsis. Next base: position 38,586,703 of record JAVIAB010000046.1, read on the forward strand.
CTTCCGGGTTCACCCAGCCTTAAATGGGTACCGGATATTTTTCTGAAAAAGTAAAGCAGCACGGGCGTAATACCGACCATATTACCCCAAAAATCATGTGCTGAAGGTCTGTACAATTTATGGTCACTAACGCCATATTCCATATATGCCACTTGGCGTGACGGGGGCTCTTTACATTTTTTTTGTTATACTGATGATACAGTCTTAATCGCTAAGAGTGAAAATGAGTTACAAGAAATGTTAGACATTATAGTGAAAGAAAGCAAACATAAAGGACTCAGCTTTAATAGCAGAAAGACAGAAGTAATGGTAACAACAACAAAAAATACATCACCTCAGTGCAAAATAAAAACAAGTGGAACAATATTAAAACAGGTAAATGAATGTAAATATCTGGGAACAATGTTAACCTAGGATGGTAGGTGTACAACAGAGATGAGATGCAGAATGGTTAAGCAGCTTTCCGAAGAATGAGGAAGATACTATGCAATCCATTTTTAATAATCGAAACAAGAAAAAGAGAAATGTTATGTAGAACTAGTTTTAACATATGGATGTGAATCATGGACAATGGGACAACAGACAAGAAAATCACTGGAGGCTGTAGAAATGTGGTTTTACAGAAGAATAATGAGAATACCGTAGACAGCTATGAAGAGTAATGAAAACGTTCTGAAAGATGCCATAGCAAAAAGAGAGCTAATTTCCAATATTAGGAAGAAACAATCATAATTGTTTGGCCATGTAATGAGAAGTGAACAGCTGGAATATATTGTAACAACTGGGAAAATTGAGGGACGAAGAGATAGATTGAGGCAAAGAGAAAAGAGACCAGACAGCCTAAGAGAATGGATTGGCAGAAGATCAACAACAAAAATAATAAATAACTGTCGAGATCGAAAGTTATGGAGAGACATGATCACCTACGCCAGCAGGCATGATACTTGATGATGATGAACACCGCAAAAAATATCGGTCAGAAAATAAATAGTTCGGGACTTCAGGGAATTCAACACGGACATTCTGAAAATGGTGCGAACGATCATAAGGCGGGTTTTCAAAATGAGATACATCGATCGAACAGTAGGAGGAGTCATTTATCAGTCAGAAAACAAAGTCAATATCTGCTGTTTTTGGAATTGGGAAAGTCAGTAAAGTGATTAATACCTAAGGTTCGGGAGTTAAAGATTATCGGTATTCAATATGCACCTGTACTGTATATACCTGGCTATATTTGGGGACACCACGTGTAAAAGCACTACTCACCACACCTTCAAATGTAGTATATACCTCGCTGGCTATAAATGTCACAAGTATAAGACTTTATAGAAATTCGAAGATGTTGTAAAGCTGACGATAAGAATGGAAAAAAAAGTAAATCTGTAACCATTCCTTTTTTTTCATATTTTCATTCCTCGCTCGATATATTAGGGAAAACAGTATGAAAGAGAACTACCCGCCCCTCTCCCCCACCCCCACCCGCCCTTTTCAATGCTGAGGACTAGTCTGTATCGTGAAATTTAAATCTTCATGTCCCAAAAATACCCATATGACGGGCCATCATTTTTTGTTTACTATTTCTGGTAGCGTCATAACCTAACTTTCCATAAGACAGAAATGCGGGACATCGTAAATGGTAGAACACCATCACAAGAGAAAAAATATTTGATTCAACAGCCTCTTTATTATTTTATTTAATTATTTATTTTTTGTTGGAACGTAAATAATACAACCTTTATTTACCACATTGGGATATTTTCCTAATGAAACTCTAAAGTCGACACTTCTTACAGTTCAGTGCTCTAATATATATCTCATAGTGAATATTTAAATTTTCCAAGAGGATTAATAGTACACACGTTGTGTGCCACACAGGTGAAATAACGTAGGAAGCCCTCGCTGCTTAGCTCAAGTTTTAACCGAAGCAGTGACATTCTAGTCGATAGTGCAACTCGGGCCTCTGTAGCCGAGCAAGAAATCTTGGGGGCTGGGTTTGTGTCGAGTCGCGCGGCCAACATCTCGCCTTGCAACGAGGGTTTTCATTGGTCGCCCCGTGACATCACTGCATCTCATTTTCCACGGGTGATTTATTCAGGTCTAGTCGTGAGTTAGAGCCCTCACAAATCACACATCCCAGGCCTAGGGTCATGAAGCTAGGATAGCGCTTCGATCATATATCCAAACGGCCATGAATTCCTACTTCGCGGCTTCTTTTCTACCACAATATTCACCCGAAAGCCATTACGTTCCTAACGGTTATGGCTCTTCTACGACCACCAACTACGGACTCTATTCTTCGCGATTTTCCGACCATTTTGGTGGATATCAAAGTGCATCATCAGGAGGATATGCCGGTGGTGTCGTGTGTTCTGGAGGTACCTCTAGTCACCCATCTGGCGTGTCAACCTTATCGGAAGCATGTGCATCGCCCTACAGTTCATACCATGCCCAAAAGTCGTCAAGTTTTTTACATTCTTCGCCATACTCTGGAGTAAGTCCTGCGAGTGGTCATCATGGAAGTCTGGGGTCTCCCAACGACCTGACTGGATCATCTGGGTATCCGATAACCCCAGCTCACTCTCATAACTCCTCGATCCACCACACAGCGTTGGCTCATGATAAATACAACAACAACAATAATAAAGTTATCTCTCCACCATCGACGTCATCGTCTTATGGTCACCATCATGGGCTGCACCACGGACCCGGTTCTAATGTGGTCACAAATGGTGGTCTAGGTGGAACTAATACCACAACCAACAGCAACACGAACATCAGCACCACCAACACTGGCGGTCGCCCAGGCTCGAACACACCACCTTTGCTCAACGCGCACTCACAACACCACCATTCACTCATCTCATCCAACAACCACCACAGCCATACAGCCACGAATCAACAGCAGCATCACTCGCAACACCAACAAACAGGACACCATAACAACCACCACACAACCAGCAACAGCAGCACCAGCCAACACCCATCTCTATCAAACACAACCAACGCCGGTTCCAACAACCACAATGTTGGCGCCAACAACACTTCTCAGCAGCGGATCCAGAACGGCTACATCGGTGGATACGGCTCAACATTAGACTGGCCCGGCCAAACTCAAAGTCACATCTCAACTCCATCACCTTCTATGAGCCAACAGAGCCCATTTGGCAGCCCAGGAGAGCCTAACGCCCTAAGTTCATGTTCATTGAGCCCAAAAGCTGGAAGTGATGATTTACCACAGCAACAACAACAATCAGTTCAACAACAAAACCAGTCATCAAACTCATCACCTGAACAACCAGCACCATTTTATCCTTGGATGGGAATCGTTGGTGAGTATTTATCTTTCCGATAATATTTGGTTGTTTGTTTTTCGGTGAGTATTTATCTTTCCGATAATGTTTGGTTGTTTGTTTGTCGGTGAGTATTCAACTTCCGGTAATATTTGGTTGTTTGTTTGTTGATGAGTATTTATCTTTCCGATAATTTTTGGTTGTTTGTTTGTCAATGAGTATTAATTTTCCGATAACATTTGGTTGTTTATTTGTCGGTGAGTATTTATCTTCCAATAAAATTTCGTTATTTCCTTGCATTGTTATTTTTCCAAAATCTTATGTGGGTTTGTGTCCTTTGATTCCATACTAGGGTGTTCAATAATACGTGTTAATTAGACAACATATATCAATTTCAGCGTCGTGTTCACAATTCGCAGACCAAATGTTAAACATTCTATATCTATCATCAGCTCGATCCAGACATAAATATTCGTTAATTTATTTGAAGTAGTCAAGCACCCGTGTTCACCGATATTAAGTTAAACATTCCAGAATCATCACAATATATACATAAACATTCTGTAATTTTCTTTCCTACAATTCAAATATACCAATGCACCCATTATCATCACATCACTGACATTGAATAAAATGTTAAGTATTCTATCGTTTGATTATTGTGAACATAAACGTAATACATTTGATTAAATTGATGAAGTTTGATCACGACCGTCGCCTGTATTCTACTAGTACAACGTAACCAAATGCCCAAAAATAACTCAAATAATAACTCAATAACTCAACTAAATGCTAAACATTCTATGAGCAAATAGATTTTGTATATTAATATTTTATCATTGATTTTCAATTTTTACAAGTTTATTTTACATTTGATTTATATCTCAAGAAGTTTATTTTACATGTGATTTATATCTCAAGAAGTTTATTTTACATTTGATTTATTATATCTCAAGAAGTTTATTTTACATTTGATTTATATCTCAAGAAGTTTATTTTACATTTCATTTTTAAAAATATTTTTTGTGAGTTTATTTTAGGTTTACTTTTTATATATTTGTCGAGTCCATTTTATATTTGATTTATATCTCAAGAAGTTTATTTTACATTTGATCAGCTATTTTCAATACAAATATTTAACATTAAAACTGTTATCAAATGTAAAACCAGATTTTAAACATTCAGTCTTTAGTCGATTATAAATATTAACATTCAATTATTTTTTTTAACCTGTTACTGGGCCTTTTTTTCCCGCCGGAGCTGTTTTGAACGCATTCCGGTTAAATTTTCATGACTTTAACGGTTACTAGACTTAACAACTCATTTACCGATTGTTTCTCATTTCACTTGATAAATTTAACATAAAAGTAATCACAATTTGATAAATATAATATCGTATGTAATGTAAGTATATATTGGAGGCCTCATATGTTACTATTTTCTCCTTTTTAGAGTTGTATTGTGTGATAACTTGTGTTAGAACTCTCTAATAAGAGTAAACACTGCATATTACTGATGTTATAAAATATTACCAAGCGTTAGTGCGGCTGAATTAACGCTTCATTCATGTTTTATCGTTTATATATTATGAATTAATATATTTAAACATTTTAAATTATTTCTTATAAATACATCTGAGCTAATTCACTTTAATACATTCATAATTTTGTACATCATAATTTAAATAACAAACAATGGATTTATTATGTTTAACCTTTAAAAAAAAATGAATGATATAACTTGTAAAAATACACAAAGCATGATGTACACACACAGTTATAAATTACAATATTTTATGCATGTCTATACAATCCACACCTATACCATCAATACCTATATAATTCATATCTATACCATCCATATTTATATAACCCTTATTTATGCAATTCATTATTCATACCATCCGTATTTATACAATCCATATTATACAAACCCATTACTGTACCATCCATATTTATACAATCCATATCTGTACCATCCGTATTTTTTTTATACAACCCATATTTTTACTATCCATATTTTTAAAATCCATATTTTTACAATCCATATTTATACAATCCATATTTTTACAATCCATATTTATACAATCCATATTTTTACAATCCATACGCTCATCATAATGTGTTTATAGTTACTGCTTGCGTGGCTTTGAAACGAAGAAATAAGCAAAAGTTAAATTTAAACTCTTATATCCATTCTCAAAAACAAAATTCTAAGAATGCCCATTAATTAATTCTTTGCCCTGTTGCTGAAAACTACGACGAAAAGTAATAAATACGTGATTGCCGGTAAAAAGTAATAAACAACAAAGTGCACAAGGGCGCTTGCAATACTTCTAATTTGTGTATAATGAAAACCAGTATTTTTAATACAGGGTAAACATAAGGAGAGACCCACCAAAAAAAAAAAAAAAAAAAAAAAAAAAAAAAAAAAAAAAAGTCTGCGCTTCGATCAATACGCCACTATCAAAAGCATGACAAATTAGAACATGATACAACAGCTAACAAAAACATTGATTAATTTGTGAAGGGGAACATAAATATTTCATGTGTATTGTGTGCATTTGATACAGCGTTATAGTAGAAGCTAATAATATATTATTATAGAAGCTAATGTTACAGCATTATTGTAGGTGCTAGTGATAGAACGTATAACACAAACAGAAATTGTAAAATTGTGATGCAAAAAATATATATTTGATATAAATATTACTCACAAAAATTGGAGAAAACGAATATTTTAAAATGTATAATAATAGCACATTGGTTGTTTGCTATTGTCATTTTAGCTGTCTGGACCATGCTTCTTAAGGGGATGTGTATAACATGACCTGGAGACAGTTCAGAACTACAACTACCTTGGACAGACTATAACCAGTGATAGAAAATGTACAACTGAAAAAAACAAAAGAATATAAATGGCAAAAAGTAATTTTAATGTCATGAAGAAGATACTAACATCAAAACAAATAACACCAGAGCTAAATCTAAGAATAGCAAAATGTTACATCTTCTCAATATTCCTATATGGTGCAGAAACATGGACGTTAGACAAGAAAACAGAACAGAGAATTGAAGCCTTTGAAATGTGCATATATAGAAGAATAGGTAGAATTGGATGGAAAGAAAAGAAAACAAACGATGAAGTTTTAAAACAACTAAAAATGAAAAGAGAACTACTAAACACAATTCAAACAAGACAAATGTGATTTTAGGGCCATGTTAAAAGACACAACAGCCTACTAAAAGTAATCCTGGAGGGGAAAATACAAGGTAAAAGAGGCAGAGGCTGACCAAGACTAACATGGACGAGTAACAATTAAAAAAAAGATGGACAAATCAGTCTATGACAACCTGCACCATCAAAGCAAGATACAGAGCAGAATGGCGCTCCATGGTAGCCAACCTTCGTTGTGGAGACGGCACTCGATGATGATGATGATGATGATGATGAGGATGATGATATAACACGTACATTATTCTTCTATAAAACATTCAAGCTGATAACTATGGTTATCTGTCGTTTAAAATCATTTATGTTGAAAAATACAACACTTCATGTTATTCCTCTTCTTTCTTTCCTTCTTCATTTACCTTTCACTGTCCATGAGTTTGCGGTCTATTTTTCATATGTTGGAATTTCCTGCTGTTACATTTTTTCTGCTGTTACATTTCCTGTTGTTACATTTCCTAGTGTTTCTAATTTCTCCGTCAATTCATCTTTTCGTGATCGGTCCTGATCTGCACTATATTTGAAATATTTATTGTCATAGACAATAGTCTACTAAAATTTACTTTAATAAATCTTACTCTTCTATATACTCTTATTTTTCTAATAAAATCTTACTCTTCTATATATTCCTACTCTTCTATATACTCTTACTCTTCTATACACCCTTACTCTTCTATATACTCTTACTCTTCTATACACCCTTACTCTTCTATATAATCTTACTCTTCTATATACTCTTACTCTTCTATATACTCTTACTCTTCTAAATGTCTTACTCTTCTATATACTCTTACTCTTCTATACACCCTTACTCTTCTATATACTCTTACACTTCTATATACTCTTACTCTTCTAAATCTCTTACTCTTCTATATACTCTTACTCTTCTATACACACTTACTCTTCTATATACTCTTACACTTCTATATACTCTTACTCTTCTATATAATCTTACTCTTCTATATAATCTTACTCTTCTATATAATCTTACTCTTCTATACACTCTTACTCTTCTATATACTCTTACTCTTCTTTATCTCTTACTATTCTCTATACTGTTACTCTTCTATATACTCTTACTCTTCTTTATCTATCACTCTTCTATATACACTTAATCTTCTTTAAATATCTTAGTTAAATAATAACTTTGTTTAATAGTCTACTACCATTGTTAATATTTTGTGGGAGTAAATTCACTTCATTTATTTTTTTGTTTTCTCTTCACAAATGTAGAATCCACTTCTTAGTAAAAAACCAATATTAATTTAGTCTAGACAGAAAAAAAAAATGTTAATTTAGTCCAGAAAGAAACCAATGTTAATTTTGTCCATAAAGAAACTAATATTAATTTTGTCCATAAGGAAACTAATATTAATTTAGTCCAGAACGAAACCGATATTAATTCAGCCCAGAAAGAAACTAATATTAATTTCAGCCCAAAAAGAAAATATTAATTCAGCCCAGAAAGAAACTAATATTAATTTAGTCCATAAAGAAACTAATATTAATTTAGTCCAGAAAGAAACTAATATTAATTTAGTCCAGAAAGAAAATAATATTAATTTAGTCCAGAAAGAAACTAATATTAATTTAGTCCAGAAAGAAACTAATATTAATTCAGCCCAAAAATAAACTAATATTAATTCAGCTCAGAAAGAAATTAATATTAATTTAGTACAGAAAGAAATGAGAGCTAATTTAATCCCGAAATAAACCAATGCAGATTCAGTGCTGGAAGCAATGAATACTAGTTTAGTCTTGATAGCAACCTACATTAATTTGGCCCAGAAAAAATGAAATATTGATCTATTCCGGAAGAAAAACAATTAGAATTTTGTCCGGAAAATAATTGAGAATTAATTTAGTCCAGAAAGAAATCAATATTAATTTAGTCCAGAAAGAAATCAATATTAATTTAGTCCAGAAAGAAATCAATATTAATTTACTCCAAAAAGAAATCAATATTAATTTACTCCAGAAAGAAACCAAAGTTGATTTAGTCTGAAAAAAAAATGAGAACTAATTTAGCTCTGAAAGAAACCAAAGTTAATTTAGTCCAAAAAGAAATGAATATTAATTTAGTCCAGAAAGAAACCAATATTAATTTAATCCAGAAAGAAACCAAAATTAATTTAGTCCAGAAAGAAACCAATATTAATTTAATCCAGAATGAAACCAATATTAATTTAGTCCAGAAAGAAACAAATATTAATTTAATCCAGAATGAAACCAATATTAATTTAGTGCAGAAAGAAACCAATATTAATTTAATCCAAAAAGAAACCAATATTAATTTAATCCAGAAAGAAACCAATATTAATTTAGTCCAGAAAGAAACCAAAATTAATTTAGTCCAGAAAGAAACCAATATTAATTTAATCCTAAAGAAATCAATATTAATTTAATCCAGAATGAAACCAATATTAATTTAATCCAGAAAGAAACCAATATTAATTTAGTCCAGAAAGAAACCAATATTAATTTAATCCAGAAAGAAACCAATATTAATTTAATCCAGAAAGAAATCAATATTAATTTAATCCAGAATGAAACCAATATTAATTTAATCCAGAAAGAAACCAATATTAATTTAATCCAGAATGAAACCAATATTAATTTAGTCCAGAAAGAAACCAATATTAATTTAATCCAGAATGAAACCAATATTAATTTAGTCCAGAAAGAAACCAATATTAATTTAGTCCAGAAAGAAACCAATATTAATTTAATCCAGAATGAAACCAATATTAATTTAGTCCAGAAAGAAACCAATATTAATTTAGTCCAAAAAGAAATGAATATTAGTTTAGCCCAGAAGAAACCAATATTAATTTAAGCTAGAAAGGAATTAATATTATTTCAGTCAAGCAAGAAGCCACTATAATCTTAAATAGTCCAGAAAACGTCCAATGTTTATTTAACGCAAAGATTCCAATATTAATTCAGTCCAGAAAGAAATTAATATTAATTCAGTGCAGAGAGAAACTAACATTAATTCAGTCCAGAAAGACAGTAATATTAATTCAGTGCAGAGAGAAGCTAACATTAATTCAGTCCAGAATGAAACTAATATTCATTCAGTACACAAAGAAACTGACATTAATTCAGTCCAGAAGAAAACTAACATTAATTCAGTCCAGAAACTAATATTAATTCAGTTAAAAAAGAAACTAATATTAATTCAGTCCATAAAAAAAACTAATATTAATTCAGTGCAGAGAGAAACCAATACTAATGATTTTTAGTCCAGAGGAATATGCATTGTGCTTGTTATAGACTTCCATTATTGATTGTAAATGTTGAAAAGCTGATATACGATTTATCTGTCACGAAATATTTTTCCTGTTTTAAGTAAAATAACAGTCACATAAATGAAAAGCATAGCTGGCTTTATACCACTGCCCGGTAACAGGTTAGATAAATAAAAAAAAAAAGTAAAATTGTTTATCATTAGTGAAGCTTGTGCTGAAGTCGGATATTCAATCGAAAGGCGCTAGCGTCACAGTTTTACTGCAACCCACAACGCAACGCAAACACGCATACTTAAAGTCCTTTTAAGGGCGGATGAAAAAGTGTTGTAATCTTTTAGTCATCGGATGAACGTAAACAACAACATCAGTGAAGCTATATCCGGTCAGTTTTATACAATGTTTCCCCCAGTAACACTCACCGGCGATACTGAGCTTGTGTGCTGTGTTGGACACTGTCTGTGTTATCACGAAATATATCGGAAAATAAATACACACAACCCGCATTCAAATATTGTAATCTTATTTTTAAAAATGTAATGTGCCCTCTCACCTTTAGTAAGGTTCTGAGTAGTACTTTATGTGTCAATGTTTGCATCAACCGATTTTATTTGCTATCTGGTTACTTTTCCCGATAGGTTTTCCACGAAAAGAAAAGGTTTTCCAAGAAAAAAAAAAGCGACAAATTTTCCGAGGCTATGTGAACAACAGATCCATGTTATAGTCCCTTCGTCTTATCCCCTCTCCCCGACCCACTTAATGAAATTATTTTGTAATTATGTCAGTTACCTTTCGGATCACCATCGATGCTACTAAACACTCACCGCGCATTATCCACAGCCTTAATAGTCATAAAAGCAATAATAAATAAATAAATTCTTAATTTAAGGAACTATCTATGTATATATCTATTGACCTTTCGAGCCGTAGCCGGCCCCATAGGGCGTAGACCAAGATACTCCTTCTTTTATCTACATTTTAATTCTAGCAGTTTTCAATTCTTTTAAAGATATTTTATCAAATCTCGCCATTTATCTCACAAAAAATTAATTTGAGTATACATTGAATACAATTTTGAATAACATTTTAATATAACAATATCTGATGTGTTAATACAAAATAAATGATATAGGGTTGTTATTTATCATACTTTGCTGTAGATGGACAAGTCAGCCTATGACTGCACCATTAAAGCAAGAGACAGGGCGGAATGACGCTCCATGGTAGCCAACCTCCGATGCGTAGACGGCACTCAATGATGACTGTATTCTGAAAGAGCCTTGGTGGCTGAGTGGTTAATGTGCTCGCTTCTCTGATCAGAAAGAACTGGGTTCGATCCCTTGAATTAGCGGATTTATTTTTTCGGACCGAAAAGGCTCCGGGTTAACCCAGCCTCTAAAAATGGATATTACTGATTTTTCTGGGAAGTAAAGGAAGAACGACGTGATACCGACCGTATCAACCAAAAATGTGCCGAGGTCATAGAAAAATATCGTCAGTGACACCATAGAGATGTAGAGAAAAATTTACTTGTACTGTATTCTATACGGGGTCACACAGGTGTTTGCGTTACAAATTCAATAATTTCGCATTCATGACTCATTTCTGTTCTTATTTTAAATATCCTTTATACAAATTTATCCGAAAATACATCGAGTATTTGGAGTTCGTATTTTTCACGATATAACAAAAGTTAAAATTACATAAAGTTTTGTTAACAACTTGTAATTTTGTAATAATATTAATCTGTAATAAAATTAATATAATAATAATAATTGTAATCTTTATGTAAGTTCCTAATTCTATAATGTAACATGAAATGTTTCTCTTTTAAACCGGAACGTTTTGAGTAGTAAGATTTAACTAAGACTAACATTTAGGAAAACAATTTAAAGAAATCACGAATTAATCTTTAAGTAATATATATATATATATATATATATATATATATAATACTATGTATGTAGGACAGACGCATAAAAAGCACACACTCACATATATATATATATATATATATATATATATATATATATATATATATATATATGTATATATATATATATATGTATATGTAAACACTATATATGATGTACTACTTTCTCTACTAGAATTTTTTTTCTAAATTTTGTTTGGGAAAGAAAATAAATGGAAATAAAAGATTGAATGCTTAAAATGAACCATCCGCATTATTTATTTTCCTTAAAAAAAAAAAACATGCTGAATACAATATTTGTTATTATTTGGTAAACCACGATATATATTATTACATAGTCACGCCTGAAATGACGGATTTAATTGTTAATGTATTTTTTTGTTACCTAGTCAACGATGCACGCCATGTTCTGTATTGAAGTATATGTATATTTGCATACTCAAATCAACGACACACAAACTCACACTAAACATATGCCATGTAAGTTGTTTGTAACAGTTTGTAACAGTTTGTAACAGTGGAATATATAATTTGCTTTATGCAGATGTGTTCGTTATATAAAATATAATTTTACAGCAAGTTTTTTTTTTATTTTTAATTCTTGAAACGCCTCTACCTTAAAATTGTTACATTTTCATAAGCGGCATCTATGTATTTGTTGTTACATTTGTAATACCTCTTGATGTTGTGCGTTTATTTCCTGCGCTTATGTGTCTCAATATTTTACTACTTTACTCTTTAGATGAAAGAAATTCAAATATTTGATAGGTCCTGTATAAATAAATATATATATATATATATATATATATATATATATATATATATATATATATATTTATATATACATATATATATATAAGACCGGCCGGTGCAAGCGCTTGTCGACCGCAAGGTACGAAGTTAAAATGCCAGTTGAGGAAAAATATTGTTTCTACCTATAGGCTGTCTGTGTCCGTGCAACCCCTTTAAATCATACTCCCGTACAACCGCTTTAAATCATGCGTCCGCCGTACAACCCCTCTCAATCATACATAACATGAGTGCTAGAGGTATTCTAGGAGAGGCAGCGTAGCTAAATTTTATACAAGGAAGTCACTAACATTTCGACACTCAATAGCAGTTTTTTTGGGACTACCTTTGCCTTTAGTATATGTTGTACATCTACCATCAGAAGTTGATGTATGTGAATACAACTTGGTATAATACAAAATTTGAGCGTATTGACAACAACCTAGGTGTTCATTATAATGCATTTCATGAATGATACAATTAAGGAATATTTGACAATTTATATCATGATAGTGGAAAGTAAAAAAAAAGTAAAGAGCCCCGTCACGCCAAGTGGCGTATGTGGAATATGGTGTTAGTGACCATACATTTTACAGACTTTCGACACATGATTTTCGGGGTAATGTGGTCGGTATTACGTCCGTGCCGCTTTACTTTCCCAGAAAAAAAATCCGGAACCCATTTAAGGCTGGGTGAACCCGGAAGCCGTCGGTTTGGATCGAACCCTACCAACTTGTCCTTTTTAGTCCAGTTCACTACCCACTGAGCTATCGTGGCTCCCTTATAGTGGAAATGACTGGATCGCAATGTTTGGGCACTACCCACTGAGCTATCGCGGCTCTCTTATAGTGGAAATGACTGGATCGCAATGTTTGGGTACTACCCACTGAGCTATCGCGGCTCCCTTATAGTGGAAATGACTGGATCGCAATGTTTGGGCACTACCCACTGAGCTATCGCGGCTCTCTTATAGTGGAAATGACTGGATCGCAATGTTTGGGCACTACCCACTGAGCTATCGCGGCTCCCTTATAGTGGAAATGACTGGATCGCAATGTTTGGGCACTACCCACTGAACTATCGCGGCTCCCTTATAGTGGAAAAGACTGGATCGCAATGTTTGTGCACTACACACTGAGCTATCGCGGCTCCCTTATAGTAGAAATGACTGGATCGCAATGTTTGGGCACTACCCACTGAACTATCGCGGCTCCCTTATAGTAGAAATGACTGGATCGCAATGTTTGGAGGTTCGTTGGTCACGTTCGTCCTTACCTGATCATGATCATTCCAGTGTTGTTTTACACCGCATAAAGCTCCTAGTGTTTTTATCCAACCGTCTCTTTTCTTGACGAGATGATCGATCTTGTCAAATGGGTCTACGCCTGACAACTTTGATTCTCTTATCAGAGTTCCTTTCAGTCTTTCTGGGTTTCCCCCTTTTTTTTCTACAAACTGCTGTTTCCAAAAGAGCCTGTTTTTAGAATTGTTTTGGTTGTTTCTTCCCAGCACATGCCCAACATTTGTCAATCTCCTATTCTTAATTGAAGATTGTGGTTGCGTAGCTATTTTTCTTATTTCAATATTAGTTTTGAATTCATTCCATTGTACACAGAGTATTCTTCTTACGCATTTGTCTTCGAAAGCTTTTAGTTATTTCTCAATCTGTTTAGTAGTTTTCCAGTTTTCACATGCCAACATTTTAATTGGGGTCAACAGGCGAGCTACAGACTTCACAGAATCGCCCCACCATCTACGCTAGTGCCGCCTTCATTATCGAGCACCTCCACTGGGTGTTCTAGTAACCTTTGTTTCAATCAAATATTCCTTCTTACATTGAGCCTTCTTTTCTTCTCTAGCGGTATCCGGTACCCATTAAAGGTTCGGTGAACCCGGAAGCCGTTGGTTGGAATCGAACCCTACCTCTTGTCCTTTGTAGTCCAGTTCACTGAGCTATCGTAGCTGCCTAACTGGGCTTGAGGTTATTTCCAGTTTTCCCAAAGTCTGTACTGAACAAATTACTTTGTAGGATCTTTTATTTTTTTTATGGCTTTTACGAAAATGACTTCCAACTTGACTGAATTCTAGTTGAAGCTGCTATATTATTTATTTGTTTTTTGCTTTTTTTTTTAAAAAAAAAAAGCAAGAATGAAGTAGCAAATAGTGTTGTTGCATAAAATATTTTCTAACATAAACAACCAGCACCAAATGTAAAACAGTAAAACAGTAAATGTAAGAACAGTGAAACTGAGTCTATTTAGTAATTTTATGCGGATCAAGTTGATAAATTATGAACAAGATAGCACAAAAATACACCCCCCCCCCCCCACAAATTTTTTTTTGTGCATATTAGAAATGTGCGTCTACAGTATAATAGGAATGGGATGATAGACGGTAAAGAAAACATAATAACAAAGTTCTGAAATAAATGAAATTGTATAAAGAATTATTGAATACAGTCAAAGCAAAAACAGGTTGGATTACTTTTGACATAAACAGGAAAAACAACATATAGAAAGACATATTAGAGGGAAAAGTGCAGAAAAGTAAAAAGAAAACTATGCACATTTTGCACATTTAAATAAAGTACATTACTGACAATATTAAGAGGTGGACTGGGAAATGATTCAGTGAGAATGCCATGTAGTTTAAGCAAGAACGATGTAATGTTCTATGGTCGCCAGTTTTCGTTACGGAGACGACACACGCGGACAAATAAACATGAACATTAAACTATATCTCGGGTATTACATTCAGCGATAAGGTAAATATATACAGGATAATTACATGAATAATTATGTAAAGCTTTTATAAAGTATCGTTACGCCGAATAATGTTGCTAATCTTTTATAAAGTTTTTATTGTAACGCCAAATAATTATGTAAAGCTTATACAAAGTATTTATTGTTACGCCGAATCATTCTGCAAATCTTTTATAAAGTATTTATTGTTACGCCGAATAATGTTGCTAATCTTTTATAAAGTTTTTATTGTAACGCCAAATAATTATGTAAAGCTTATACAAAGTATTTATTGTTACGCCGAATCATTCTGCAAATCCTTTATAAAGTTTATCCTTACGACTTTACGATAAAGAAATTTCGTTAGAAAATTGACAACAAGCAGACCCTAGTTGTAGAAAAGCAAAGATTATATTTGAAACCATAAGATAAACCACATGATTTCAATCTGGCGTTGCCAAAATGTTCATAATCTAACAGGCGTAGGAAATAGATTTTTAAAGTTTTATCTTTTCTTCTTTATTTTTTTTTTCATTTACCGGAATCTTCGTCTTCATTTTCCCATTGCTGTTGCCTTGAAGCGTCGCAGGAGAAAGGAAGCACACAATCAGATATCTGTAGATATTGTTTTGTTTGTTGTTCTTGCTACTTCCCTTTTAGATGTAATATCGCTCTTGGGCGTATCTCGGCGTTGTTTAGAATGTAATTTTTGTCTGTTCTTGCATATTTCTTTTATTCCGTCTATTCATCTTTTATTTGGCCTTCCCCTTGCTCTCTGACCTGATGTTTTGAGGCACGTTGATGTTGTTTAGTCTGGTTTCATTCAGATGAAATGTCCGAACCATTTCATTATTTTCAGAATAATTATTATTTTCAAAATATTTGTTTTTGTTCCTCATAGTAAGCGATCGATAATCACAGAACTAGTCCCCTACCCACAATAGTCCAATTCACCAATCCCCTACCCACATTAGTCCAATTCACCAATCCCCTACCCATATTAGTCCAATTTACCAATCCCCAACCCACATTAGTCCAATTCACCAATCCCCTACCCATATTAGTCCAATTTACCAATCCCCAACCCACATTAGTCCAATTCACCAATCCCCTGCTCTAAAGTTACAATCTGGCTCTTCCAAGAATTAAAAAAAAGGTACAAACTAATATATATCTATTTAGCAATGATCCCACCCTCTTACAATCGTCTCTTATCTTGTAACCAACATACCCACTTCTCCTCTTCTGATAACACATTCACACGCTACAGTTTGTCTTTTCTTTATGTCCATGGCCAGAAACTGTTCCCATACAAACATATTCACTATTTCATTGTCGATTATCATTTCCGACTGGAAGATGCCATGTGCATGCCACGAATGTCCATGTTTTACTACTCTCTAATCTTCTTTTATGGGCGTAGTGTTTTTCTTCTGCGTCTGGGGCTCAGTAAGCCAGTCTGGAATCTTAACAAGTATGTTTCATACATGTCTGGATGGACAGGTCTATAAACGTCTTGATAAGATTGCGGCGAAAAGCAGTACTGAAGGGAAAAAAAAAAAACATGCTGTCTATTTTAATTACTTGAAATGATATTTCGATTTGATTTATATCCAACATATACGAATATTAAAAAAAAAAAACATACGAGTGTTTTGTGTCCTCATATACAAATTCTTCAACTTATGTCCTAACGACATTAAATTCGAAGATAACATTAAGAAACATGCACGTCTGTGTATATATGTCTAATTAACTAGCCGCTACAATAAAATAAAAATATTGTAACGCATATTTATAAATAAATATTGGCAAGAAAATGTAAATTTCACATATTCACAATACATTTAAATTATTTATCAGAAAGATAATTTGTTTCTAGTAAAGATAAGGTTTACCACATTAATTCAGACAGTTCGAGCAGCTCAAGAACGACAAATGATATAACCACGACACCACGAGAAAGTTATGAAGAGACATGATCACCTACGCCAGCAGGCCCGGTACTTGATGATGATGATGATGTATTGGACAAGCAGTCTTTATTCTACGGCTCTATAAGTCCCCCTCGGCAGAGCTCCTTAATGGGAAAATGGTATAAAGATAGTTTATTTAGGGCTCATGATAAAGGATACCGGTTCATACTGAAGCTGCCGTTAGTGCTCGCTTCCTGATCAGAAGGTCCGGAGTTTAATTCCCAGAAGTGGCGGAATATATATATATATATTTTTTTTTTTAATTGAGGGGGACCATCAAAGTTCCGGGGTTCACCGAGTCTCTAAAAATGGGAAGAAGAAAGTCTATATGAAGTAAAGGCGGCCTGGTATTTACAGACACCATCCACCCAACAATGTGCTGTCTTCTTTTTGTTCTACCTTTCAGCTCCCTCTGGAGCATATGTCTTAACACTTTCCAAGCCGTTCTGTTTCTTGCCATTCTAGTAAGATCATTCCATGTACTCCCCAACATCTTCATCTCTGCTTCTGTCTGTCTTCTCCAAGAATTTCTTGTACTTCCTCTTTGTCTTTTTCCCTGTGGATTCCAAAAAAGGGCCTCTGGTGTAATACTCTCATTTGGCTTTCGCAGTGTGTGTCCTATCGAGCGCCATCGTCTTCGCTGTGTCTCTTTATCCACTGGCATTTGACTGGTACATTTCCATAATTCTATGTTAGTGATTTTGTCCTGCCATTTTCATCCTTTTATTCTACGTAATCATTCATTAATGAAAGTCTGTATCTTCGTGATTGTCAATTTAACAATGTACCCTGGCCACTCTAAAATATGGTTCTCTAAAACCTTATTCGCCATTCGCCAAGCAAGGACGTGGAGGGGGACCTTTTCTTTAATGCACAGAAAACGAGACTTCTTGCAGTTTGCGTTTCTCAAGCTACTCCAATTTTCTATTTTTACACTAACAGCTTTAAAAGTAATTTTTCTTGTATAATTATTCTTATTCAAATTTCACTAAATAGCGGAGGCAATAATAATAGTATAAACAGTATAAATAGTAGTATTATTTTTAATCTTGATACTTCCAGGAAGGTTTGACGTCACACAGACCTCGTAGTGTTTTGCTTCTCTAATCTCTATTCTGAGCGAGATGTTTGTCTCATCAAATGAGTCCATGCCTGTCGACTTTGATTCTCTTATCACTGTTTTTTTTTACATTTTGTTTCAGTAAATTACTGTTTTCCTCTTTTTCTGTATCCCGTTGTTTTTCATATAAGTTCCTATTTTGAAATTTCTCTATATATTTTTTTATCACGTAACAAAATGTATAAATTAGTGTACATAAAAGCAACAAAATTATAAATATGAACAGGCTGGAATAGTAAACAAAGATGTTCTTTAGGATTAGTCTATGAGGTAATGAAGATGACATTTGTCAGTTTTAACAGGTCGTCAGGATGTGTCTCCACCGAATGCAGGCTCTGTTTTGACTGTTATGTATCTCATTAATTAACTTGCGATGTAATTATTCTACTGTTAATATTTATATTAGATTAACATTTTTAATTTTGGGGGTTGGGGGGGGGGCAGAGGCGCCTGTCATTGCGTGGGCTGAAAGTGGTCAGAGAATCATAGTTGACTGTCTGCTCCAGAATCTGTGAACCAAAACTACCGATAAACTACTCCACCCTTTCGTTGTGTCCCTAATACCACACTAAACATTCTGGCACGGAGAGTAGGGGTCGAGAGAGAAGGCAATCCAGTAATCAAAAACATAATGTAGAAGGCGGGTAAGTTGGGTCGAAATGCGCAATAGCGGTATCAAAACTTAACGAATATATGCCCAAATAACTCTCTTTTAAAATAACAAACGGTGAAGATTAGTTGTCGAACGAGCACAAGAACAAAAAAAAAAAAAAATAAAACTATGAATCTATCGTTATTTCATTATTGAAATATGTTTATCATCATCGTGCACACTCCCGTCTGAGGTAGGCGATCATGTCCTTCCATAATTCTCTGTCCTTAGCGCATCATATTATCTGTTGTTATTTATCATGCCACAAACACAAAGATCTCTAGTATACTTTCTGTCTATCGTCCGGGATATCGCTTTCCCTGTATTTTGCCAGTTAAAATAAAGCATTCCAACTTTCCTCTTCTCATGGTATGCCAAAAAATGTCGATCGTTTCTTTCTTATGTTTTTCTTAATGAGCTCCCTTTTTGTGTTAGCATCTTTGAGAATGACCTCGTTTGTCTTTTTGCTATCCAGGGAACTCTCAATAATGTCCTCAGAATCCCATCTTTGTCGCCTTTAATCGTCTTTTTATATGCTTATCTAATGTCCATGATTTACTCCAATAGCCCAGAACTGGTTCTATATAGCATAGATGATTCTATATAACTGTCTAAACGAACTATTTAAATACTTTTAATAAATTGCGTTAATACATAATTCTGAATTAAATCCACATATACCATATATTTCTTAAAACACAACAGTTAAAGAATCGTTGTAGGGTCAGTATCAAAGAAGAAATAAAGAACAGAGAAAGGTGACCAAGTTTAGCATAAACCTGAACAATCTGTATAGAATAATCATCGACAAAAACTGACTAACGCTTTCGTTGAATTTACACATCAGTAGTAGAAGAAAACGCATTAACGTTTATTTTAATTCTGTCCACAGCGAAGTATACAAGGAAGTCATTCTATTCATAATTTTTTAATTATTTTTATTTCTCATTCTAGTCAGAAATTATTATTTTTACAATTATTATTTGTTTTTGTATTTTAAATACACATGTGTGTTGTGTTAAATGTCTGTTCCTTGCGAAGGCTATTTGAGCCGAAACGTTGTTCTAATTTACGTCGTCTACTTATTACATAAAGCTTCAGCCATACCGATTTTTCTATTTTTTTTTTCCTGGATATTTTCCTTTATTTCTCCGAAGAAGAAAACTCATGTAGCTCAGTTGTTCAAGAACTGTAACATACTCTACGGAATTATAACGTTTGTTACTCAATAAACAACAAGCTTCTCAGTATAAATTCATTACTTTGGAAAATATAAACGTCGCTGGCTGTAAATTAAATGTTATCGAATATTTCCTCTACCTCAGAAGTTGATACCATCAGCAGTAATAAATAAATAATTGGCTATTTTAACAATTGTTTTAATTGAATGTATTCATAATCTAATTCATATTTTCATAAATAATTGGTATCGCCTCATATTTGTATGGAGATATTGAATTCATTGTTTTTAGAGCAATACTGTATTTACATAATTGTAGTACAATTGTATAAATGTTCCGCATCATTTGGTAGTAGCCGATAGCATATATCGGCATATATCATCCACATATCGCATTCAGATGTACAATATACAACATACAACCTTCGCATAATAATTGATTTCACACAAGGGGAAAAATGTTACTCTTTGTTACTTTGTTCAAAAGCCTGGGAAGTATTGTGTTAGTCTATATATCTTCTCAGGATAATCGACATATATATATATATATATATATATATATATATATATATATATTGGTGGTTTGTCCAGTCTCTCGCCAGCCTGACCGATTTTCTTAGATAAATTTCACAACCGTGAAGAATGGAAATGAAAAAGTAGATCAGTTGGCAAAGGAAGGTTCAACAGGTACACAACTAGATGAACCGGCTACCATCATAAGAAACAGATAATCAAATCAATCAGAGGACCACGCCCCAAATCAAGATGCCTTTCATAATATGAATAGATATGAACATCATCATGGAGTGCCGTTTCCGCACGGGAGGTTGGCTACCATGGATCGCCATTCCACTATGTTTCTTGCTTTGAATGTGCAGGTTGTCATAGATTGACTTGTCCATCTTTTGATGTTACTCGTCCATGGTAGTCTTGATCTGCCTCTACCTCTTTTACCTTGTATTTTCCCTTCCAATATTACTTTTATTTGCTGTTGTGTCTTTTAACGTGCACTAAAAATTTCATTTGTCTTGTCTTAATTGTATTTTGTAGTTCTCTTTTTATTTTTAGTTGTTTTAAAACTTCATCTGTTTGCTTTATTTTCTTTCCATCCAATTCTACCTATTCTTCTATAAATCCACATTTCAAAAGCATCAATTTTCTGTTCTATATTCTTGTCCAATGTCCATGTTTCTGCACCATACAGGAATATTGAGAAGATGTAACATTTTGCTATTCTTAGTTTTAGCCCTGGTGTTATTTGTTTTGTTGTTAGTATATTTTTCATGGCGTTAAAATTAAGATATGAACAAGTTATCATTATACGCCTCAGTACAGGACACAATCGACTCCATAGTCACATGTATACAAAATTCAAGATCGGCACATCAACTACTAGTACATGTGGACAGGCGCCCCAGACTGCTGAACACATACTTCAAGACTGGACTGAATATAGTAGACTGAGGAAAATCCATTGGCCCATAGATACAACACTACAGACAAAACTATATGGGCCACTGCAAGAATTAGAAAAGACAGTAAAATTTATATAGGAAACGACATTTCAGATATAGACAATACTTCAGGCGAAAGAGATAGATCGACAACCGCGATATTTAGACAGTGGAACAAAGCACAACAGATTGCAACGTTGGAAATATAAGACTCGACCAATGACTACTTATTTGGTCAGCAAACAGTAAAGTGTACTAAATAAGGAGTTCGCTATTGGAGCTACCAATTAGTGTTTTATCACTGTAACGACCGATAATACGGGGACCTCGGTAGCCATGTTGGGGCCTCGGTAGCCTTGTGGGGGCCTCGGTAGCCTTGTTGGGGACCTCGGTAGTCTTGTTGGGGGCCTCGGTAGCCTTGTTGGGGACCTCGGTAGCCTTGTTGGGGACCTCGGTAGCCTTGTTGGGGGCCTCGGTAGCCTTGTTGGGGACCTCGGTAGCCTAGTTGGGGGGCCTCCGTGGTCTAGTTGGGAAAACCACCCGACTGGGGCAACCGACGTTCGAACAAACCGTGCTCGATCCCCACTGGAAGCAGTGTGAGTTGTACTCGTGGTTGGGGAAAAAAAACACACCCGCGGTCGACCCAGCCGCTGGCAGAAATGGGTACCAGGGTAGTAATCTGTAAAGGTGAGGAGATGCCGCCTCGCGTCGTGAGAGTCGATGCTTGAAGCGACACTGTTCAGAAGTCTCCGAACACTTCTGGGTAGGCGGCCGAGAACATATCGGTGAAAACTCGCGTCCTAAGACCTTGATTCAAGTCTCTAACTTTACCTTTACCAATTCGACCGATAATACAAGTAATATTTATATATTTTATTTTGTTTTTGCGTTCACCTGCTTTTACCTCTGGCGAAGTCCCTAGAGACTAGGAACCGAATTTTGCGTGTTAATCCGTTTTTTTCCTGGCAGCCGTGTGCACAGGGGTCCCTCGCCGCACAGGCAGAGAACTCCTTCTTTGGAGATTTTTTTTTTTTTTCCATCGATGAGTAACTGACTTTACAAGCAGGGCTTCGCCGCTGAGACCAGAGGTCGTTGATTCAGAGAGAGAGAAATCACAAATAAAAATCTGATACACCAACTGGTGCAGCCGGGATTTGAACTCACAACCTCTCTGTTTCAGGATCGGCGTCGTGCCTCGATACCAGTCCCCCATACAAATAATATAATTATTATAAATGTTATAAATAATTATAAATTACATAAATTGGGAGCCGCGATAGCTCAGTGGTTAGTGAACTGGACTACCACGGACAAGGGGTAGGGTTCGATCCCAACCGACGGCTTCCGGATTCACCCAGCCTTAAATGGGTACCGGATTTTTTTCAGGGAAAGTAAAGCAGCACGGGCGTAATACTGACCACATTACCCCAAAAATCATGTGCTGAAAGTCTGTAAAATATAGGGTCACTAACAACATATTTCCCTATACGCCACTTGGCGTGACGGGGTTACTTTACTTTTTTTTACATAAATTACTTTATTGACAAATTTTTTTAATCTGTTATAATTTGTCATAATTAATATTATTATATTAATTACTTGGGTTTATTTTTGTCTTTTACTGCCTTCTTCGTTTAAACAAAGGACTTTGTTATCTTTTCTTATATCTATGCATTACATTTGGTGTCTGCCGGGACTGATTGGTCTCGAGGCCAGACGCCGGCCTCGAGACAGAGAGGTTGTGGGTTCAAATCCCGGCTACACCGGTTGGGATTTTTATTTGTGATTTCTCTCTGCGGCAACCACCCCTGATCTCAGCAGTGAGTCCCGGCTATAAACGTCAATTACTCATCGATGGAAAAAAATATGAGTACCTCCGAAATCGGAGTTATCTGCCTGTGCGGCGAGGAACCCCTGTGCACACGGGAAAAACGGATTAACACGCAAATTCAGTTCCTAGTCTCTAGAGACTTCGTCAGAGATAAAATCTGGTGTCTTATTTTTTTATTATTTGAAGACTTATTTATTCGAATCATTGTTTTTACTTCTTTAAAATGTATATATCTGCGATCAGGACTCAATCAGAGTAGGATTCCAGACACTCACATGAAGACAGTTGTCTGTTTAAGTGAATTGATCGATCCCACAGACAGAACATCATAATTAGAGTCTGTTAGATCCACTCTGATTGAATACCTGTTAAAACGTTGCACTGTGTTCTGCCCCAGTGGCCCAGTGCATCCGATTCCAGCCAGCATTTTATTCAGGTTTGCTTTCCTTAGCCTTTGATTGTCCCCAATCTTCCTGCAAGGCAGCAGATTGTCTTTTCTGTAGGAGGTCTTTAAAATGTATGAATACATTTCTATAAATAGATATGCTACAATGCAACGTTTCTGATTCACGTTAAAATGCCATCTCTACTGTCTCTCTGTACGTTATTACTTATTTCGAATAGTTTGCACGTATAAGAAAATTATTGTTTTCGATTTTCTTATGCAGCTGCTTGTGGGCTTTGTTTCCATTTCATCCCAACGTAACATGTATTCTTATGAAAAGTCTTCATTTCTAGTTCATGCTTTTTTTTTTTTTCAAAGATGGTAAAACACTCCTCATTCTAAGTCAAAATAATAGCGCTTGTTATTTTGAAGCATAAAATAACAATTGTTGAGATGTATTTATTATTAACATAATTGTTTACTTGGAGATAATATTTTTTCTGCAATTAAAAGAATAAATTAAAACAAAAAGATTTAATTTTATTCTTTTAATTGCTTAAAAAATAAAATTAATTAATTAATTAAAACAAAAAGAAACAGATGCTGGATAAAATGAGCATACTTGAGGAGAGATTACAGCAGCTAGGACTGAAGATTAATAGAGATAAGACCAACATTAGGAGAATTAATACAGTTGGCAATAACCAAATAAAACTAGGAGAAATACCTCTATTAGATGTACAATCTTACATATATCTGGACAGTAATATAGATAAAGAGGGAGGAACAGAAAATGATACCAAAATAAGGATATCAAAAGCAAGAGGAGCTTTCATTGCACTGGGAAACATATGGAAATCCAAAGAAATTAGGTTAAATACAAAAATAAAAATTTTCAACTCACATGTTAAGGCGGTCCTATTATATGGCTGTGAAACATGGAGAACAACAAAATTGACAATCACGAACATACAGACTTTCATTAATGGATGTTAGACGAAAGGCACTGGATAGGATACACACTACGGAAACCAACTGAGAGTATTACACAAGAGACCCTTTTTTGGAATCCCCAGGGGAAAAGACAAAGAGGAAGACCAAGGAATTCTTGGGGAAGACAGATAGAAGCAAAGATGAAGATGATGGGGAAGACATGGAATGACCTTAAGAATGGCATGAAACAGAACGACTTGAAAAGTGTTTGTTGAAGACCTATGCTCCACTGGGAGCTAAAAAGGAAGAAGAAGTAGAGGAAAACAAAATGAAGATACACCTTTCAAGATAAAGCCAGCAATTGGGATTTATCGTAAAATAAAAATATAAAAAAAGCAATTGAGGGAAGGGGATTTCAATGGAAAGAGAGAAGAAGGATACAAGATAGTTTAGTATAATTGTTTGATTGGAGGTCAAAAAAAAAAAAAAAAAAGTAAAGTACCCCCGTGACGCCAAGTGGCGTATAGGGAAAATGGAGTTAGTGACCATACATTTTACAGACCTTCCATCGACACATGATTTTTTGGGTAACGTGGTCGCTATTACGCCCGTGCCGCTTTACTTTCCCAGAAAAAAAATCCGGTACCTATTAACTGCTGGGTGAACCGGTGGCCGTCGATTGGGATAGAACCCTACCTCTTGTCCTTTGTTAGGTCAACATAAGTTAATCATAAAAAACTACACAAATCACAGAGTTGTTACATAATCGATTCAAGAGAAACATGTACATTTGGACAAGCACCAAAAAATGCTGAACACATATTTCTAAATTTTATTTAATATAATACACTGAGGAAACACTATTGAACCTTTGGTACAACACTGCAGGTACATAAGGACATGTTCGGAGTGCAATGATGGTGACCCGCAAAGAACTTAATAACACTACAGGCAAAACTAACTTGGTCATTGCAAGAACTAAAAAAAAAAGTAAAATTTTGTACAGTAAATAACATTGTAGATACAGACAAATAATTCATGCGAAAGAAAAACAGACAGTTAAGCAGACACAGACAGACAGACAGAGAAACAGGTAGATAGATAGATAGATAGACAGACAGACAGACAGTTAGATAGATAGATAGATAGATAGATAGATAGATAGATAGATAGATAGATAGATAGATAGATAGATAGATAGATAGATAGATAGATAGATAGATAGATAGATAGATAGATAGATAGATAGATAGATAGATAGATAGATAGATTGATAGATTGATAGATTGATAGATAGATAGATAGATAGATAGATAGATAGATAGATAGATAGATAGATAGATAGATAGATAGATAGATAGATAGATAGATAGATAGATAGATAGATAGATAGATAGATAGATAGATAGATAGATAGATAGATAGATAGATAGATAGATAGATAGATAGATAGATAGATAGATAGATAGATAGATAGATAGATAGATAGATAGATAGATAGATAGATAGATAGATAGATAGATAGATAGATAGATAGATAGATAGATAGATAGATAGATAGATAGATAGATAGATAGATAGATAGATAGATAGATAGATAGATAGATATATAGATAAATAGATAGATATATAGATAAATAGATGGATAGATAGATGGATAGATAGATGGATAGATAGATGGATAGATAGATGGATAGATAGATGGATAGATAGATGGATAGATGGATGGGTGGGTGGGTGGGTGGATGGATGGATGGATGGATGGATGGATGGGCTGATGGATGGATCACACATATAGACAAAGAGATAGTTAGATCAAAACTGGCAGAAAATTGTTGAGAGATGTTTATCTACGATGATGGGCACGGCGCTTGATGATGATAATAAATACAAATACACCCAAATACAACTTATTACATTTGTTACTGATAGAATTGTAAAAAGTGTATTAATTTTCTAATGTTAATCTCATCTCCCCACCCACACTCCTACTACTGTATCTTTCAGCGACAGATGTGCTCAAATTGTACACGAATCCCTAATTTTGTTTGTGCCTCTGTAATATGAAGGATAGAGTCATGCTCTTAAAACCCCTATCCCGTAGTCCCAGCCTTTATTTTTTTTGGGATGTGCCGTTGTGTGAAGAGAAGAATCAATTCATTTCGAATCACTGCAAAGTGAATTACTTTGATCGTGAATTATTCAGTTTTGTTCATCAAGCGAGAACTATTGAGGGTTTCTACAGTCGTTGTGTGTAGAATTATGGGATGGTGATTTGGGTCGAAAGGACAAAAGGTGCAGAAGTCGTATGTTATAAGTCAGAAAACAGAAATGACAAGAAATATAAAGGCACTGGCAGAAGTTAGACAGAGTAAGGAATTGAGAAGTTGCAGTTGTTGAGTCGCGTTCAGGATGCATGATAATAGACAAGTCGATGTCATTGAGTTCGGAGTCAGAATCGTAAAAGTAAACATATGGAAGTTGAGTCGGAGTCTGTTAGTATGGAAATAAATATGTGGAAGATAATGAGGCGGAGTCAGGCAGTATGGAAATAAATATGTGGAAGATACTGAGGCGGAGTCAGGCAGTATGGAAATAAATATGTGGAAGATACTGAGGCGGAGTCAGGCAGTATGGAAATAAATATGTGGAAGATAATGAGGCGGAGTCAGGCAGTATGGAAATAAATATGTGGAAGATAATGAGGCGGAGTCAGGCAGTATGGAAATAAATATGTGGAAGATACTGAGGCGGAGTCAGGCAGTATGGAAATAAATATGTGGAAGATACTGAGGCGGAGTCAGGCAGTATGGAAATAAATTTGTGGAAGATATTGAGGCGGAGTCAGGCAGTATGGAATTAAACACGTAGAATTGTTTGAGTTTGGAGTCAGTAGCAAACAAATAAATATCTCGAAATTGTTGAGTCGAAGTCACCAGTGTAGAGATCAACACGCCGAAGTTGTTGAGTCGAAGTCACCAGTGTAGACATCAAAAACCGAAGTTGTTGTGCTGGAATCTGTTTGAAAACAAATATGTTGAATACTTGGAGTCAGGGAGTGTGGAAAAAAATATATTTCGAAGTTAGTGCGTCAGAGTCTGTCATTATGGAAATAGGCTTGTCGATGTCTCATTGTATGGAACGAAATATAATCCAGTCGCAGAGCAGAAGTCAGTCCATTAGGAAATATATTTGCCGAAATTATTGAGTCAGAGGTAGTCGGTTTACAAATAAATATTGGTGAGTCAGACAGAGAAAAGCAATACAAAATAAGCGTATCGAAATTGTTGAGTCGTAGTCAAGCAGAAAAAAAATCAA
The DNA here is from genome assembly GCA_032433765.1 of Megaustenia siamemsis. Classification (NCBI taxonomy): domain Eukaryota; kingdom Metazoa; phylum Mollusca; class Gastropoda; order Stylommatophora; family Ariophantidae; genus Megaustenia; species Megaustenia siamemsis. The sequence continues at coordinate 38,614,784 of JAVIAB010000046.1, forward strand.
ACATGTCAGAGTGATAATTTCCAATGAAGTACGCTTATGAATAACATCATTGTTGAGGCAAGATCATTCAACAATAGTTGAGGCAATAGTATTCAGCAATAGTTAAGGCAATAGCATTCAAAAATAGTTGAGGCAATAGCATTCAGCAACAGTTGAGGAAATAGCATTCAAAAATAGATGAGGCATCAACATGCAACAATAGATGGGCAATATCATGCAACAATAGTTGGGATATCATCATGCAACAATAGTTGAGGCAATAGCATTTTAAAATAATTGAGACATCAACATGAAACAATAGTTGAGGTATAATCATGCAACAATAGAGAGGCAATATCATGCAACAATAGTAGAAGTACATGCAACATTAGTTGAGACATCAACATGAAACAATAGTTGAGGTATCATCATGCAACAAAAGATGAGACAATATCATGCAAAAATAGTAGAAGTATCATGCAACATTAGTTGAGACATCATCATGAAACAATAGTTGAGGCATCATCATGCAACAATAGATGAGGCATCATCATGCAACAATAGTTGACATCAACATAAAATAATAGTTGAGGCATCATCATGCAACAATAGTTATTGTATCATCATGCAAGACTGGTTGAGATATCAACATGCAGCAATAGTTTAGGAATCATCATGGAACAATAGTTGAGACAGCATCATGCAACAATAGTTGAGGCATCAACAAGCAACAATAGTTGAGGCATCATCATGAAACAATAGTTGAGATATCAACATGAAACAATAGTTAAGGCATCAACATGCAACAATAGTTGAGGCATAATTATGCAACAATAGTTGAGGCATCATCATGAAACAATAGTTGAGGCATCAACATGAAACAATAGTTGAGACATCAACATGAAACAATGGTTGAGACATCAACATGCAACAATAGTTGAGGCAATATCATGCAACAATAGTTGAAGTATCATCATGCAACAATAGTTGACATCAACATGCAACAATAGTTGAGGCATCATCGTGAAACAATAGTTGAGACATCAACATGCAACAATAGATGAGGCAATATCATGCAACAATAGTTGAAGTATCGTCATGCAACAATAGTTGAGACTAGTTGAAGTTCCCTGGCTTACAAATCCTTCTTTCTCATAACATCCAGAATGCACTTAAAGAAAACAAAGAAGACGAACAAGCAATGTAAATGAACAATAATAATTGTGTTTGGATGTGTGCGCGCGCGTGTGTGTATGTGCATGTGTGTGCGTGTGTATGCTTCTAGCCAAGCTGCAAGTTTTCGCTTCTTACGTAGCACTTGATTACTGCAATAAGTGGGTTTGTTTGAGTGAAGTCTAGATGAAAGAAGTACTTCTGCAAATCAGATTACCTTCTATTGCTGTCTTCTTTCTTTCGTCACATTGCTACTTACGAGACAACAGAACTGTGTCCTCTTAACGATAGCTATTTGGAGGACGGCGAAGTAAGGTAAACGCATCAACATAAAAAATAAGAGGATGATGCAGAAGAAGATGACGGTGATTTAAGATAAATATCTTTGCTACTTTTAAAAAATGGCAAATTAATTAAATAAATAAAAATTAATTTAAAAAATGTTATTTATTTCTGCGAAGAACAAGAATGAATGTGAAACTTTTATCTTAATTGTGCCGCTGTCATTTTTTTACATTAAAAAATATGTTAGTGATCGTTCAAAGAGAACTCTGTTATGATTAAAAGAGAAAGATACTTTAGCTAAATGCGTGTATTAGTGATGTTTTACTAAAGGTTAGTAGATTAGTCATCTAAGTAAGTTGTCTAGTATCTTTTCTTTTTGCTTCTCTCTATTTCTTAGTCCCTCAACTTTTCCCAGATGTCACAGTAAATTCCAGCAGTTCCCAGCTCATTACATGGCTGAAAAATGACGATTTTTTTCTTTATAATATTGGAAATTAGCTCTCTCTTTGATTTACGCTCTTTCAGAAAGTTTTCATTACTCTTCTTAGCTGTCCATGGTATTCTGAACATTCTTCTGTAAAACCATATTTCTACAACCTCCAGTGTTTTTTTTTTTTTTTGTCTGTTGTCCTATTTTCCATGATTCACATCCATATGTTAAAACTGGCTCTACATAACATTTAAGAACTCCTTTTTCTTGTTTCTATTTCCAAAAATGGACTGCACATTATCGTCCCCATTTTTTTTAAAGCTGCTTTTGCCTGAACCATTCTGCATTTCACATTTGTTGTACATCTACCATCTGAGGTTAACAATTTTCCCACGTATTTAAATTCATTTACTTGTTTTACTCTAGATTAATCAGTGTACATTACAAATATATAATCAATGTTTTGATCCATTTTGCTGTTGAACAATGATTTAGTTACGTAAACATAACTAAAATGTAAGAGTCAACTTTATATTAGATCAACCGCGAGGTGCTCTTCTACACTTTTATTCTGAACTAATGATAATATAGCGATACAACTAGACTACTACTTGCAATTAACTATTTAGTAGCATTCTCAACCATTAGACATTTGATGCTATTGCAGATTTCTTTTTTACATTTTGATCCTGCTATCTTATTCTTCCCATACTGCTGCTCATCTATCTTCCTTTTCCCTTACAGCTGCTCATCTATCTTCTCTTCCCACACTGTTGTCCCTCTTTCTTACTCCTTCCAAATAGCTGTTTATCTATCTTACTTGTTCCTTACTGCTATCGCTCTATTTTCCATATTTTTGCCCTCCTATCTTACTCTCCCAATTTTTCTGCCCTTCTGTCTTACTCTTCCCATATTACTGCCCTTCTACCCTACTCTTCCCATATTTCTGCCCTTCTATCCTACTCTTGCCATGCTGTCTATTCTTTATAACGTGTTTGAAAACACTGAACGTTTAATCACCAGCTCTTACTTTAACATTGAAATTTGCCCATAAATCTAAAGTAGTACTGATGCGTCACATTCTCCTTTAGCTACAATATAATCGCACAGAAAAGGAGAGAAAAAAAATCATCCACTTTCATGATTTTACAACCAGCATCCTACCACAAATGGCCGCCCTTGTGTTGGCTTGATTTCTATGGCTTGTGTGTGTTTTCTAGCGTAATGGACTACATCAGTGGTTTCAAAACTGCGTCTGTAAGGGTCCATTGTGGCTTCAAAGTTTATTTGCTTACTACACTCAAATAACGAGGTTTTATAAATAAAATAACTGGGCATTTTTGTAAAATAAATTATATATATAACATGTATATATATATATATATATTCAACAAGACGAGGATGCTCTGTATTTGTTTGTATTGTACCATCATCTGTCGAAACAGGTTTCTGGTAATTTTGGTCCATTGAAAGTGATGTTGACTGAGTCGTTGAATGACGCCAGCTCGTATCCTGCGCTGCGTTATATTTGTACATAACTTACACACGCTCAAATCAATATTGATATTATCTGTTTCGTATTTGTCTCCAAAGCCACCAATAAATGAAATCGTAATTGATCACTTAGGGCCGTTTGACTTGGAAATCTGATTCTACAGACCTTAATAATCTAATAGTTTAACAAATATTAATACAAGGTAAGTTTCGCTTTCAAAAGTTTATGTGATGAATGTATCAGATGTATGTATTTTTATTTAGTAAATTAGGTTCATTACATCAACAGAAGTCCTATGTGTCTATCAGCAATGATAAATACATATACATACTGGTGTAACATTAGATATATCGACATAAACAGTGACAACAAAAATGTGCAACTTTTGGTTGTAATTTAGCCTCACGCACTTAGGCACAGGAGCAGCGATAGCTCAGTGGTTACCGAATTGGACTATAACAAACAAGAGGTCGGGTTCGATCGATCGATGGCTTCCACGTTCACCCAGTCTTAAATGGTTACTGGAATTTTTTTCTGAGAAAGTAAAGCAACACGGGCGTAATACCGACCACATTACTCTAAAAATCATGTGTCGGAGGTCTGTAACAATTATGGTCACTAATACCATATTCCCTATACGCCACTTGGCGTGATGGAGGCTCTTTACGTTTACTTACTTAGGCACAGGGGCTTCACAGCACAGTTGTTTGTCATTAATACTTTCGTTGATTTGCAAGAGAATCCTTCTTCTGTTATACATGTAAAGTAATTAGACGAATATATATCTTACAATTTAGAAACGTGTGTGGTTAATAATTGAATTTTGCATCCCCCCGAAACTCTCAGATTTGCCAAACGTTGATCTCATTGTAACCAGCATCTACTACTTTTGCCAATCGATCTCTTTGTTACCAGCATTTACTACTTTTGCCAATCGATCTCTTTGTTACCAGCATTTACTACTTTTGCCAATCGATCTCTTTGTTACCAGCATTTACTACTTTTGCCAATCGATCTCTTTGTTACCAGCATTTACTACTTTTGCCAGTCGTTGATATCATTGATACCAGCATTTACTACTTTTGCCAGTCGTAGATCTCATTGTTACCAGCATTTACTACTTTTACCAATCGATCTCTTTGTTACCAGCATTTACTACTTCTTCCAATCGATCTCTTTGTTACCAGCATTTACTACTTTTGCCAGTTGTTGATCTCATTGTTACCAGCATTTACTACTTTTGCCAGTCGTTGATCTCATTGTTACCAACATTTACTACTTTTGCCAGTCGTTGATCTCATTGTTACCAACATTTACTACTTTTGCCAGTCGTTGATCTCATTGTTACCAACATTTACTACTAAAGTATCATGCATATATAAATATTGAGTTTAGTTGAATATTTTTCGTGTGACGTCACTAATGACAAACCCACTTCCATAAAATATCAATTTTAAGAATGAGAGGAGTATGCTCGGCTCAGGATATCATTGTATATAAGATCTGCACAATTTTCAGATTGAAACTAAAATGCCACTTTGGGAAGCAAACAAACAACAGTGCACAGGAGGAGAGAATTAACTGTTCCGGGGAATTGTATAATTTAAATACAAGAGTTTTACAAATATTTCTGATGAAATCGCGAACGAGGTCAACAAAAAAAAGAGCTCATAAAAATATCAACAATAAACAACAATCGAACGTTTTTTTTACAGGCACATTACGAGAAGGGGGAATTTGGAGTACGTGGTTCTATCTCTATCTATTGTCCTTTCGAGCCGAAGACGGCACATAGGGCAGGACCACAATCTCAAAAACAGAAACCTTGCATGCCAAATTGGCACATATTGCAGAGATCACTGCTTCTAAAATATATGGCGCTGTTTCCATAACAATGCTTTTTTACAATGACAGCTTGTCAAGCCATCGATCAACCTCCTTAGTCGCCTCTTACGACATGCCTGGAAGGTCACAGTGTCACTATTCTTTACTTCCCTCATAATGAGGCCCCGGTAACACACAGTACTTGGTTACAACTGGAAAAATAGAAGGTGAGAGATATTGTGAAGACCAGACTGAAGATAGTAGATGGCTTGGTGTCATGATACAGTAAAGTCAACGACAGTGTTCACACAATGCACTGGGGACAGAGAAATGTGGTAGAACATGATCGTCCAGACTAACTGATATGGCACACGTTGATGATGGAAGGCTATCATACCCACAAGGACCAAGGGACTAGAGAACAGACTCTGTTTTGAATTTTATAATCCCACATATATTCAAAGATAAAAAATAAACTTGGTAGCTATTTTGATATATAATCCCACATATCATCATCATCATCATCATCAAGTACCGGGCCTAGTGGCGTAGGTGATCATGTCTCTCCACAACTTTCGATCTCGGCAGCTATTTATCATTTCTGTTGCTGACCTTCTGCCAAGCCATTCTCTTAAGCTGTCTGTTATTTTTTCTCTTTGTTTCCCTCTATCTCTTCGTCCCTCAATTTTTCCAGTTGTTACAATGTATTCCAGTTGTTCTCTTCTCATTACATGGCCAAACAATGATGATTGTCTCTTCCTAACATTGGAAATTAGCTCTCTTTTTGCTTTGACCTCTCTCAGAACCTCTTCATTACTCTTCTTAGCTGTCCATGGTATTCTCAATATTCTTCTGTAAAACCACATTTCTACAGACTCCAGCGAAATCCACATATATTCAAAGATAAAAAATAAACCTGGTAGCTATTTTGATATATAATCCTACATATATTCAAAGATAAAAAATAAACTTGGTAGCTGTTTTGATATATAATCCCACATATATTCAAAGATAAAAAATAAACTTGGTAGTTGTTAGCTATTTTGATATATAATCCTACATATATTCAAAGATAAAAAATAAACTTGATAGCTATTTTGAAATATAATCCCACACATATTCAAATTTAAAAAATAAATAAACTTGGTAGTTGTTTGCTATTTTGATGTATAATCTCACATATATTCAAAGATAAAAAAAAATAAACATGGTAGTTGTTAACTATTTTGATATATAATCTCACATATATTCAAATTTAACAAATAAATTTGGTAGTTGTTAGCTATTTTGATATATAATCTCACATATATTCAAAGATAAAATAAATTTGGTAGTTGTTAGCTATTTTGATATATAATTCCACATATATTCAAATTTAAAAAATAAATAAACTTGCAGTTGTTAACATTTATGATATATGATCCCACATATATTCATATAAAAAAATAAATAAACTTGGTAATTGTTAACTTTTATAATATATAATCCCACATATATTCAAGGTAAAATTAAAAAAAAAATAAAGCGTGATAGTTAACCGTGAGAAAAGTAGAGAATGGTAGATTTTAATCCATTATAAAGCAATTTATGGTTGCAATTTTATTTACGTTATGTCTGTATGATCGAGATTGTTTCTCCATTATTTTGGCTCTGAGCCCTGTTGTGTGTATGTTACATTGTCCTCTGCCGCTGTGCTAGTTCTGTCGCAGCATAAGGGCTGTTCAAGTAATTTAAAAACAAAGCAATAACTACGGAAGCAAAAAGGGCAATATATAAATACATTTTCTACCAACTCTGTGATATCAGTGCCAGAATTGGACGCTGGACTCTAGAACAATAAGAAATATAACGACCACCGAAATGAAATGTGTCAGAAGAATGACAGGAAACAGCTTAAGGGACAGAGTAAGAAGAAACACCGACCTGAGGAACAAACTCGAAATTGAACCAGCCATCGAATACATAAAGAAACAACAGATAAATTGGTTCGGCCACATAACAAGACAAAAATAACTAAAAATGACTAAAAGAGCCATAAACAAACGAAACATTTTCTTGCTACGAAAATGCAAGATTAAGAGGAAGACCGAGAAAGAGAAGGATAAAGGGAATACTAGAGTCACTAGGAGGGATAACACCAGAAGAGGCCAACAGAAGAGCAAAGAATCGCAGATTGTATCTCCCCTCGATGTCAACGGCAACGGAGGAAGGGAAGAAGAAGAAGAAGATAACGCAATTAATTCATTTATTTAATAAATAACCGTCGTGATCAAAAATTGTGGAGAGACATGATCACTTACGCCAGCAGGCCCGGTACTTGATGATGATGATGATGACAAAGCAATTTAGCTCTATAGTATATTTTCCGTTCTTTTCATTGAAGGTTTTGTTTATTTCGCTATATATATATATATTTATTATACGGTGATCCATTTAATTTATTTTGTGTGTGTTTGATGCAAACTTTTGGTACAAAGAATGATAGAGACTAAAGGAGAAGAATATAAGTAGTGGACCAACGATCGGGATTACGAGATGACGAATGAATGGAGGTTTTATGCAATGATATACTTCAGTAAAATACGATAGGCTATGGCGGTTTTATACAATGATATACTTCAGTAAAATACGATAGGCTATGGCGGTTTTATGCAATGATATACTTCAGGAAAAATACGATAGGCTATGGCGGTTTTATGCAATGATATGCTTCAGTAAAATACGATAGGCTATGGCGGTTTTATACAATGATATACTTCAGTAAAATACGATAGGCTATGGCGGTTTTATGCAATGATATACTTCAGTAAAATACGATAGGCAATGGCGGTTTTATGCAATGATATACTTCAGTAAAATACGATAGGCTATGGCGGTTTTATGCAATGATATACTTCAGTTAAATACAATAGGCTATGGCGGTTTTATGCAATGATATACTTCAGTAAAATACGATAGGCTATGGCGGTTTTATGCAACGATATACTTCAGTAACATACATAGACTTTGAATGTTTTATGCAATGATATACTTCAGTAAAATACGATAGACTGTGGATAGAGAATTGCGGACGGACATGATAGCCTAGCCAACATGTATGTACACGATGATGATGATATTTCAATAAACTTGACCTAATTTAGGAAACGAACTATAACATAAATAAGAACAATATAAATCAAAATCGACTTTATTTACTTCATTTATATAATTTATTTTAAATTTATTTGACAATATTTATAGAAAAAGGCAACAACATTTATAGAAAATGCAACAATTTTTATGGAAAAGGCAACACAATTTATAGAAAAGGCAACACAATATTTATATAAAAGGCAACCGAATTTACAGAAAAGACAACCTAATTTATAGAAACGGATCAAATTTATATTAAAAAAAAGCAACACAACTTATGAAAAGAAAACCAAAAACGAAATTTATAGAAAGAAAAGCAAAATTTATACAGAAGACAACACATTTATAGAAAACAAATCTTTCACAGCGGTAGACTCCAGTTAAGGAAAATGAAGAAAGAATTGACATCACAGCTGAAATAGTATCGCTTTTTTAAATAGGCTCAAAACCAAAAGGAAAAAGTATGTAATAAAGATGAAAACGAAAATTATAATGAAACCGTACCTAAGATTTAACTTGTAATTGAAATATACAAAAGCTAAGATTTTTTGTAAGTGAATTAATCTTCAGTAGCTAAAATTTTGAGAGTGAATTAATCTTAACTTTAGCTTACACTTTGAAAGTGAATTAATTTTAAGCGTAGCTAAAATTTTGAAAGTGAATTAATTTTATCGTCGTTAATTTACGACTTGAAAGAGAATTAATTGTAACAATAATTTACTTTCTGATAGGAGGTGAAATGGATCAACAGTTGAAAGAAAACTTTACTAAAACTAAACAATTGGGAATCAAAACAATTTGGATCTACTAGATCAGAACAGTCGTTTCATTAAAAAAAATAATTCGGTTAAAATTAAACAATATTTTAACTGAAATTAAAAGTATTTGAATGAAATATCTTCTAAAATTAGAAGATCAGTGAATGAAACTATATCTTATTTGAAACTAAGTCATTGAATGAAACAAAATATGGTCTGAAATTAAGCCATTGAATGAAACTGTTTCATATAAAATTAAAAGGGATTTAATGAAATGGTATCTCATCTGAAATTAAAACTCATTGAATGGAATTATATCTCATTTGAAATTAAGTCATTCAATGAAATATTATCTCATCTGAATTTTTTTAAATCAAGAAAAGAAATAGTATCTCATCTGAAATTAAAAGCCATTGAATGAAATAGTATCTTATCTGAAATTAAATCATTGAATGAAACGGTAACTAAAATGAAACATTATCGAATATAAATACTGTAAAGTGAAAAATAATTTACATGATGTATATATGCACACTATTACAAGAAACGCCAAAGCCATATTTTTTTTAACAATTCTGTAATTATAATAATTCGCCAAGGAGTTCTTCTTAAGATGAAAATTGAACATCATCAAGCTTTGAATAAGTTTAGTCAAGTTTCATGTTTGTTTAAACCGGTAAATATTCATGAAAGATGAAAATTGAACATCATCAAGCTTTGAATAAGTTTAGTCAAGTTTCATGTTTGTTTAAACCGGTAAATATTCATGAAAGATGAAAGTTGAACATCACCAAGCTTTGAATAAGTTTAGTCAAGTTTCATATTTGTTTAAACCGGTAAATATTCATGAAAGATGAAAATTGAACATCATCAAGCTTTGAATAAGTTTAGTCAAGTTTCATGTTTGTTTAAACCGGTAAATATTCATGAAAGATGAAAATTGAACATCATCAAGCTTTGAATAAGTTTAGTCAAGTTTCATGTTTGTTTAAACCGGTAAATATTCATGAAAGATGAAAATTGAACATCATCAAGCTTTGAATAAGTTTAGTCAAGTTTCATGTTTGTTTAAACCGGTAAATATTCATGAAAGATGAAAATTGAACATCATCAAGTTTTGAATAAGTTTAGTCAAGTTTCATGTTTGTTTAAACCGGTAAATATTCATGAAAGATGAAAATTGAACATCATCAAGCTTTGAATAAGTTTAGTCAAGTTTCATGTTTGTTTAAACCGGTAAATATTCATCATGAGAGTACTAGCCATCATGGAGAGGTATGCTGTCTCTTATGCTAATTATAGCTAAAGTCGCGGAATTTATTAAAGCACATTTAGAGACGTTATCAGACAGTATATAATAATAAGGACAAATCAAATAATAATATAAAGGTAGAAAACTCCAACATCAACGAGCTACTCTTCGCAGACCAATGCCTAATATATGAGGATGAAAACCGGCTACAACAGCATTTAACATCTCTTGATAAAAGCTGCACAAACTACAGTATGAAAATTAACACAGCAAAAACAGAGGCTATAAGAATAAGCAAATTAAGACACCCATTAAACATCAAGATCAAAGATAAAGAAATAAAACAAGTAGAGGAATTCAAGTATTTAGGCACAATGTTCACAGAAGATGGAAAACTAGACAGAGAAATTGACATGAGAATACAAAAAAGCAAATGATGTCACATACCAGCTTTCACCATTGCTAAGACATCCAAACATTTATATGCAAGCTCAACAACAAATGATAAATAGCATCTTCATACCAACTTTGTGCTATGAAAGTCAAACATGGACCCTTTCTTAATCACATTTAAGAAAGTTCAATACATGTGAGATGCATTGCTTGAGAAAAGTAACAAACAACACAAGAAGAGATAGAATACCAAATGAAACCATAAGAAAAATAGTAGGAACAAAACCCTGCCAAGAATATATAGAACAACAACTTAAATGGTTTGGCCACCTGGTCAGAATGAATCCTCACCAAGCACCATCAAGGGCGTTCTTCTCGAGAATGTATGGGAAAAGACCAAGAGGAAGATCCAGAAGAAGATGGATAGATGCAGTGACAGAGACATGTAACAACAAAGAAAAATCACTAATTCAGACAGTTCGAGCAGCTCAAGAACGACAAATGATATAACCACGACACCTTTTAGGTATCAGTGAAAGAGAAAAGAGGAAGAAGACCAGACAGTAATCATGGCAGCACTTCGAAGTCTGGGTTAAGTTAGAAGAATGGCAAACATTCGTATCCCTATACAAAATATTGTATGACGAACTTAAGGACGGAAGGAGACTAAAGGGCAGACCAGTGCTCAGATATAAGGATGTTTGCAGGGTTTCCTTGAGGGAATTCTCTATCGGTAAAAGAAAAACTGGGACAATCAGGCTGCAAATCGTAGGACATGGAGAACAAAAATTGAAACAAAAATGTCACAGCAACTTTCGAGGCAGTGCTGATATCAAATTTAGAAAACAAAAGAAGGCGCAGGAGAAAGAAGACGAAATCAGGAACTATGAATACGTCATGTTCGGCCTGCAGTTGGGTCTGTCTGCCCAATATTGGCAGATTCAGCCACGAGAGAAGCTGTTCAGCAGATCAGATTCCACCTTGCAACCAACTATCTATCAAAACGCCAATTGCCCATACAATGGCCCATTTTATTATCAGACAGTTCATAATTTTACTCTTAATGCCACATGGGTTCCTAGATGCAGGAAGGAAGATGTAGTTCGCTGCAATTCCGTTCCTGATATCCCAGGTCCTACTGGATCTTGTCAGTTCTAAAATTAATAATTATTAATACTATGTCATCTATATCAACTAATCTTATCACAGTGTAATACTAACATTAAGGTTATATTGAATCACCTAGTTAGCCAGTTAGTTTTAAGCGTACTGTTACAACAGGAGTTGAGGTCTTCATCAGGTGTGGGTCGAGAACCTCTGTTTCAAAATTGACCGTCGACTGTGTCCTGATCCCTATACCAAATACGTTTTCAACCAAAAATACGGGTAGACAATATTAAATTATGGGCCGTTCATGACTATGTTGCCACGAAGAGCCTCACACATGGTGAGAGCTTGTTCCTGTCATTGTTATTCCAATAATTCTGGTAGTTGTGTGATAGAAAGAAAGGAAAAGATACATGACACACACACATACACACACACAAATATATATATATATGCTGTTAATGTTTTTTATTGCGTATTACTGAACTATCTTTACCTATGTATTTTTACTTCTTAAAGAACTACAAACATTGTCAATTTAAACATTTGGTTTTAAAAAATGATTAAACCTGTATTTGTAAAGTACCTAATGTCATTAAGTTCAATCATTTTGAATTATTTTTTGTTATTAGTTATAACTTGATAATATTTACATCCAAAAATACAAACTAATCTTGTGACAAACGACAATTCATAAATAGCAGAGATCATTTTAAGATGCATCAAAGCTTGTGAAATCATTGGACAGCTATCACCCCTATTGTCCAACAAGGAAATAACTCTAGAGTGGCAAAACGAGCACTGTACAATACAATATTCATCCCATCGTTGTGCTACCAATGTCAGTCCTGGACTCAAGATGTAAGAACAATAGGAAAAATAACCTCTACAGAGATTAAATTTGTTAGACGAATGACAGGAAACGGCCTGAGAGATAAGTTCAGAAAAGAACTGAGAAAAAGATATGAATAACACTCGCCATTGAATATATATTTTTAAAAAAAAACATAAAAGATAGTTCAGCCACGTGATAAGGCAGAAAGATTAAAACACAACACAAAGAGCCTTCAATAAACGTTGCAACAACCCCAGACTCAAATGTCGACCACGAGAAAGATGGATTGACGGAATATTAGAAGCACTAGAAAATATAACAGCTGCAGAGGCGAACATAAGAGCACAAGACCGCAAAATGTATCTCCACTCGACGCTGAAAGGTAAATGATGATGTAAAGAGAGAAGAAGAAGAATATACAGGCCACTGCGTTTAACATAATACATATTGTTAAAGTTGTTGTAATGTCATTATTATTTGATATATTACTTTCTAACTATATTAATGAGAGTTCATTATGCACATTTGTGCCTACAATTCTCCTTTAAAGACGATCTGTTAGTGGGTGTCCGGTTAGCGCAATCGATAGGCGGTTGGCTTACCACGGCAACAGCCGGGGTTCGTACCCTGGCGAGGACACCTGGGTTTTACTAATTCCCTAAAAATTAGTACCTCTGAAGTCGGAGTAAATCTGCCTGCATGGCGAGGGGCATCCTGTAATGGGATAAAACAGACTTTACACGCAAAACCCACAAAATTGAGTGGGTGGGACTTCGTCAGAGGTCAAAAGCTGACGAAAGCGAACGAACGAACGATCTGTTAGTGCTCTAGATGTTGGTTCGATGACTGTCCAATGATGAAAAATTATAAGCAGTGAGATTTCAACGAAAATCAATATTAAACTGCAGAGGGTATATTGTAATTATACAATTGTGCTGTGTTTACAAATAAATATTAATATAAATATATTAACATTGTGTAATAAATATAAATATAGCGAAATAAACCTCTGAAAGAGGCCAAAGCTAAAAGAGAGCTCATTTCCAATATAAAGAAAAAAGAATTATCATTTTTTGGCCATGTAATGAGAAGAGAACAGCTGGAATATATTGTAACAACTGGGAAAATTGAGGGACGAAGAGATAGAGGGAAGCAAAGAGAAAAGATACCAGACAGCTTAAGAGAATGGTTTGGCAGAAGGTGACAACGGAAATGATAAATAAACTGTAGTGATCGAAAGTTGTGGAGTGTAATTAAAAATTGTATTGCTAAAGTTGATAGAGACATTCTGACTTGGTGACAGGACATTCAGACTTGGTGACAGGACATTCGGACTTGGTGACAGGACATTCGGACTTGGTGACAGGACATTCAGACTTGGTGACAGGACATTCGGACTTGGTGACAGGACATTCAGACTTGGTGACAGGACATTCAGACTTGGTGACAGGACATTCGGACTTGGTGACAGGACATTCAGACTTGGTGACAGGACATTCAGACTTGGTGACAGGACATTCAGACTTGGTGACAGGACATTCGGACTTGGTGACAGGACATTCAGACTTGGTGACAGGACATTCGTACTTGGTGACAGGACATTCAGACTTGGTGACAGGACATTCAGACTTGGTGACAGGACATTCAGACTTGGTGACAGGACATTCGGACTTGGTGACAGGACATTCAGACTTGGTGACAGGACATTCGGACTTGGTGACAGGACATTCGGACTTGGTGACAGGACATTCAGACTTGGTGACAGGACATTCAGACTTGGTGACAGGACATTCAGACTTGGTGACAGGACATTCAGACTTGGTGACAGGACATTCGGACTTGGTGACAGGACATTCAGACTTGGTGACAGGACATTCAGACTTGGTGACAGGACATTCAGACTTGGTGACAGGACATTCGGACTTGGTGACAGGACATTCAGACTTGGTGACAGGACATTCGGACTTGGTGACAGGACATTCAGACTTGGTGACAGGACATTCAGACTTGGTGACAGGACATTCAGACTTGGTGACAGGACATTCGGACTTGGTGACAGGACATTCAGACTTGGTGACAGGACATTCGGACTTGGTGACAGGACATTCGGACTTGGTGACAGGACATTCGGACTTGGTGACAGGACATTCAGACTTGGTGACAGGACATTCAGACTTGGTGACAGGACATTCAGACTTGGTGACAGGACATTCAGACTTGGTGACAGGACATTCAGACTTGGTGACAGGATATTCAGACTTGGTGACAGGACATTCGGACTTGGTGACAGGACATTCAGACTTGGTGACAGGACATGCAGTTGTGGTAGATCTACAAATTGAGCGGAAGGAACAGTTTCAAGACTATGAATCAGCATCATCATGTGCCACACCGCTTGGCGTAGTCGATCAGGTCCTTCCACAATCTTCTATCTACAGTGCATCGTTTCAGTTCTATTTTGACTGTTTTCCATGTCATGACACCAAGCTATCCAGTGTTTTCTCTTTTGTCGTCTGCGACCTCTCTTTCCTTTTATTTTGCCAGTTGTAACCAAGTATTCCAACTTTCCTCTTCTCATGACGTGCCAAATAAAATGTAGATTGTTTCTTTCTGATATTTTTTAGGAGCTCCCTTTTTGTGTTGGTCTCTTTGAGAATTTCCTCATTGGTCTTTTTATCTGTCCAGGGAACCTTCAACATTCTTTTGAGAAATCCCATCTCTGTGGCCTCGAATCGTCTTTTAATTTGTTTGTCTGCTGTCCATTATTCGCTTCCATAGGTCAGAATTGGATCTATCAAACCATCTTATTTAATAGATGAATAGAAGTAAAAAAATTGGAAAAGAATATTAATATTTTTTTTAATATATAGATTGCGAATTCTTATTATTGATCGACATGCGAGTAGGAACCGCTCCCTAAAAAAATACAAATTTTAAAGTTAAAACAACATATGTGATTCATAGATAATTGATGCAACATGTATAAATATAATAAGCAAAATATCACACTTTAGTTCAAAACAAGGTTTTCTGGATTAGCTTTTGATCAGTTATATCACTACACAGTAAGCTATAATGTCTGATTGTTTGAGTCATTAAATGGATAATTCTAAGTCTACATCTTAATGGGAGCCGCGATAGATCAGTGGTTAATGACCTGAACTACAAAAGACAAGGGGTAGTGTTCGATCCCAACCGACGGCTTCCTTCACTCAGACTTTAATGGGTACCGGATTTTTTTCTGGGAAAGTAAAGCGGCACGGGTGTAATACCAACCACATTACCCCAAAAATCATGTGCCGAAGATCTGTAAAATGTATGGTCACTAACACCATATTCCTATACGCCAGTTGGCGTGACGGGGGTACTTTACTTTTTTTTTTTTTACATCTTAATGACCACTTGAAGAGATCAATCTCTTTATCTATCATGGAATTCACATTGATCGAGAAGGGAATACAAGCAAAGGAATTAGAATCAAAATAGCTAAAGCAGCAATATCTTTCATAAGCCTTGAAAATTTGTGGAAATCAAAACTCATCAGCAAAAACACAAAAATTAGACTATTCGATTCAAACGTACTATCAACCCTTACGTATGCGTGTGAAAGCTGGAAGACAACAAGAGATATAGAAACAAAGTTGAACGCATTCAAAAATAAATGTCTAAGGAAAATACTTGGTATAGCGTGGAACGAATTGAAAACAAATGAGGAAATTAGAGAAACCGTCAATCAACTACTAATATCTTCAGTAATAAAAAAAAAAGACGATGATCATATGTTAGACATGTGATGAGAAGAGATAATAACCGAATAGGAAAGCAAGATTTGATAAAATATCTTTAAAAAAATTGAAAACTGCTAGAATAAAAATTTAGATAAGAAAAGGAGTATCTTGGTTTACGTCCTTTGGGCTGGCAACGGCTCCAAGGTCAATAGATATATCGATAGATAATAACCCCTTCATAAATATAACAGTCCCAACTCTCCCAAAACGTGAAAACCACCGAGTTTCATCAGCAGGTTCCCTGCGCTGTCGGTCAAACATACAGCGCCGTACCGCTCCCACTCAATAGATTGTTGCTTTCCTGTGTACACTCCCACCCCACTCATGCCCCACATCCATTTCACATAATCAATGCTCTGATTAAAAGGAAGTAAAAAGACACAAAATAAAAATCCCTTTGAAGCATGGGGGAGTACTATTGATCACTTGCTGGTTCATTCTAGTCTGGCTGTTTTTTTATTAAGCCCAAGGAATAAATTATCACAAGAACCGCTGATTACTACACCGTATCCTGTAGAAATTCTGCGCTTTTTTCCCTACCCGAGCCAATGTGTGTATAGAAAATATACGTTCGGCGCTTTCGGCTATAGATATTGACAATTTTAATCATAAAAAAGTGTGCTTGTGAGAAAATATAGATGGAAATGCATCTACTTTTAAGCTCAACAAGGCCAGTGCACAAAGGGAAATTTTGATGCGTTATAGACAACTTTAAAAAAAATGGGAATTATTTTCAATTATTTTATGAGAAGAAAGAAAGCTTTTAGATGTTCTGTAAATCTGGTGCGGTGTTAGGAAGGAGAGAAGAATGGATGGGATGACAGAAAATGCTGCACAGCTGAACAGCATGAGATAGGAATATATCAATTGTAAACGGGTTTTACAACACTGTCACAGTTGATCAAATCTGCAAAGTCAGCTCCGTTGAAAACATCCAACCATAGACTCACAACTGAGAAATGCTACAATCATCGCGAGAGAGTCATAAATTATCGCTGCTTTTTAAAAATGGGAGGGCAGTGTATATTATACACTGGTAGTAAAAAAAAAAAAAAGTAAAGTACCCACGTCATATACTCAAAACCCGCAAGTGGATATCAAAATAGAAGGAATAGACCTGGAAACAGTTCAGAACTACATTGGATATACTATAACCAGTGATGGAAAATGTACAACTGAAATAAACAAAAGAATAGGAATGGCTAAAAGTAATTTTAATGCCATGAAAAATATACTAACATCAAAACAAATAACACCAGGGTTAAAACTAAGAATAGCAAAATGTTACATCTTCTCAATATTCCTAAATGGTGCAGAAACATGGACATTAGACAAGAAAACAGAACAGAGAATTGAAGTCTTTGAAATGTGGATATATAGAAGAATAGGTAGAATTGGATGCAAGGAAAAGAAAACAAACGATGAAGTCTTAAAACAACTAAAAATGAAAAGAGAACTACTAAGCACAATTCAAACAAGACAAATGCGATTTTTGGGCCATGTTAAAAGACACAATAGCCTGCTAAAAGTAATCCTGGAAGGGGGAAATACAAGGTAAAAGTAGCAGAGGCAAACCAAGACTAACATGGACGAGTAACATCAAAAGATGGACAAATCAGCCTATGACAACCTGCACCATCAAAGCAAGAGACATAGCGGAATAGCGCTCCATGGTAGCCACCCTTCGTTGCGGAGACGGCACTCGATGATGATAATGACCCTCGTCACGACAAGTGACGTATAGGGAATATGGTGTTAGTGACCATACGTTTTACAGACCTTCAGCACATGATTTTTGGTGTAATGTGGTCGATATTACGCCCGAACTTTTTACTTTCCCAGAAAAAATCCGATACCCATTAAAGGCTGGGTGAACCGGAGGCCGTCGGTTGGGATCGAACCCTATCTCCTGTCCTTTGTAGTCCACTTTACTAACCACTGAGCTATTGCGGCTCCCATTATACACTGGTACTTTAGTTGATTTGTACCGTTATGTTTTGCCACAAATATGAAATTCACAAGCAAGTTATACATTCAAAGTGATGAGAAGAGGCAGTCAATATCATTAAGAGCGAGGCGTCTTCTAATCGAAGGTTGGATATCATGGATCGCCATTCCGCTGTTTCAGTTGGTGTTTTCATGTTGTTCTCTAACCCACACTCATGAAGACACCACCTTTATTTGCCCGCGACTCTCTGAGTGACAGCTCTTGTGTGGTAAGTGTCTGATCTTATCCCATGTACGTGACCAGTCGAGTTCAAATTCAAACTGTTATGAGTGCTATAATTGTATTTCAATTGCACCAGTTGAATAAATCTTGATTCCAGATAATATAAATTAAGTTGAACACTGAAAATCATTCTACTTCTTTCCTTCCTCACTTGCCTTTCAGCGTCGAGGGGAGACGTAATTTGTGGCCGTTTGCTTTTCTGTTCGCCTCTGCTGCTGTTATGTTTCTTCTATCTATCTATCTATTGACCTTTCGAGCCGTATCCGGCCCTTAGGGCGTAGACCAAGATACACCTTCTCCTATATGATTTTTTTTTTTGTTCTAGCAGTTTTCTTTTAAAGATATTTTATCAAATCTCGCCATCTGTCTCTGTTCTGTGCAAGCAGTTCTATCTCATTGAGGGAGCCGATTCCTGCTGCACTTGCCTCTCTCATCAATGTTCTTCTCAGTGTCTCCCTGGGTCTTCCTCTTTTTCTTTTACCTGTTGTTTCCCATATGAGGGCTTGCTTTGCTATTCGGTTATTATCTCTTCTCATCACATGTCCAACGTTATGTTTCTTAGTGCTTCTAATATTGCGTCACTCCATATTTTTCGTGGTCGTCCTTTGGGCCTGGTGTTTTCACAACGTTTATTGATGTCACTTTGTGCTGTTTTTATCAAGCTGCCACAAGTTTTTATCTGTTTTTCTATATATATTCTATTGGGAAAGGGGGGGGGGGGGAGGAATTGTTATTCCTAGCTTTGCTTTTTCTCAGTTCTTCATTTCTGATCTTGTCTTTCAGGCTGTTTCCTGTCATTCGTCTAGCACACTTCATCTCAGCAGAGGTTATTTTTCTTATCTCATTCTAGTTGATAGTTACTAGAATGCGATATTGCTTCTGTACTCTTTGCAGATGAACATTAAATCATCTCTCATCCTTTGCTACCATACGGACTTTCGCAATGCTTTTATTTGTTTTTCCCTCATTAGGACTTTAAAGATCGAAACGTTATTTTATTTATTTATTTTTTTTTGCATTTATACTTAATATACAATTTATATGCAGTTTTCCCCGCTTTACTTACACCAGTTTTACCAACGCCTAGCGTGATTATAAAGTTAAAAGTAAAGTACCCTCATCACACCAAGTGGCGTATAGGGAAATATGGTGTTAGTGACCATATATTTTACAGACCTTCAGCACATGATTTTTAGGGTAATGTGGTCGGTATTACGCTCGTGCTGCTATACTTTCCCAGAAAAAAATCCGGTACCCACTTAGGTAGAAGGATGCTTGCAGGGCTTCCTTGAGGAAATTTTCTGTAGGTGAAAGGAACTGGAAAAATGTGGCTGCGGATCGTAGTACATGGAGAGCAAACATAAAAAATGGCACAGCAACTTCCGAGACAGTGCTGATGTCAAATTCAGAAGAAAAAAGGCACAAGAGAAAGGAGACAAGGCCGGGTACCGCCGGTACACCTTTCTCGTTCTGTGGATGGATCTGTCTGTCCAGGATTGGCAAATTCAGCCATGAGAAAACATGTTCAGTAAAGCAGCACCCAGTATGAGACACTAATGCTTTACCAAACTACTGACTTATCATGATTGCTTGCTATCAACTGTCTATCAAGACGTCAAGGGCCATTATATGTGCTTTACATGCATTTATTTACATTTTGAAAAAAAAAGTAAACAAAACAGCTTGCAGCAATAGAGATAGCTTTTTTTGCGAATCTCTGTCAATGTGAACAGAGTAGTCACTTGTCTCTGTTAAAGTGAATTGAGAGATAAAAGGATGAGAGCAAATGTGGTTCCTGATGTAACTGTTGTAATGAAGACGTGTCAGTATTGGATTATGATCTGTAGTGGGGTGTTACGTCATATTCTTCTTTTTTCCTTCCTCACTTACCATTCAGCGTTGAGGGGCAGATGTGCAGACTTTTGCTCTTCTGTATGCCTCTGCTGCTGTTATGTTTCCTAGTGTTTTTAATATTCCGTCAATCCATCTTTTGCTCTTCTGTTGGCCTCTGCTGCTGCTCTTATGTTTCCTAGTGTTTTTAATATTCCGTCAATCCATCTTTTGCTCTTCTCTTGGCCTCTGCTGCTGCTGTTATGTTTCCTAGTGTTTTTAATATTCCGTCAATCCATCTTTTGCTCTTCTCTTGGCCTCTGCTGCTGCTCTTATGTTTCCTAGTGTTTGTAATATTCCGTCAATCAATCTTTTTCGTGGACTCTTGTGTCTGTTGTTCTTGTATGGTTTATTAGAAGCTAATTGTCTTGGGAGCTCTTAAAAACAATCGACATTTTTCGGGCACATCATGAGAAGAGGAAAGTTGGAATACTTGGTTACAACTGGCAAAATAAAAGGAAAGAGAGATCGCGGGTGACAAAGAGAGAAAATATTGGATAGCTTGGTGTCATGGCATGGAAAACAGTCAACAACAGAACTGATACGATGCACTGTAGATAGGAAGATTATGGAGGGACATGATCGCCTACGCCAACCGGTATGGCACATGATGATGATGAATTGTGTTGTGTTTCTGCCTTATCACATGGCTAAACCATTTAATTTGTTTTTTTTAAAATTATTTATGCATCCAATGGTGAGGATTAATCACAGCTTCTTTCCCAGTACTTAATCTCTGATCGTACTGAAGTATAAAAAAAAACAATTTTCACGGAATTTCCCCACTTCTGGGATCTACCGTGGTAACTTGTAGGATCGGCGAATAAACTCTGCTCCTCCTGTGTAGTTTCCGGGATGTTTGCGGTTCGAGTTTTTATTTCACTTTCTTCAGAAACTAAAAACGTGACCCTTATAACGACGAATCATTTGTGCAATTATCGTCAAAATATGGCGTCATCTTCGTTTTTTGCTCCCCTTACTCAAAGATTACCGCAACGTTAGCTATTTTGAGTTGCCATAGAAATAATAAAGAAGCGCTTGTCTTACAGACAACGTCCATCAGTTCAGTTTTAAAAAAAAGGTATTATTTGTTGCCTGACAGAATAATGACAACATTGCCTATTGATTTCTTGACGGCCTTTGTGTCAGGTAGGATCTAATACCATTTCTATGGTACGTGTACAAGATTAAACTGCTGGCAGTTTAAAACCAACAGAAATAAGCAAAAGAATAGGTATGGCTAAAAGTAATTTTAATGTCATGAAAAATATACTAACATCAAAACAAATAACACCATGACTAAAGCTAAGAATAGCAAAATGTTATATCTTCTCAACATTCCTATATGGTGCAGAAACATGGACATTAGACAAGAAAACAGAACAGAGAATTTGAGTCTTTGAAATGTGGATATATAGAAGAATAGGTAGAATTAGATGGAAAGAAAAGAAAACAAACGATGAAATCTCAAAACTAACTAAAAATGAAAAGAGAACTACTGAAACACAATTCAAATAAAACAAATGCGATTTTTGGGTCATGTTAAAAGACACAACAGCCTACTAAATGTAATCCGGGAGGGGAAAATGCAAGGTAAAAGAAGCAGAGGCGGATCAAGACTAACATGGACGAGTAACATCAAAAGATGGACAAATCAGCCTATGACAACCTACACTATCAAAGCAAGAGACAGTAGAATGGCGCCCCATAGTAGCCAACCTTCTTTGGGGAGATGGCACTCGATGATGATGATGAGTTTAAAACCAAGAAAATGCTTCCGTTGATAATTTCACTGGTTGAGCCGGTTGTTTATAGACCACAGCTGCTTGTTATCGATACTTTTGTTGTGCTCATTTATTTATTTTTTTTTTCAGAAATATAAAATGTATTGCCGTCTTCTATTGTGCATTGATTCTGTAGCACATTGATTTTGTAGTACATTGATTCTGTAGCACATTGATTCTGTAGTACATTGATTCTGTAGTACATTGATTCTGTAGTACATTGATTCTGTAGTACATTGATTCTGTAGCACATTGATTCTGTAGCACAGTGATTCTGTAGCATATTGATTCTGTAGTACATTGATTCTGTAGTACATTGATTCTGTAGTACATTGATTCTGTAGCACATTGATTCTGTAGCACAGTGATTCTGTAGCACAGTTATTCTGTAGCATATTCATTCTGTAGCACATTGAGTTAGTTATGTCACGCATTGTGAAGGCATTTCTGATTAAACATTTAATAGGGCGCAATAGAAGGTAACAGCAAATATACACACTTGATTACATAGTTATGGTTATGATTATTTTCTATTTAAATATACTCAAGACGCAAATTAATTATATTAGTAAAACAATATTTAATGCATTGTTCCGCAAAATGAAATCACTTCCTTAAAATTTGAATAAAGAAATCACTGAAATATGAATAATGGAATCCTAGAAATAAGAATAATGAAATTCCTAAAATATGAATGTAGAAATCCCTAAAATATGAATAAAAAATCCCTAAAATATGAATAATGAAATCCTTAAAATATGAATAATGAAATCCATAAAATATAAACAATGAAATCCCTAAAATATAAATTAATGAAATCCCTAAAATATAAATAATGAAATCCCTAAAATATAAATAATGAAATCCCTAAAATATGAATAATGAAATCCCTAAGATATGAATAATGAAATCCCTAAAATGTGAATAATGAAATCCCTAAGATATGAATAATGAAATCCCTAAAATAAGAATAATGAAATCCCTAAAATATGAATAACGAAATCCCTAAAATATGAAAAAATAAAATCCCTAAAATATGAATTTAAAGCATGAACGACATTTGCCAGGGTGTGGACAACCACGCACAGAAATAAGGCAACATTTCGAAAGTTGCAACTAAAAAATGGAACTTAAAGATTAAAACAAACGGTAGGGAGACACAAGCTGAAATGGGTTTTCACATGTCAATATTATCCTAGGGCGGATTCATAAGGATATTTTAGTGGATAGCATCTATCTATTGACATATAACATCTATCTATTGACATATCGAGCAGTAACTGACCCATAAGGCTTAGATCAAGATACTCCTTCTCATATCTGAATTTTTGTTCTAGCAGTTTTCAACTCTTTTAAAGATATTTTATCAAATCTCGCCATTTGTCTCTGTTCTGTGCAAGCAGCTCTATCTCATTGAGGGAGCCGATTCCTGCTGCTCTTGCCTCTCTCATCAATGTTCTTCTCAGTGTCTCTCTGGGTCTTCCTCTTTTTCTCTTGCCTGTTGTTTGCCACATGAGGGCTTGCTTTGTTATTCGGTTATTATCTCTTCTCATCACATGTCCAACATATGACCATCGTCTTTTCTTTATTACTGAAGATATTAGTGGTTGATTGGCGATTTCTCTAATTTCCTCGGTTGTTTTGAATTTGTTCCATTCTATACCAAGTATTTTCCTTAGACATTTATTTTCAAATGCGTTCAACTTTGTTTCTATGTCTCTTGTTGTTTTCCAGCTTTCACATGCATACGTGAGGATTGATAGTACATTTGATTTGAGTAGCCTAAGTTTTGTGTTTGTGCTGATAAGTTTTGATTTCCACAACTTTGCAAGGCTTATGAAAGACATTGCTGCTTTAGCTATTCTGATTCTAATTTCTTTGCTTGTATCCCCTTCTCGACCAATGTGACTTCCAAGATAGATAAAGTGATCGATCTCTTCCACTGGTTTCCATGTATATTTTGTCGTCTGTTGGAATTAAGCTTTTCATGACTTTAGTCTTTTCATGATTGATCTCAAGCCCAACTTTGCTGGCTATTGGTGATAGTTCATTTGTGTTTTCCTGCATCGTTTTTATCTGACTGCTGATGAGAACTATGTCATCAGCAAAGTCGAGGTCCTCCAAATGGTCTCCTTGTATCCATTCGATGCCTTTATTACCAGTGCAGCATTTCTTCATTATGAAGTCCATAACAATTCCAAATAACAAGGGCGATAAAATACATCCTTGTTTAACCCCAGTTTCTATTGGGAAACATTCACTCAGTCCTTCCTCTGTTCGAACTGCACAAATGTAACCATCATACATGTCTTTAATGATATGTACAATATAGTAGTACATTGGATAACATTCCAGAGGTAGAAAAAAAGTGTAAATAATAGACTAATAATAACGTTAGGGTTGACAAGAAAAACAATTAAAGTAACCCCGTCAAGCTTCTAGTGTGTCATTTCATCTTTTTGCTGGGGGGGGGGGGGGGGGGGGGGAATAAGACCATTTCAACAACTTTCAGAGAGTTACCTTTCTATTTTGAAAATTATAAAATTAAGTTGAAGCTAAAAGAAAGTACTTCAATATGAATTGCTTATGTTGGAGAGTTCTAAAGTTGAAGCTAAAAGAAAGTACTTCAATATGAATTGCTTATGTTGGAGAGTTGTAAAGATGAAGCTAAAAGAAAGTACTTCAATATGAATTGCTTATGTTGGAGAGTTGTAAAGATGAAGCTAAAAGAAAGTACTTCAATATGAATTGCTTATGTTGGAGAGTTGTAAAGTTGAAGCTAAAAGAAATTACTTCAATATGAATTGCTTATGTTGGAGAGTTGTAAAGTTGAAGCTAAAAGAAAATACTTAAATATGAATTGCTTATGTTGGAGAGTTGTAAAGTTGAAGCTAAAAGAAAGTACTTCAATATGAATTGCTTATGTTGGAGAGTTGTAAAGTTGAAGCTAAAAGAAAGTACTTCAATATGAATTGCTTATGTTGGAGAGTTGTAAAGTTGAAGCTAAAAGAAAGTACTTCAATATGAATTGCTTATGTTAGAGAGTTGTAAAGTTGAAGCTAAAAGAAAGTACTTCAATATGAATTGCTTATGTTGCAGGGCTGCATAAAACGTCGCACCGATTATTTTTTCTTCTTCTATTGCTAAAGCCCATATTTAATCAACGTTGCGTCATGTCTTGCAAAAATACCCAAGCAATGTCCCTCAAATTAATCATGAAAATGAACAAATGAACTAAGGAAATAGTGTGTTACTTCTGAACATAATTCACATTATGAAACGTTGGCATCTGTGACACGCTATTTGTTAGGTTGAGGTACATGGCAGCATTTTTGTATGAATGCTACGTGGTTTTGTTGTTGGCACGACAAACTACAGCCTCAACCACAAGTATAAGACGAAGAATGGGAGAATATTCAAGACATATTACACTTATTTGTCAAATATAAGAAGGACATGCGAGTACACTCTGTGTTCTGTATAGTATAGTAGCCTCCGTTAGTCATAGTTGACTGGATTTTTCAGCGCCCCTAGAAAAGTTATTTTTTCTTTCTTTCGTCGTGTATTCTCTTTCTCTATGAATCTGTCTGCTTCTTGCTTGAGGTGAACCTTTAGAGTGTGTTCTCTATTAAAATAATATTAAATGTTAACATTCTTATTACTTTTACACTCGAATACAGTGCAAGACATTTATTACTAAAATGTCACATTGGGATGCAAGAAAACAGTCTTCATTTGTATTTACAAATAAATTAGGAAACGACGAAATGTTATTGTTGAGCGTTCTTCAAGACGTTGAACTTTCGTTAAGAATTGCAGCTTGTGTAAGAAAGTGATTTTAATGGTCTTTAAATGTAACGCAGATCAATAATAAGTAGACTCTTACATCATTGCCGAGATAGCTCAGTAGTTAGTGAACAAACTAGGTATTTGTTTTTATATAATATTATTTGCTAGTTTGCACCTGATAAAGGCTTTGTCGAAACGTCATAGTTTATCTTGTCGCTCTAGAGATTTAGCTGCTTAATACCATTTTGTAAGCCGCGATAGCTCAGTGGTTAGTGAACTGGGCTACAAAAGCACAAGAGGTAGGGTTCGATTCCAACCCACGGCTTCCGGGTTCACCTAACCTTAAATGGCTACCGGATTTTTTTTTCTGGGAAAGTAAAGCGGCACGGGCGTCATATCGACCTAGCTACCCCAAAAGTCATGTGCTGAAGGTCTGTAAAATGTATGGTCACTAACACTATATTCCCTATACGCCACTTGGCGTGACCTGGTACTTTACTTTTTTTTTTTCTTACATCATTGAACATTATTTACAACAATGTGTATTATTCAGACATTTTAAAAAAAAACCACCATACAGCTGTTCTTGATAAATGTAACAGCTGTCTAAAGCTGTTGGTTCTGAAACACGACAAGCTGTCGAGAACGCAGGTTCAAACACAGATCACCAGAAACAGATCACTCCGTTTCAAACTCCATCAATTGCCGGAATTAATAAGGAAATACGGACATGACTAAATCCATTCGCCACGTCCCTAGAAATTGTAATTGCTTTCCCTGCCGTTTGTTAAGTGTTCTGACCTTTCTTCTGATTATTTTGTGAAATGATAAACAACCAACATGAAAGCGGCAAAAATCTAGTTGAAGTTCGCATGCAGCATGTCTCACCACATGACGTAATTCATATAGCAATATTAAACCGCTTTCCGAAATCATCAAGCGAAGAGATCAATGGAAGTGACGAAAGTTCGGTTTTGCAGATTAGAATTAATAATCCGAGTGACATGTAAAGACTAATGAAGATGCTGTGAGAGACGGCGGTTTATGGAAGAAAAGGGAGTCATCGTTTGGTGGCCGTGTTAAGGACAAGATGGGATTTGTAGAGAAAGCGAAAACAGATAAAATTGATGACCATTTAATTTTTACACAAGCTCGTTCAGACCCCATTAGAGATGTGAATGGATGCGGTTTATCATTAATATCACGGATGTTTAATCTTGTCAACTTTTTTGCGATGTAATGTAAAGGTAGTCACTTAACATTTTGTATCGATTTGAAGTGTTTTCACTCCACAATGCCAACCGCAAAATTTAAAAACGAGAATGATAGTTTTTAAAATGTTGCAAAGTTGATCCCTTCTCACTGTAATCTTTCTGGAAACGATGAGACAAACAAGTTAGTAAATTTAGGTGGTAAATTACATCAGCTAGATAAAGTGCAACTTATGAGGAATTAAAGAAGTTTGTCAGGAATAAATATAAGAACAAATAGAATATAGAACACCAGGACTACCAGAAAAAAATATGTCTACTACCAACTCAACAGGAAGCCGCCGTAGCTCAGTGGTTAGTGAACTGGACTATAAAGCACAAGAGGTAGGGTTCGATCCCAACCGACGGCTTCTGTGTTCACCCAGCCTTTCATGGGTTCCGGATTTTTTTCTGGGAAAGTAAAGCGGCACGGGCGTAATACCGACCACATTACCACAAAAATCATGTACTGAAGGTCTGTACAGTTTATGGTCACTAACACCATATTCCCTATACGCCACTTGGCGTGTAGGGGGCATTTTACATTTTTTTACTAGCTCAACAGTAAAGAACAATTAACAATTTTTACACTCCGGAAAGGGCACCCACACGAGATTGAAGCAGCCACAAGAGATTGAAGCACCCACAAGAGATTGAAGCAGCCACAAGAGATTGAAGCACCCACAAGAGATTGAAGCAGCCACAAGAGATTGAAGCAGCCACAAGAGATTGAAGCAGCCACAAGAGATTGAAGCACCCACAAGAGATTGAAGCAGCCACAAGAGATTGAAGCACCCACAAGAGATTGAAGCACCCACAAGAGATTGAAGCACCCACAAGAGATTGAAGCAGCCACAAGAGATTCAAGCAGCCACAAGAGATTGAAGCACCCACACGAGATTTAAACACCCACACGAGATTGAAGCAGCCACAAGAGATTGAAGCAGCCACAAGAGATTGAAGCAGCCACAAGAGATTGAAGCAGCCACAAGAGATTGAAGCAGCCACAAGAGATTGAAGCACCCACAAGAGATTGAAGCAGCCACAAGAGATTGAAGCAGCCACAAGAGATTGAAGCACCCACAAGAGATTGAAGCAGCCACAAGAGATTGAAGCACCCACAAGAGATTGAAACAGCCACAAGAGAATGAAGCAGCCACAACAGATTGAAGCACCCACAAGAGATTGAAGCACCCACACGAGATTGAAGCAGCTACAAGAGATTGAAGCACCCACAAGAGATTGAAGCAGCCACAAGAGATTGAAGCAGCACCTTTTCAAGACCATGAGTATAATAATCTCATTTAAATGTGACTTTAGCACAAACAAAATGACTGTTGAATATCTGCTATAATCAGGCCCATTCTATGATGAGCAGTACAGGCTTTTGTGGCCACCATCGGTGCTATTCCGTGACATGCTGTGTGGTGATGTCATCAGCCTTGAGCTGGCGAACTCTTTTTTCGAACTTGACGGCTAGAGATGTACGTAGTAGAGGAAGAACGTGTAACTGTTTGCCAACGGTCTGGTGTTGAGCTGAGTACAGTAGCCAAATATATATTTCTGGTCCACAAACAATACGGACAATAACACTATATATACCCTGTATACAACACTCAAGGTGTGGCCACCTTCACTCGAGGTGTGGCCGCCTACACTCTAGGTGTGGCCACCTACACTCGAGGTGTGGCCGCCTACACTCGAGGTGTGGTCACCTACACTCGAGGTGTGGCCGCCTACACTCGAGGTGTGGCCACCTACACTCGAGGTGTGGCCACCTACACTCGAGGTGTGGCCACCTACACTCGAGGTGTGGCCACCTACATTCGAGGTGTGGCCACCTACACTCGAGGTGTGGCCACCTACACTCGAGGTGTGGCCACCTACACTCGAGGTGTGGCCACCTTCACTCGAGATGTGGCCACCTACACTCGAGATGTGGTCACCTAAACTCGAGATGTGGCCACCTAAACTCGAGATGTGGCCACCTACACTCAAGATGTGGCCACCTAAACTCGAGATGTGGCCACCTTCACTCGAGATGTGGCCACCTAAACTCGAGATGTGGCCACCTAAACTCGAGATGTGGCCACCTTCACTCGAGATGTGGCCACCTTCACTCGAGATGTGGCCACCTAAACTCGAGATGTGGCCACCTAAACTCGAGATGTGGCCACCTTCACTCGAGATGTGGCCACCTTCACTCGAGATGTGGCCACCTAAACTCGAGATGTGGCCACCTAAACTCGAGATGTGGCCACCTTCACTCGAGATGTGGCCACCTTCACTCGAGATGTGGTCACCTAAACTCGAGATGTGGCCACCTAAACTCGAGATGTGGCCACCTAAACTCGAGATGTGGCCACCTAAACTCGAGATGTGGCCACCTTCACTCGAGATGTGGCCACCTTCACTCGAGATGTGGCCACCTAAACTCGAGATGTGGCCACCTTCACTCGAGATGTGGCCACCTAAACTCGAGATGTGGCCACCTAAACTCGAGATGTGGCCACCTTCACTCGAGATGTGGCCACCTTCACTCGAGATGTGGCCACCTAAACTCGAGATGTGGCCACCTAAACTCGAGATGTGGCCACCTTCACTCGAGATGTGGCCACCTAAACTCGAGATGTGGCCATCTAAACTCGAGATGTGGCCACCTACACTCGAGGTGTGGCCACCTTCACTCGAAGTGTGGCCACCTACACTCGAGATGTAGCCACCTACACTCGAGATGTGGCCACCTACACACGAGACGTTTCATTCTCTTTTAATTGCATTCCCTAACACTGTAGCACATGCCCACCTCTATAGCCAACTGTTTCGTCAGAAAGCGGGGGGAAAAAACACACACACTATTATGTCGTTTTCTCAGCACGAAAACTCCAATAAAATCTTGTTAAAACATCGGACAACTATCACCACTGCTGTCCAACAAGACAATAAAACTAGAAGCAAAACGGGCACTCTACAAAAAAACTTCACTCTAGCATTCTGCTTGCAATGCTAAACATGGACTCTAGCCTCAAGAACAACAAGAAAAATAAACACTTAAAAAAAGTAAAGAGCTCCGTCACGCCAAGTGGCGTATAGAGAATATGGTGTTAGTGGACATGAATTTTACAGACCTTCAGCACATGATTTTTGAGGTAATGTGGTTGGTATTACGCCCGTGCCGCTTTACTTTCCCAGAAAAAAAATCCGGTACTCATTAAAGGCTGGGTGAACTGGAAGCCGTCGGTTGGGATCGAACCCTACCTCTTGTCCTTTGTAGTCCAGTTCACTGACCACTGAGTTATCGCGGCTGTCCAGAAAAATAACCAGTACCGAGATTAAATTTATTAGAGGCAGGATAGGAATCAGTCTGAGAGACAAAAACATAAATGAAGACCTGAGAAAAGAAAGCTTTAAACAATTTCCTTTAATTTAATACATTAAAAAAACAACAACAGATAAAATAATTTGGCCACGTGATAAGAGAGAAATATCAAAATACAGGGAGCCTTTAATAAACCTTGTGAGAACACCAGACTCAAGGATCGACCACGAAAAAGATGGATTGAAGGAATGTTAGAAACACTAGAAAACATAACAACTGAAACAAATCTTGTTCCACAATTTTGTAAACGATTTTTGTCTTTGTTTACTGCATAATGAATTAGCTAACCCCATTCCTACAACATACGACGTCATCATATAGTTTAACTATTTACTCCTCTTTTGCCCTGGTCAACACTCAGAAAGAGGGATATAAACCTCGTGTGACTGTTTCTAAATAAACGAGTCCTCCGCGAAAGAAAATTCTAGCAGATTTATTTTACAGGCAACAATACTGGGAGGGAGCATTTATTGTGCTCATGTAGGGAGGACTTATTGAAGTCACTCAATAAGCGGTTTTAGATGATTGTATACCAACTGTTTACATTCTGAAACTATGCGGGTCATTAAATTTATTTAAACGGGCTGTGTAACTATCGAGCTACTGTATCCCTGTCTTGTGATGAGTGAGATTTGTGTAAAATTTGAAGAAAAAAAAAAGTGTGTTCTTGTTTTGTTCTTTATCTGGTTTTGCCTTTCACCGTCGAAGGAGAATCTGCGTCACTAAGACAATGCTCTTCGGTTCACTTCAAATGTGCTGTTTTCTGTGGCATTAGTTATTTTGCTTGTCCGTCCTTTCTATGACTTCTGTTTTCGCATCTGGCTTCTACTGTTCTCTGGGGATAACCGCGTGATATCACATCCAAAACATTTAATTGTTTTTATTCTGCATGAAGCCCAGGACTGCTGTTCTGCCATTCTTGTACTTATTTCTTCACATTACCCATTGTATCCTATATCTTCACATTACCCATTGTATCCTATATCTTCGCATTACCCATTGTATCCTATATCTTCACATTGCCCATTGTATCCTATATCTTCACATTACCCATTGTATCCTACATCTTCACATTACCCATTGTATCCTATATCTTCACATTACCCATTGTATCCTATATCTTCACATTACCCATTGTATCCTATGTCTTCACATTACCCATTGTATCCTATATCTTCACATTAATTGTTATTCTAAAAATATCTGTAGTGTATCAGAAATGTAGTCAAAGTTATAAAAAAAAAATATTGTGAAACTTTACTCAAAAGTAAACATGTAAAAATTACGAGCGCCCCCCCCCCCATATTTGTGAATGTTGATAATCTATGACTGTGTATGATGATGGCAGTGATGATGATGGCAGTGATGATGATGGCAGTGATGATGACGGCAGTGATGATGGCCGTGATGATGATGGCTATGATGATGCTCCATAAATAATACACAATCAGCCTACAGATTTATACCAACGACCATTTCCAAATGGCGCCATGCGGCGATCACGTGTTCGCATATCGCTGATTGAGCATGTGATCGTGTAAGTTATCCGTCGCGAGCTACAGCGAACACAGATCGGGAATACAAAGGACTCAAATAACAACTAGCATACCATACATAATTCTGTTTGATCGTGGCCTGGCTAGTTCAGCTAGGGGTGTCTCTACTCCATGTCATTGCTGCCGACCGCTGAGGTTTTGTTAATGTAATTTTTTTATTGCCTTTATTATTATTGGTAGTGTTGTTGTTACTTCTACTTCCTTCTTGTATTATGCAGATGTATTGTTTGTTACTGTTATTGTAATATTCGGTCAAAGCCCGTTGTCTACAAAACAATCTTCATCCCAATGTTGTGTTCCTAAAGCCAGGCATGGTGGTAGAGCAAGAACAATAAGACAACCACTATGAAGACGAAACGTGTTAGACGTATGATATGGCCAGGCTTGAGAAATAAGATTACAGAATGTAGAACTGAGGGAGAAGCTATGAACAATTTCTGCCATTGAATCATCATCATTGAGTGCCGTCTCCGCATCGAACGAAGGTTGGCTACCATGGAGCACCATTCCACTCAGTCTCTTGCTTTGATGGTGCAGATTGTTATAGATTGACTTACCCATCTTTTGATGTTACTCGTCCATGTTAGTCTTGGTCTGCCTCTGCCTCTTTTACCTTGTATTTTCCCTTCCAATATTACTTTCATTACGCTGTTGTGTCTTTTAACATACCTCAAAAATTTCATTTGTCTTGTTTTAATTGTGTTTAGTAGTTCTCTTTTCATTTTTAGTTGTTTTAAAACTTCATCGTTTAATTTTCTTTTCTTTCCATCCAATTCTACCTATTCTTCTATAAATCCACATTTCAAAGGCTTCAATTTTCTTTTCTGTTTTCTTGTCTAATATCCGTGGTTCTGCACCATAAAGGAATATTGAGTAGATGTAGCATTTTGCTATTCATAGTTATAGCCCTGGTGTTATTTGTTTTGATGTTAGTATATTTTTCATGGCATTAAAATTATTTTTTGCCATACCTCTTCTTTTGTTTATTTCAGAGCCATACCTCTTCTTTTGTTTATTTCAGTTGTACATTTTCTATCATTGGTTATAGTGTGTCCCATGTAGTTGTAGTTTTGAACTGTCTCCAGATGTATTCCTTCAACTTTGATATTTAATTGTAGGTTTTGAGAATTTTCTTTGTTCCATTGAATACATAAAGAAACAAAAGATAAAATTGTTTGGTCGCGTCATAAGTCTAAAACACAACGCAACGAGTCTTTAATAAACGTTACGAAAACTAGAGTGACCCAAAACGAGACCACGAAAAAGATGGATTGATGGAATTTCAGAAAGACCATATAACCTAACAGCGGGAGGAGCCTACAAAATAATAAAGAACCACAAACTGTGTCTTCCCTCGGCGCTGAAAGGCAAATAAGGAGGGATAGAGTTCCATGCCGATTGGCGTAGGCGATCATGTCCTTCCACAATCTTCTATCCACAGTGCATCGTATCAGTTCTGTTGTTGACTATTTTCTATGCCATGAGACAAAGTTATCTAGTGTTTTCTCGCTTTGTCGACCGCGATCTTTCTTTCCCTGTATTTTGCCAGCTGTAGCCATATATTCCAACTTTCCTTTTCTCATGATGGACCCGAAGAATGTTGTTTCTTTTTGATGTTTTTTTTAGCAGTTCCCTTTTTGAGCAGCCTCTTTGAGAATTTCCAGGTTGATCTTTTTAGCGTCCAGAGAACTTTCAGCATTCTTCTGAGTAATCCCATCTCTGTGGCCTCTAATCGTCTATTCATTTGTTCATGTTTTTATTTTGTTTGTTTACTGTACATGATTCTTTTTCATAGGTTAGAAAATACCATGTATACCATAAACGATTCTGGGCTAAAATTTCAATAGAACAAAAAAGTTAATTATTCTAGAAGCAGGTCAGATTGCACCTGAAATAATGCGATTTGGAAATATGCTTTCTAAATAAGTGTTGTTGCGGCTGTGTGTGTTGTAGCCCCCATCCAGCTAAAACAAGGTTTCTTTAATTTCCCGCTCAGTAAGGTGATCTATGGTTCCAGGATTAAAGTACGGTAACTTTCTGAGTTGACTGTTGCATTGACAAATATGGACCCAACTATCGTATACGACTTATGACGCACAACACTCTGACTTTATAATAGGAAAGAGGCATTTGATGTTATTGTGAGAGTTTTCACTGATCCATACACGATTGTTCTGACTGATGGCGTAACCAGAGAGATGAAACTATGCCTCATCAGTGAAGAAAGTCACGTCAAGGACTCCATCACCTTGTTCAGTAATAAGATTCTGAAACCACATGCAGTAGTTCAGTCAGGATTGACAATCTCTGTCATGGAGTTGAGACGATTCAGTTCATCTGTAAGGACGAAAGTACAGCTTACTCTTCAGAACCGTGTGGACGGTACTCGCTGGTCAATTTGCCTGTTGAAACAACAACCTTAAAGATTTATTAGGGCTCTTTGTTATTCTGGTCTGCATATCAAGCACTGTGTCTTCTGAGGTTGAAGGTCTTCAAGATCGGTATGAATCTACCACACTATCCGTAGCACGAAACTTGTCAATTAAAGTCATAACCTCATTCCGGTGGGGTACTTGTTAGTCTGCAAATTTCAGCACGAACTGTTGAATTACTTATTCTGTATTTTTGTTATCATTACGGAAGACATGTTAAAAAAAAATATCCAGATTTCATTGTATAACACCATTTACTTTATATATATATATATATATATATATATATATATATATATATATATATATATATATATGTATATATATATGAGCCGCGATAGCTCTGTGGTTAGTGAACTGGACTACAAAGGACAACGAGGTAGGGTTCGATTCCAAGCGACGGCTTCCATGTTCACCCAGCCTTTAAAGGGTACCGGATTTTTTTCTGGGAAAGTAGAGCAGCACAGGCGTAATACCGACCATATTACCCCAAAAATCATGTGCTGAAGGTCTGTAAAATTTATTATCACTAACACCATATTCCCTATACGCCACTTGGCGTGACGGGGCTACTTTACTTTATATATATGACATGAGAATAAAGGCCGCGTATCCTGAGCAGTCGCCTCGATGTGATCGGGTATTGAGTATGTATTTCACTCCCGATAGAAAAGCACTTGATCCTACTTGACCCTACAGGGATTCGAACTTGCTATCAACTGGTTTGTAGCAGAGCAAGTTATCGATTCGGCCACCTGATATGTAATATTTCTAATAATAAATACATTACGTAACAATCACATCATACACAAATAAACCATCAAGACGGTTATTTCATAATGATATTAATAACGAGCTTTTCTTTTGTTCATAGCTTATCTAAAAAGTTGTTTTTACTCATTTTAGCCGCCCTTAGCCAGTTGTATTCTCAGTAATTATTTTTTTTAAAACTATATGGACAGTAGACATAAAAATGAAAAGACGATTAGAGGCCACAGAGATGGGATTTCTCAGAAGAATGTTGAAAGTTCCCTGGACAGCTAAAAAGACCAATGAGGAAGTTCTCAAAGAGGCCAACACAGAAAGGGAACTGCTAAAAAACATCAGATAGAAACAATCAACATTTTTTTTGGCACATCATGAGAAGAGGAAAGTTTGAATACTTGGTTACAACTGGCAAAATAAAAGGAAAGAGAGATCGCGGACAACAAAGAGAGAAAATACTGGATAGCTTGGTGTCATGGCATGGAAAACAGTCAACAACAGAATTGATACGGCGTAGATAGAAGATTGTGGAAGGACATGATCACTTATACCAAGCGGTATGACACATCATGATGATGATAGCCAGTGGCATTCTCAGTATTCACTTTTTTTATTTAAACTATACATCTGCTGCGTCCAAAAACGATAGGTTCCCCTGATCCAGTTGTTGAGATTCACTACGATATGTCAGGACAAGCTGCACATAAAGCATTGAACACAGCTGTATGCCACTGATGCTTTACTTAATTTAGTCAAATGTGTTCAACTGGAGGTGTAAAATGCATATGTTTCTTCTATTAAACATTTCCGTTGATTAGGATCAACTATCTGTTCAAAACGTAAGCATGTAAAGAGCCCCCGTCACGCCAAGTGGCGTATAGGGAATATGGTGTTAGTGACCACAAATTTGACAAACCTTCGGCACATGATTTTTGGGGTAATATGGTCGGTATTACGCCCGTGCCGCCTTACTTTCCCAGAAAAAAATCCGGTACCCATTTAAGGCTGGGTGAACTGGAAGCCGTCCGTTTTGATCGAACCTTACCTCTTGTCCTTTGTAGTACAGTTCACTAACCACTGAGCTATCGTGGCTTCCGTTGTTAAAACGTATTCAATGTTTAATCACACAAGTTTATGTTTCACCCGCTGAACTCTCAAGTTTGCCAATCTTCGATAATTTTGTTACGAGTTTTATTCTGTCCATATATCATCCATACATTAAAATTGACTTTAGCTAAACAAATATACTTTTTGTAGCTAAACAAGTATACGTTTAGTAGCTAAACAAATATACGTTTCGTAGCTAAACAAATATACGTTTTGTAGCTAAACAAATATACGTTTTGTAGATAAACCAATATACGTTTTGTAGCTAAACAAATATGTTTTGTAGCTAAACAAATATACGTATAGTAGATACACCAATATATGTTTTGTAGATAAACCAATATATGTTTTGTAGATAAACCAATATACGTTTCGTTTGTATTGTCACAAATTGAAACACTCTCATAAGATATCAGATTTAAGAATAAGTGGAATGTCCATACATTGGACATCTACATTCTTAAGTGCTGCA
The DNA here is from genome assembly GCA_032433765.1 of Megaustenia siamemsis. Taxonomy (NCBI): domain Eukaryota; kingdom Metazoa; phylum Mollusca; class Gastropoda; order Stylommatophora; family Ariophantidae; genus Megaustenia; species Megaustenia siamemsis. Next base: position 38,651,892 of record JAVIAB010000046.1, read on the forward strand.
ACTTTTATATATAAAAACTAAACTGTCATTTTTATATTAGAACAAACTACTGTGTGAAGAGCTCTCTTTCTTACTGAAGCCTAGCGGTAATGTCTATTTTATTTTTTTAAGAAATGATAGACAGAGCAGAATGGCGCTCCATGGTAGCCAACCTTCATTGCGGAGAGGGCACTCGATGATGATGAAGAAATAATAAAAGCCAGTAAGATAGTCGACTTTTATACAAAGTGACTGTTTCCCGTCGAGTCAGCAACACGGCTACACACACACACACTTGTATAAATCGTTTGTCGGTGGTTCAGTCTTTGCATGCGATATCTAATTTCTTTTTAACTACTCGGCTTGAAAGGTGTCGCTTTGTGGGTCGTGGGTATTCACCGGTTTGTGTTGTGGGTCTCCTGGTTTGACTTCAATAAGCAAATTGTGTTGCTACAGAGAGAGGGAGAGTCTTTTCTTTGTCATGTAATACCATCAACTACCCTACACTTTGGGAAGTTTTTTGTAGCTGGATTTCTATCTCGTTCTTTTTAAAAGCAATGCCTTTATTATAACATTATATACATTCTACAGTGTACAGAAATGTGTAACATATTTTATTGTTATTATACAAATATATGTACATATCGGTGATACCCGATTCGCTCACGCAAAAGCAGCTTTCTAGAAAATTGAGGAAGATGTATACAATCCATTTTTGACAATCGAAACAATAAAAAAGAGTTCTTCAGTGTTATGTAGAGCCAGTCTTAACATATGGATGTGAATCATGAACAATAGGACAAGAAACAAGAAAATCACTGGAGTCTGTAGAAATGTGGTTTTACAGAAGAATGTTGAGAATACCATGGACAGCTAAGAAGAGTAATGAAAACGTTCTGAAAGAGGCCAAAACAAAAAGAGAGCTAATTTCCATTATTAGGAAGAAACAATCACCATTTTTTTGGGCCACGTAATGAGAAGACAACTGCTGGACTTTATTGTAACAACTGGGAAAAATGAGGGACAAAGAGATAGAGAGAAGCAAAGAGAAAAGATAACCACACGGTCTAAGAGGATGGCTTGGCAGAAGGTCAACAAAAGAAATGATAAATAACTGTCGAGATCGAAAGTTGTGGAGAGACATGATCACCTACGCCAGCAGGCCCGGTACATGATGATGGTGTATATATCACATCTGCTTGTTTCCTCAAAGTGGTATTTTGGGCCTAATCCTAAAAAAATGTTATATTTATGAATGAAGATTTTATTATCACATTCCACTCATTCTTGAGATTGATGTTTTGTTGGAGTGGTTAAATTTTTATCATAAACAATGAAAATACTCAAAACCCAGAAATGGATAACAAAATTAATGGAATAGACCTGGAGAAAGTCCAGAGCTACAACTACCTTGGACATACTATAACCAGTGATGGAAAATGTACAACTGAAATAAACAAAAGAATAGGATTGGAAAAAAAAAGTAATGTTAATGCTGTGAAAAATATGCTAACATAAAAAACATAACACCAGGGCTTAAACTAAGAATGGCAGAATGTTATATATTCTCAACATTTCTGTATGATGCAGTAGCATGAGCGTTAGATAAGAAAACAGAAAAGAAAACTGAATCCATTGAAATGTGGATTTACAGAATAGGAAGATTTGATTGACCAGAAAAGAAAAGAAAAGATTAAGTTTTAAAGCAACTAAAAAATGAAAAAAATAACTACTAAACACAATTCAAACAAGACAAATGCGATTTTGGGGGAATATTAAAAGACACAACAGCCTAATAAAAATAATCTTGGAGGGGAAAATGCAAGGTAAAAGAGGCAGAGGCAGACCAAGACTTACATGGACGAGTAACATCAAAAGATGGACAAGTTAGCCTACGACAACCTGCACCATCAAAGCAAGAGACAGCGAAATGGAGCTCCATGATAGCCAACTTCCGATGTAGAGACGGCACTCAATGAATGAAATGTATTGTTCAGATTAGTGGCACTTTAATATAATTATATTGTAATAATTATATTAATATTCCAGCTTCGTTAATTTGTATGTTATTGATGCTTCAGTTCGCTAATGTTTATGAAAAGAAATACTTTACAATTTGATAGATTTGACTCTTTCTGGTGTACAATAATCATAATTTAGTCACAAATATTGTAACAATTTAAGTTATAGCGTCTGTTGTGATCATTTTTAAAGTTCTATAGCAAAATTATAGTGAAGTTACAAGAGAGTGTATTGTAGAGTATGTAGTTATATTGTGTGTGGTAGTACTCTTGTACATGTGCTAGTGTTTATAGTAGACATGTTAATGTGTGTGGTAGTACTCTTGTACACATGCTAATGTTTATAATAGACATGCTAACGTGTGTGGTAGTACTCTTGTACACATGCTAATGTTTATAGTAGGCACATGTTATATGTGTGAGTTGTACTCTGGTGAGCCGCGATAGATCAGTGGTTAGTGAACTGGACTACAAAGGACAAGGGTAGGGTTCGATCCCAACCGACGGCTTCCGGGTTCACCCAGCCTTACATGGGTACCGGATTTTTTTATGGGAAAGTAAAGGAGCACGGGCGTAATACCGACCACATTACCCCAAAAATCATGCGCTGAAGGTCTGTAAAATATAGGGTCACTAATACCATATTTCCCTATACGCCACTTGGCGTGACGGGAGTACTTTACTTTTACTTACTTTGTACTCTAGTACACATGCTAATGTTTATAGTAGACATATATTAATGTGTGTGGCAGTGCCTCGCCTGCAGTGAAGCCATTCCGTTCTAAAAGCAAAGTCAAACGATCCATGTTGTGCAAATTTTCTTAAGTTAATTTGTATTTGTCCATGTTGCTATGATCTCATTGAGGAACAAAACCAACAACACAGTTTGAAGACACTTACAGTTGACAAGATCACGTTTGATAACCGGCCGTACGCTAATCTTAAGGTCTGTTGTTTGATGTGCGACGGGGATAATCTGACGATGAACTGTGTGTCTATATGTTCGGAACTGGAGTCAACAACGATGACCTAACATCATCAGGCGCTATACATTTTTTTTTTAAATACGACGATCATCATTTTCAAGAGGACGTGAACTTCCAGTATATGGTGGATAGGCGGCGGGAACAATTGAAGGCTATGCATGAAAAGTTATCCTTGTTGCAGTTTCCTTATATTCCAAGTCCGGCTTGTTGCAGGAGCTACAGAGTTATTTGCTCTGTGCACACCGTGAGCTGTGTGTCTCATCCGTTTTGATCATGTTTCGATATTCCAATTGTTTACGATGAGTGATGACATCGTATGACAGGGAACCGTTGGCTGTGTTCACTTTCTGCGTGGTTTTGCCTTATGTCTTTTGGCATGTGCTGAGACTGCTACGATGGGGACTACAGTTACCTTTCTTTGTTTGGGAGATGAGATATTAATTCGGATGATTACGCTGGCACGGGCGGTTGAGCAATTATGGATTTTAATTCGTTTGCAGTGATACCGGTGCTTCCATAACCAAATAACCAAATAATGTGTGTGGTATAAGTGCCCTTGTACATATGCTAATGTCTATTATAGTGTAAAGAAGAAATGTAATGAAAGAAAAAACACATCAAATGAGGAAAAATAAGAAAGTAAATAGAATTTCATAATGGACTCATTTTTTAACATGTACTGTTTATTTAAAGTTTAATCCTCAAACTAGTTTGAAGAACATATGAAATAATCATTACCTTTCCTCGGATCGTACTCGTATTTTCTCGGAACCATAAACGAGAGTTATGTTTAGTGAATCTCCCCATAAAATTCACGAAAGACTCCCGTATCATCTGACCCGAGGATGGCAACAGATTCGGGATGCTAGCACCTTTAAAGCTCTTGCCGACAAGAGATATCAAGATAACGTTCCCACAGTTTACGTCAAGACAAAACACAAAGAATCATGGGATGTTTAAGAGTCTAGTTTTATAACCAAAAACCTGATAATTTAGACTTTACACCTGCACACGTTGAAATACCAACGGATTCGTGTTTGAGTGAGCTGCTGTGGGTCGAGATTAGAAAGTTGCTGATGTAGTTTGTTGATGAAATTTTTACGTCATTTGCCCAGGTTGTTGATCAAGAATTTTTGCGTGTTTATTCCAAGTTTGTCGTGTCTTTATCTATTCTTGTAATTTTCATGAATCAGTTGTGTGTGTGCTGTTTGTGGGTGTGTGTGTGTGTATATGTGTATGTGTATGTGTATTTCAAATAGGATTACGGTCTGGTTGGTTTGGAGGTAAGACGCCGGCATCGAGATAGAGAGGTCTATTTGTGATTTCTCTCTGTGGCATCCACCCCTGGTCTCAGCAGCGAGGCCCGGCTTGAAACGTCAACTAGTCATCGACGGAAAAAAATATGAGTACCTCCGAATACGGAGTTATCTGCCTGTGCGGCGAGAGACCCCTGTGCACACGGCTGTTGGTGAAAAATGGATTAACCCGCAAAATTCAGTTCCTAGTCTCTAAGGACTTCGTCAGAGGTAACAAGCTGGCGAACGCAAAAAAATAGGGTTAAAGTTAATTCTGGGGAATTTTTTAAAAAAAAGCAGAAAGAGTGATATATATTACCATTCTAACTATCAATATGTTCCATAACTCCTGCACTTCGACTGACATTGCTGTATGTTAGTACATACTAATGGTCAACATTATTGTCTGTTAAATAATGGTCATTGTTGTCTGTTAAATAATGACCAACATTTGCTGTCTGTTAAATAATGACCAACATTTGCTGTCCAATAAAATCACCCCTCTCCCACTTGTCAATCTACCTATCGACCTTTCGAGCCGTTGTGGGCGACCCTTAGGGCATAGACCCAGATACTATTTCTCTTATCTAAATTTTTACTCTAGCAGTATTCAATCCTTGTAAAGATCTTTTATCAAATCTCGCCATTCGTCTCTATTCTGTGCAAGCAACTCTATCTCATTGAGGGAACCGATTATATTATAACTGTTCCCCTCTTATCTTTTCCACAAATAAATTCCCAAATCCTCTGCAACATAATTTTTCCACATTCAATCCCCAACCCTTTTCTCTTATCATTTACTTATATCCTTCTCTTTTACTTCATTACCCACCTCGCTTCAGAACTCAACCTCTACTCCTCTCCAAAGTAATTTACGACACGCAATTTATTTGTATATTTTGTTCCGCACATGTGCAGTATGACTAGACGAATTCATGTTTTTGCATAATTACGTTACAACTAAACGGAACAGAAAATTGAAGCCTTTGAAATGTGGATTTATAGAAGGATAGGTTGAATTGGATGGAAAGAAAAGAAAACAAACGAAGTTTTAAAACAACTAAAAGTGAAAAGAGAACTACTAAACACAATTAGAACAAGATAACTGAAATTTTTGACACAACAGCCTAATAAAAGTAATATTGGAAGGGAAAATACAAGGTAAAAGAGGCAGAGGTAGTGGAACAGGTTTCGAACACGATACAGTGGTTTTAGCTGCACGGCCACGCCCACCTCCAAGGACATTGTCCCTATTATCAGTATTGTTTTATATTATCAGTATTATATTACCAAGACTAACATGGACGAGCAACATCAAAAGATGGACAAGTCAACCTATGACAATCTGCACCATCAAAGCAAGAGACAGTGGAATGGCGCTCTATGGTAGCCAACCTTCTATGCGGAGACGAAACGACATTGCTGATATAGACAATACTTCGGGCGAACGAAAGATAGATAGATGAGGAGCACGGCACTCAATGATGATGATGACGTTACAATTATATTTATGGCAAGTGTGCTTAAATGAAAAAAAATGAAATATAAAAAACAACAACAAAAAAAAAACAAATCCACAACAATGTTTAATTACTGCTTTGCCCCAGTTATCAAACGGCTAACTGGTCTCCCAGGATGATCTAGCCCCATTACACACTGTTCCTTGTTTGCTGATATTGAAATTTTCTCATTCAGTCAAAACTGCTAGAAAATTCGTAACTCTATGTGTATTGTAATCATACATCAAAGCCTAGAAGCAATATTTGTATTTGTTCTCGCAGTCTCAAAACAAAAAAAAAAAAAAAAAAGACCAAAAAAAAAAAAAAAAAAAAAAAAAAAGCGCGAGGCCACGTATTTAGCATATCGGTAATATTGCTTTATTGTCTTTTTTAAAACAATAGTTTCGGCACAGTTAATTGATTCTATTGTCACTATTGGCTTCTGTTGTCAGTATTTGTATATTATTGTCAATATTGTTATTCTATTGTAAGTAGTAGTACTTTATTGCTATATAGTATTGTTATTTTATTGTCAGTATTGTTAATATTTTGCCATTGTCGGCATTCTGTTGTCAGTATTTTAATGTTATTTGGTTGTCAGTATTATATTGTTATTTGGTTGTCAGTATTATATTGTTATTTGGTTGTCAGTATTATATTGTTATTTGGTTGTCAGTATTATATTGTTATTTGGTTGTCAGTATTATATTGTTATTTGGTTGTCAGTATTATATTGTTATTTGGTTGTCAGTGTTATAATGTTATTTGGTTGTCAGTATTATAATGTTATTTGGTTGTCAGTATTATAATGTTATTTGGTTGTCAGTATTTTAATGTTATTTGGTTGTCAGTATTATAATGTTATTTGGTTGTCAGTATTATATTGTTATTTGGTTGTCAGTATTATAATGTTATTTGGTTGTCAGTATTTTAATGTTATTTGGTTGTCAGTATTATAATGTTATTTGGTTGTCAGTATTTTAATGTTATTTGGTTGTCAGTATTATATTGTTATTTGGTTGTCAGTATTATAATGTTATTTGGTTGTCAGTATTTTAATGTTATTTGGTTGTCAGTATTATATTGTTATTTGGTTGTCAGTATTATAATGTTATTTGGTTGTCAGTATTATAATGTTATTTGGTTGTCAGTATTATATTGTTATTTGGTTGTCAGTATTATAATGTTATTTGTTTCTTTCATTGGTACTGGCATATTATTGTCAACAACAAAAATAAAACAATAAAAACTATCTTTACAACACACATTACCTTTGCTGGTGTATGCCGGAAAAGGGGGGGGGGGGGGGGCCTCACAATAGAACCAGAGGGATAAAGGCCGAGTGGTCAAAGCAGTCGCCACGACGTGTGAGACTCAGGAAGTTGTACTTCACCCCCGATAGAAAAAACCCTTTCTGTTTCTACCTCGGGTTTCGAACACGATACAGTGGTTTTAGCTGCACGGCCACGCCCACCTCAAGGGACATTGTCCCTATTATCAGTATTGTTTTATATTATCAGTATTATTACATTATCAGTATTGGTATAATATTATCAGCACTGTCATTATATTATCAGTATTACAATAATATTATCAGTGCTGTTATTATATTATCAGTATTGTTATTATATTATCAGTATTGGTATATTATCAGTATTATTATTACATTATCAGTATTGTTATTATCTTATCAGCATTGGTATAATATTATCAGTATTGTTATAATATTATCAGTATTGTTATTATAATTTCAGTAATGTTATAATATTATCAGTTTTAGCATTCTATTGTTAGTTCTTTTATTATATTGTCAGTTTTAGCATTCTATTGTTAGTTCTGGTATTATAGTGTCAGTTTTAGCATTCTATTGTTAGTTCTGGAATTATATTGTCAGTTTTAGCATTCTATTTATTGTTAGTTCTGGTATTATATTGTCAGTTTTAGCATTCTATTGTTAGTTCTGGTATTATATTGTCAGTTTTAGCATTCTGTTGTTAGTTCTGGAATTATATTGTCAGTTTTAGCATTCTATTGTTAGTTCTGGAATTATATTGCGAGACTACTTGATCTGGAGACTAGAGAGACTACTTGATCAAGAGACTAGAGAGACTACTTGATCTAGAGACTAGAGAGACTACTTGATCTGGAGACTAGAGAGATTACTTGATCTGGAGACTAGAGAGACTACTTGATCTGGAGACTAGAGAGACTACTTGATCTAGAGACTAGAGAGACTACTGGATCTAGAGACTAGAGAGACTACTTGATCTGGAGACTAGAGAGACTACTTGATCTGGAGATTAGAGAGACTACTTCATCTGGAGACTAGAGAGACTACTTGATCTGGAGACTAGAGAGACTACTTGATCTGGAGACTAGAGAGACTACTTGATCTGGAGACTAGAGAGACTACTTGATCTAGAGACTAGAGAGACTACTTGATCTGGAGGCTAGAGAGACTACTTGATCTAGAGACTAGAGAGACTACTTGATCTAGAGACTAGAGAGACTACTTGATCTGGAGACTAGAGCGACTACTTGATCTAGAGACTAGAGAGACTACTTGATCTAGAGACTAGAGAGACTACTTGATCTGGAGACTAGAGAGACTACTTGATCTGGAGACTAGAGAGACTACTTGATCTGGAGACTAGAGAGACTACTTGATCTAGAGACTAGAGAGACTACTTCATCTGGAGACTAGAGAGACTACTTGATCTGGAGACTAGAGAGACTACTTGATCTGGAGACTAGAGAGACTACTTGATCTGGAGACTAGAGAGACTACTTTATCTGGAGACTAGAGAGACTACTTGATCTAGAGACTAGAGAGACTACTTGATCTGGAGACTAGAGAGACTACTTGATCTAGAGACTAGAGAGACTACTTGATCTAGAGACTAGAGCGACTACTTGATCTAGAGACTAGAGAGACTTCTTGATCTAGAGACTAGAGAGACTACTTCATCTAGAGGCTAGAGAGACTACTTGATCTAGAGACTAGAGAGACTACTTGATCTAGAGACTAGAGAGATTACTTGATCTGGAGACTAGAGAGACTACTTGATCTAGAGACTAGTGAGACTAATTGATCTATAGACTAGAGAGACTACTTGGTCTGGAGACTAGAGAGACTACTTGATCTGGAGACTAGAGAGACTACTTGATCTAGAGACTAGAGAGACTACTTGATCTAGAGACTAGAGAGACTACTTGATCTGGAGACTAGAGAGACTACTTGATCTGGAGACTAGAGAGATTACTTGTTCTGGAGACTAGAGAGATTACTTGATCTAGAGACTAGAGAGACTACTTTATCTGGAGACTAGAGAGACTACTTGATCTGGAGACTAGAGAGACTACTTGATCTGGAGACTAGAGAGACTACTTGATCTGGAGACTAGAGAGACTACTTGATCTGGAGACTAGAGAGACTACTTGATCTAGAGACTAGAGAGACTACTTGATCTAGAGACTAGAGAGACTACTTGATCTGGAGACTAGAGAGATTACTTGATCTAGAGACTAGAGAGACTACTTGATCTAGAGACTACTTGATCTGGAGACTAGAGAGATTACTTGATCTAGAGACTAGAGAGACTACTTGATCTAGAGACTACTTGATCTGGAGACTAGAGAGATTACTTGATCTAGAGACTAGAGAGACTACTTGATCTAGAGACTACTTGATCTAGAGACTACTTGATCTAGAGACTAGAGAGACTACTTGATCTAGAGACTAGAGAGACTACTTGATCACGGACGCCATCAGACATGGTGCTTGTTGATGACTCTGGTGATTGTGACTACGGGACCAACTTGCATTCAGTCCATCAACTGAGGTAAGTGCCTGCGTCATGGTCGCCGACCAACCATGTTGATAAAGATCGTGCACCATTTTCCAGCGGTGCCCCTAGAAACAGACTATCTGGTCAATCAAGTAGGTATCGAAGAGGGAAGACAGCCAAGTGAATAAAAGTGCCGTGCTGAAGTCATCATTTGTAAAGTAAAGTAAAGAGCCCCGTCACGCCAAGTGGCGTATAGGAAATATAGTGTTAGTGACCCTAATTGTTACAGACCTTCAGCACCTGATTTTTGGGGTAATGTGGTCGGGTATTACGCCCGCGTCGCTTTACTTTCCCCTCAAAAAATTCGGTACCCAATTAAGGCTGGGCGAACCCGTAAGCCGTTGATCAGCTCTTGTCTTTGTAGTCCAGTCCACTAACCACTGAGCTATCGCGGCTCCCCGGTTGATATATAGCGTCTATGACACACTTTCTTTAATAAGTCTAACAACAATGATAGAGATACATAGACAGACAGACAGACAGACAGACAGGTCAGACAGACAGACAGACAGACAGACAGACAGACAGACAGACAGACAGACAGACAGACAGACAGACAGACAGACAGACAGATAGACAGATAGATAGACAGATAGACAGACAGATAGACAGACAGATAGACAGACAGATAGAGAGACAGATAGATAGACAGATAGATAGATAGATAGATAGATAGATAGATAGATAGATAGATAGATAGATAGATAGATAGATAGATAGATAGATAGATAGATAGATAGATAGATAGATAGATAGATAGATAGATAGATAGATAGATAGATAGATAGATAGATAGATAGATAGATAGATAGATAGATAGATAGATAGATAGATAGATAGATAGATAGATAGATAGATAGATAGATAGATAGATAGATAGATAGATAGATAGATAGATAAATAGATAGATGGATAGATGGATAGATACACAGACAGACACAAAGATAAATGCAGACATGTGAATACATTAAAGATCTAAACATTGAAAAGATCTTAGCCATTCAGGGCTAAAGAACTAATTTTAAAACATTTTACATATGAAATTAAAATACAACACATATAAATATATTTATATGTCCTATATATATGTATATATATATAAAACAGTGAGCTAGAAAGAACAATAACGGAAGTCATGGCTCTAGAAAAACGAGACAGGGGCACACCAAGAATAAAAGGTGTTCCGAGACATCAAAGAGACCTTGAACATAACACCAGAAGTGGGAAATCTTGCTAGAAACAGAAATTCTTTCAAACTAGTTATGATCAATATAACGGTTTGAAAAGGAACGAGCTACCCGATGATAACACTCACGATGTCAAGTGAGCAATTTTTTTCTCCAAAGGATTATTTCCAAAACCAACGTCTAGGCAATTCTCTTTGAATTGCAATGAGAGAAAAAATACAAACTGCAAAAAAAAAAAATAATTCTCTTGCTTGATACCAGACACAGGATGAGTTCAAACCCACATGGCGGAAAATGCAGACGGGAGGAAAATTCGAGGGATTGAGCGATCAAACGACGGTTATCAAAGGACTCGGCGACTAGGGGCGCTGGGGTGGAAATTGATAATTAGGCATTTGGGTTCTATTGTTGGGTAATGGGCCAATATTCTGCCTGTCTTGTTCCATTGCGGGCCAGACCACTAACGTGCAAGCTGTCCTGTTGTGTTTAAAGTTAGGACGAGGCTGTGTAGCACATGCCTTGCAAACTGTTTATTGTTATGTTGCGTACTTCAGGCAACCTGTTTTGCATGTTGCACCATGTCTGGTTGCTATTGTGTAGACATTATACAAAAGGCCTGACCCACTTAGATTCAACTTGTTTTATTTAAAGACCATTCATAATTAGTGATAAGCTGCGTAAAAATAATCCCCACTCTGTGTATTAAATATAATTAGTGATACTTCAGCTGTGTAAAAATAGTCCCCACTCTGTGTATTAAATATAATTAGTGATACTTGATCCGTTTAAAAATAGTCCCCGCTCTGTGTATTAAATATAATTAGTGATACTTAATCCGTTTAAAAATAGTCCCCGCTCTGTGTATTAAATATAATTAGTGATACTTAATCCGTTTAAAAATAGTCCCCACTCTGTGTATTAAATATAATTAGTGATACTTAATCCGTTTAAAAATAGTCCCCACTCTGTGTATTAAATATAATTAGTGATACTTAATCCGTTTAAAAATAGTCCCCGCTCTGTGTATTAAATATAATTAGTGATACTTAATCCGTTTAAAATAGTCCCCACTCTGTGTATGAAATATAATTAGTGATACTTAATCCGTTTAAAAATAGTTCCCACTCTCTGCATTAAATATAATTAGTGATACTTAAGCTGTGTAAAAATAGTCCCCACTCTGTGTATTAAATATAATTAATGATACTTAATCTGTGTAAAAATAGTCCCCACTCTATGTATTAAATATAATTGATACTTAAGCTGTGTAAAAATAGTCGCCACTCTGTGTATTAATTATAATTAATGATACTTGAGCTGTGCAAAATTAATTCCAACCCTGTTACTGCCATATTTTTTACAGTAACCAACAGCTCGATTCTGTGCGTGGTGTTGTCAGTGTCACGTCAGGCCGCCCTGCTTTTCAAGAAAAATCCTGAAGAGAGTCTATTTAAAGTTGATAACCTAGTTACTGTCGATCGAGCTCAAACATTAGCTCTTGTCATTAATAGTTGAGTTCTCTAACAACTGAACCACCTCGACAGCTCATTAGCTATACCTCTTCCCTTACCTTATTGTTCCATAATTCTGATTTCACCTACAAACACATATCTACTTCTCTTCCACCATTGTCTACATACAGCTACTCTTCTTTTTTGTAGTTTCTTTAGGCACAAACTGATGTAGATGAATTGTTTAGTTTCATCATCATCATCATCATCAAGTACCGGGCCTAGTGGCGTAGGTGATCATGTCTCTCCACAACTTTCGATCTCGGCAGCTATTTATCATTTCTGTTGTTGACCTTCTGCCAAGCCTTTCTCTTAAGCTGTCTGTTATTTTTTCTCTTTGCTTCCCTCTATCTCTTCGTCCCTAAATTTTTCCAGTTGTTACAATATATTCAAGTTGTTCTCATCTCATTACATGGCCAAAAAATGATGATTGTTTCTTCCTAATATTGGAAATTAGCTCTCTTTTTGCTTTGACCTCTCTCAGAACATCTCCGTTTCTCTTCTTAGCTGTCCTTGGTACTCTCAACATTCTTCTGTAAAACCACATTTCTACAGACTCCAGTGATGTTCATATCTGTTGTCCTATTGTCCATGATTCGCATCCATATGTTAAGACTGGCTCTACGTAACATTTAAGAACTCTTTTTCTTGTTTCTATTGTCAAAAATGGATTGCATAGTATCTTGCTCATTTTTTGGAAAGCTGCTTTTGCCTGAGCCATTTTGCATCTCACCTCTGTTGTACATCTTCCGTCTGAGGTTAATAAAGTTCCCAAATATTTAAATTCATTTACCTGTTTAGTTTAGTCAACGAATAATCTTCATTTGCACAACCGACAACTCTATATAGGGATCAGATCATCTCCTGAGGATCTCCTCCAACATGCACCACCGTCGTCACTCTCTAGTGTACCACCAAAGCGCTATTCCAAGGAGTACAGGTTCGATCCTGCTTCAGACACTATATTGTTCATTGTTTTTGTTTTTCTGTTGATTATTTGCGATTTTTCCCCCGAGTGCTGTAAATATAAATCCTTCTTTGAAATGATTCACTGATCTGTCACCTCCGAAGTTTCCCTCTATAATGAAATTCATTTATGGGGTACTGGTCTCGAGGCAAGACGCCGGCCTCGAGACAGAGAGGTTGTGGATTCAAATCCCGACTTCACCAGTTGGAATTTTTATTTATGATTTCTCTCTTTGGCAACCACCCCTGGTCTCAGCAGCGAGGCCAAGCTTGAAACGTCAATTACTCATCGAAGAAAACAAATATGAGTACCTCCGAAGACGGTGTTATCTGCCTGTGCGGCGAGGGACACCTGTGCACACGGCTGCCAGGGAAAAAATGATCTACGCTTATACTACCTCCCCTCATGTAGCTTCCTTTCTTATTTCAACTTCTTACTCTCCTCTCTCTGCCCACCTCTCCCTCCACCTGATCATCTAACATGTAGGTATAGATAATTATGCTTCACCGTTTATTGTCGTTGTCCCTGTATTCTGAAGAAGGCCACAGGCCGAAACGTCAGTATTATGTTATGCTCCTTCCTCGTAAAGCTGTCACCATAACTTGGAGTGTTCATAACACCCCACTACTGGCTGCTATCAGTTCTGTTATTGACTGTTGTTCATGTCATGACACTAAGCTATCTAGTATGTTCTCTCTTTGTCGTCCGCGATCGCTTTTTTCCTGTTTTGCAAGTTGTAACCAATTATTCCAACTTCGATTTTTTCATGATGTGCCCCCCAAAAATGTCGATTATTTCTTTCTGATATTATTTTCAGAACTCCAAAAAGCAGACACCACAGAAGTAAAGTCTCAACATACACCTCAAAGCTTTCGGATCTCATAATAAAGGACCAATAGAAATAGTATGAATGTTTTGAAGAAAGAGCTATAAAGAATGGTTGTTTGGTTGGTTGGTTGCGTTCGCCCGATGACTAAAGTATTCTAGAGTATCGTAGTAGACTAGAATATTCCTCTTCATCATCCGCCTTTACAAGGACGCAGTGGACGTGTCTGCGTTGTGTTGTGGTTTGCAGTATAACTGTTATATTTGCGCCTTTCGGCTCAACACATCCGACTTCAGCACGACATTTTTGAGTACCGGATTGTCTTCCCTCTTTAATTCCTGCACTCTTGGCCAGACTAGACAGGTTAGTCTGTTACTGGAGGCACCGCGGAGAAGTGGAGCAGGGTCTGGATGGTTTTGGTTCACCGATTCTGGCGCAAGCCTTCAGCTGTGGGTCGCTGACAACTTCCAGCTCTGGTGCTGGTAGGCGCGCCTTCGCATCCAATAACGAATGAAAAGTAGAAATACAAAATTAACTCATGAAATGAAGGAATAAATATATTAATAACGCATACAATTAGTACACATAGTGATAACGAATAAAAGGAGTACACACAAAAATAAAACTGGAAAGAAGGGAAATAAATATATTTCTAAAATTCACATCAAGTACCATGTCTGCTTGCGAAGGTGATTATGCCTCTCGACAACTTTCGATCTCGACAGTTATTTATCATTTCTGTTGTTGACTAGTCTTTTAAGCTGTCTTGTGTCTTTTCTCTTTGCTTCCCTCTATCTCTTCGTCCCTAAATTTTCCCAGTTGTTACAATATATTCAAGCTGTTCCCTTCTCATTACATGGTCTAAAAATAATGATTGTTTCTTCCTTATATTGGAAATTAGTTCTCTTTTTGCTTTGACCTCTTTCAGAACGTTTTCATTACTCTTCTAAGCTGTCCATGGTATTCTCAACATTCTTCTGTAAAACCACATCACTACAGCCTCCATTGAATATAAATAATGAAAATAATCAGCGGCGAACAAAAACAAGGAATACAAATAATACTGACGAATTAAAAAAAGAAGGAATATAATGAATTATGCACTTTATTTTGTACAAACCAGCAAATAACACTTTGCAGATAGCAATATGTAGCATGCACGCGATCAAAGGACTAGGGCCAACAAAGCTGGTGAATCATAAGCCAAACGTGTCTCTAAACTACCGTCCATTTAAAAGCAAAACCGCTTTGGATCAATAAACAGTTGTCTTATTTGCAGAGTAATTAAAATCTGAAAGATAAATTGTTATTTACCGACTTAGTCACAATTGACGCGATGTGTGCGAACCATTCTGCGTTCTCATTAAAAAAAAATATATATATATATATTACATTTTATTGTTTATGTTTTTAACTTATTTTTATTTAATTTCTATTTTATACATTTTTTTTCCCAATCTTGGATGGGTGTGATGTAGTTCAAGTATACTGAATGAGCTATTTATAGACAGACAGACATATAGATAGATAGACGGACTGAGATACAGACTGGCGGTGTCTAATAAACACCATAATTGATATTTAAGTGTGTAATTTTTCTTTTATAACATTTTTTTTTAATTTTCAAAATATAGATTTATACACAAATGCAGAAAAAGAAAGAGATTAAATGAGAGGATATGGGATCGAAAGAAAGACGATAGCTAGGAGGTATATGTTTTTTCATCATCATCATCATCAACATCAAGTGCCGTCTCCGCATCGAAGGTTGGCTACCATGGAGCGCCATTCCACTCAGTCTCTTGCTTTGATGGTGCAGGTTGTCATAGGCTGATTTGTCCATCTTTTAATGATACTCGTCCATGTTAGTCTTTGTCTGCCTCTGCCTCTTTAACCTTGCATTTTACCTTCCAGGATTACCTTTAGTAGGTTGTTGTGTATTTTAACATGGCCCAAAAATCGCATCTGCCTTCTTTGAATTGTGTTAAGGAGTACTCTTTTTACTTTTAATTGTTTTAAGACTTCCTCGTTTGTTTTCCTTTCGTTCCATCCAATTCTTCATATATCTTCTATAAAACAATCATATACACTTTTCACCAAAGTTATTCCTTTAATATTACAATTTTTCAGTTTTTGTCAAAGGCTTCACGATAAAAGGTCTCACTGTTTATTCCCCGTCTTCAGATAGTCCACCAGGAGAGGGTCGGTGTATTTGATAAATAGAAACGATAGGCCCCACAATTGGTCTGTAAGTTCGGCAAATCTTACGCATGACGCTGATCTGTCCTTAATTTATGTATAAGGAGGAGAGATGACTTTTGAAAATATTCGGCCGGCATCCAGGAAGTGTCGATAACTGGGCACGAGGATATATCTTCGTTACTGTAAATACCGATAAGTAATTATAATATTATAATCATAGTAGTTGATTATCACAATATAAATGTCCGGCTAGTCCGATTTGTTATCAAATACTTATAAAATATTCAGCATTCTACAAGTTTACAGGCACGCGTTCCGACTGTAGTAAAAGGTCTTGGGAGGAATGTACTGTTATCACATCAACACCATTGGAAAACACCTCAGATATTCTGAAGGTGATAGTCGGACTTACCGCGTGGACGCGAACAAAGTTCAAGTTCAGGTACTGAACCCAGGCATCAAAAGTTTTCATCTCAAACTGTTATTTTAGTTGCAGTCAGCTTCCAGCATTTATGGCTGATAATGGTCTGAGCCAACCCCTTCCACTCAACATTAAAATTGATATTTTATTAAAGTGGTTTCAATTTGTGATGTCTCACAAATATAACAGTTTCTAGAGGATGCTATATTCAATGTTTAACCACAGACTTTTTTCTATTTTAAGTCTCAACCTCTTCTAATCACGTTGAATGTCAAATAGATGAAGTATGTGTATTTTACCTTCATAGAAAGACACAAATGAATATATTTTACATTTATCAACCAACACAGAATTGGGAGTCGTTATTGAGTTATTAGCGGGTCATCATCGTTGCACTCTGAACATGTCCATAGTTACTTAGATCCCCTTCTGAGCAAGTCCCGCAGTGTCCAGCGACTGACGACTCCAGTTCTGTGTTGGTTGATTAATCTTCGTACATGCCCACTAAGCTTCTTGTTTCTTGGTGTGTCCATCTTATCTTCCATCTCTTTCATCCGAAGGAGTGACGTGGACTCATGGTTGTCGAAGTCCTGTGTCCTTCCCACTTCCTGGAGGGCATTGATGATGTCCGCCCGATCCATTGGTTGACCGTCCTCAATAATAGCGCAGCTAGCCAACCTGTCCGCTCTTTCATTTCCCCGTATTCCTGCATGTCCTGGGACCTAGATAAAGGTGACATTATGTATTTTTGACTTCTGCAATGGCTCCACCCATTGCAAACGAACTGGAGCCGTCTGTCGCTGAACACTGCCGGACTTGCTGAGAAGGGGATCTGAGCACCCATGGACATGTTCGGAGTGCAATGATGATGATGATTGCCCAGAAATAACTCAACAGGGTCTATTTCTTTGGGGCCTCGGTAGCCGAGTTGGGAAAACCACCCGACTGGACTACCGACGTTCGGACAACCCGTGTTCGATTCCCGCTGCGAGCAGTGTGAATTGTACTCGTGGTTGGAAAAAAAAAATACCCCCACGGTCGACCCAGCCGTTGGCAGAAATGGGTACCAGGGTATTACCCCGGGAAGGTGAGGAATGTCGCTTCGCATCTGAGTTTCGATGCTTGAGGCTACACTATACAGAAATCTTTTAACATTTCTGGATAGGCGGCCGAGCACATATGGGTGTAAACTAGCGTGCTAAGACGCCTGTTCAAGTCTCGTACTTTACCTTACCTTTAACTCAATAACACAAATGAATAAATCAACGAAAAAAGTATCATCGACAAACAACTGTGCAATAAACGAATGCAATTAGCACTTGTTTGCTGAATGCCTCCAGTAATTTTCTTATGTTATGCAATGTTCATTTACATATGTCATTAGCTATGGAAAATAAAAACTTGGTTTCTTATATATCAATGGTCATCAGATTGCATTTCCTTTGTAGAACGTTGCATTGATCACAGCCCGTCAAACTGAATCTCTTCTTGCACCATATTTCTCACTTCTTCTATTATATTCAAGATCTCAAAAACCTTCTTCTTGGTCTGCCCGTTGTCTCGTCTTCCTGAAACCATGCCTTTCATTGTTGTTTTTACCAACCCACTTTGTATTTTCTAGTATTTTAATCTTCACCATTAGATGTTTATAAAGTCAGTTCTTTTCAATATCTCAGTCTTTTAATGTGTCATCACTTCTTCTTTTCCTTATCCCGTTTATATATATATATAAGAGAACAGCCCCGTCACTCCAATTGGCTTATAGGGAATATGGTGTTAGTGACCATGATTTTTAAAGGATTCAATAGATACAGTAATGCGTGAAGAACAGGCTGGGTTTAGAAAAGGGAGAAGCTGTCTTGACCACATTTTCACTCTACGACTTATATTGGAGGAACACATTGAAAAGCAAAAACCTTTTGTACTTAACTTCATCGACTTCAAAAAAGCATTTGATAGTATTCATAGAGATTCTTTGTGGAAAATTCTGAAGCAATATGGCTTACCATCAAAAATCATAAATATTATCAAAGACATGTATGATGGTTACACATGTGCAGTTCGAACAGAGGAAGGACTGAGCGAATGTTTCCCAATAGAAACTGGGGTTAAACAAGGATGTATTTTATCGCCCTTGTTATTTGGAATTGTTATGGACTTCATAATGAAGAAATGCTGCACTGGTAATAAAGGCATCGAATGGATACAAGGAGACCATTTGGAGGACCTCGACTTTGCTGATGACATAGTTCTCATCAGCAGTCA
This sequence comes from Megaustenia siamemsis, assembly GCA_032433765.1. NCBI lineage: Eukaryota > Metazoa > Mollusca > Gastropoda > Stylommatophora > Ariophantidae > Megaustenia > Megaustenia siamemsis. The sequence goes on from JAVIAB010000046.1 coordinate 38,670,899, forward strand.
GATAAAAACGATGCAGGAAAACACAAATGAACTATCACCAATAGCCAGCAAAGTTGGGCTTGAGATCAATCATGAAAAGACTAAAGTCATGAAAAGCTTAATTCCAACAAGTGACAAAATATACATGGAAAACAAACCAGTAGAAGAGATCGATCACTTCATCTATCTTGGAAGTCACATTGATCGAGAAGGGGATACGAGCAAAGAAATTAGAATCAGACTGGCTAAAGCAGCAATGTCTTTCAGAAGCCTTGAAAAGTTGTGGAAATCAAAACTTATCAGCACAAACACAAAACTTAGGCTATTCAAATCAAATGTACTATCAACCCTTACGTATGCGTGTGAAAGCTGGAAAACAACAAGAGATATAGAAACAAAGTTGAACGCATTCGAAAATAAATGTCTAAGGAAAATACTTGGTATAGAATGGAACGAATTCAAAACAAACGAGGAAATTAGAGAAATCGCCAATCAACCACTAATATCTTCAGTAATAAAGAAAAGACGATGGTCATACGTTGGACATGTGATGAGAAGAGATAATAATCGAATAGCAAAGCAAGCCCTCATATGGGAAACAACAGGTAAAAGAAAAAGAGGAAGACCCAGGGAGACACTGAGAAGAACATTGATGAGAGAGGCAAGAGCAGCAGGAATCGGCTCCCTCAATGAGATAGAACTGCTTGCACAGAACAGAGACAGATGGCGAGATTTGATAAAATATCTTTAAAAGAAAACTGCTAGAACAAAAAATCCATATAGGAGAAGGTGTATCTTGGTCTACGCCCTATGGGCCGGTTACGGCTCGAAAGGTCAATAGATAGATAGACCATGATTTTTACAGACCTTCGACATGATTTTTGGGGTAATGTGAACGGTATTAAGCCCGTGCCACTTTACTTCCCCAGAAAAAAATTCCGTACCCATTAACGGCTGGGTTAACATGGAAGCCTTTGACCAGGATCGAACCCGAACTCTTACCCTTTGTGGTCCAGTTCACTAACCACTGAGATATAGCGCGTTTACATATATAAAAGATGTATATTTTGCAGGGGATTTTACTTCTTACATTTAAATGAAAGTTTCGCACAAAAGATACAACAATCAATAGTAGACGTTCACATAATAAATCTTGTGACTGTTATGAAGAACCGCAAAAGTAAATATATTGGCCCCTTATATCGATCTACGCAAAAAAAAAAAAAAAAAAAAAAAAAAAAAAATATCTACGAAGGAACTATGAAAGGAAAAATAAGGAGATGTAACAGAAAAAGAGATGGAAAGAAAAGCACTAAATAATGGACGTGACTCAACTGAGTTCCAAAGAATGACTGAGCGAATGAAAAAAAGAGATAAATGGCGAAAGATGACTAAGTCTGTCAGTGGTGCCTCAACAACCGCGGGGTTAAGAGATGTACAAGAAGTAAAAGGTTTTGTAACGTAATTTGAGACATTGACTGTCCACAGTAATATTTAAAAAACCTTCGCAAAATGGGGCGTGTGTGTTTAAACAAAAGCCTGGCGGTAATAAAACAAACTATAAACAGTCCGGACTCTTAAGGTGTAACTTGCGATCCAGGAAACCCAGGAGACAGCGAAACAACATCAGGCACGCGTGCTGCCAGTTAAGAAGCAGAACTAAGAAGAACATACCAGCGTGTCCCGTCCTGGCTCTTCTCTTCTGTTATCAATCTTCCAGGTTCCGTGTTCACCTGAAAATGTCAACCAATATGTTAATGTGTTCTGTTTCCTTGCGCCCCATGGTTCCAACAATTTCTTGTTGCTTATCTGCTATTGTTAATGTGTATATCTGGTATGAAACGAACTGTCCTGTCCAGTTTTTTTTTCTGTAATTTAAGAACACGAAGCTCTCTATGGCGAACAGTTGGTTAAAAAATGTGAACGCTATAAATGTAATGATTACAGTTTTATATGATGTATTTAGATGGTACATTATTTAATCATTTTATTTCAGTGAATTTAAAATGTGAATTGAGACTAAATCTTTTTAATCAAGAAATTCAGAATCAAATCAGTGGGGGGGGGGGAAGGGGGGGGGGGAAGACGACGAATGTTTTCATCAATATCCTTCGCAGACGAAACATAATTAAAGGGTAATTTTTTACCCTGCTATAAAGGGAATACCAAATGAAACCATAAGAAAAATGGTAGGAACAAAACCCTGCCAAGAATATATAGAACAACAACAACTTAAATGGTTCGGCCACCTGGTCAGAATGAATCCTCACCAATCACCATCAAGGGCGTTCTTCTCGAGAATGCATGGGAAAAGACCAAGAGGAAGACCCAGAAGAAGATGGATAGATGCAGTGACAGAGACATGTAACAACAAAGGAAAATCACTAATTCAGACAGTTCGAGCAGCACAAGAACGACAAATGATATAAACCCCGATACCTTTTAGGTATCAGTGAAAAGAGAAAAGAAGAAGAATGAAGATAAGGGGAACGTACCCTTCTCAGGTTCTACCGGCTAAAATATTTGGATTTTCCAATTCTGCCAGACTGTCTTACTCGTTAAGACAATGGTATTTTGCCCTTCTACCAGACTGTCTTACCTAGTAAGACATTGGGGTTTCCCCATTCTGTCAAACTGTCTTACCGGCTAAAAATTGAAATTTTCACATTCTGTCAAACTGTCTTACCGGCTAAAAATTGAAATTTTCACATTCTGTCAAACTGTCTTACCGGCTAAAAATTGAAATTTTCACATTCTGTCAAACTGTCTTACCGGCTAAAAATTGAAATTTCCCAATTCTGTCATACTGTCTTACCGGCTAAAAATTGAAATTTTCACATTCTGTCATACTGTCTTACCGGCTAAAAATTGAAATTTCCCCATTCTGTCATACTGTCTTACCTGGTAAGACATTGGGATTTTTACATTCTGCCGGACTGTCTTACCCAGTAAGGCATTGGGATTTTCACATTCTGTGAGACTGTCTTACCCTGTAAGACATTGTTTGTGACAACTCTTTTCCATAGCTGGTGGACCATTAATGGTGGTCATAAATCTTGTCAAATAAACCGGAAAATACAATCTCATGACTGACAAAGGAACATGGTAACCTGTCACCTAAAATAAAATTTAGACCTGAGAAGGTTTTCAGTGGTTGCCTCATACATAACAGCTTATCAGATTGTACCTGCCAGCAACGTTAGACAACCATAGTATTCTAGATTGAGCAATAACATGAGGAACGTACAGTAACTACATCTATAAGAACATACCGCAGTGAAAGTAACATCCTAGGTTAACATTATTTATTCCCGAGTTATGTTCGTAAACCATATGTCATGAGTACACATGCTTGAAAGGCATCATATGTGATAGCAACATTTTAAATTTGCTTAGCTTGCAGTGTGCCGTAGAGCATAGTATCCTGTGGTAAGGCAATGTGTCGAGGAGTACATTTTCGATCCAGCTTTGGGTTGTCCATTTTTCTTTGTCTTTTTTCTTCTGTTCTTGATTATTTGTGTATTTTGCCGAGTGTTGTAGACATACCTCTTCCCCTGAAGTAATCTGTCGCCTCGGAAAGTTTCCGTTCATAAAAATACAATATGTTGTCATTTGTGACAGCTGGAACATAATAAGGAAAAAGAGAAAGAGGGAAACCAAACTAAATATCAAACAGTTTAAGGGTTTGAGCTATGAAATCAATACATAAATGGAGATGATTATGAGGTTTTCGATAGCGCACTTCCTGAATAGACTGACTCTGTGTTAAATGGAAAGCGTTTGGACTGCCTTTTTTCCTGTCTGAGAATTTTGGCTAGTCAGTCATTCAGACATGATGTTAGTTAGTCAATCAGTCAGCCAGTTAGTCAGTCAGACAGAATGTTAGTTAGTCAATCAATCAGCCAGTTAGTCAGTCAGACAGGATGTTAGTTAGTCAATCAGTCAGCCAGTTAGTCAGTCAGACAGAATGTTAGTTAGTCAACCAGTCAGCCAGTTAGTCAGACATGATGGAAGTTAGTTAGTTAGTTAGTTGGTTAGTTAGTTAGTTAGTTAGTTAGTTAGTTAGTTAGTTAGTTAGTTAGTTAGTTAGTTAGTTTGTTAGTTAGTTAGTTAATTAATTAGTTAGTTAGTTAGTTAGTTAATCAAACAGATTGTTTAGTTAGTCAAACAGTCAGACTTGGTATTGGTTACTTAATTCATAATTTAATTATCTAGTTAGCTAATCAATCAAAGAGGATAACAATTGATTAGTTAGTTAGCTAGTTAGGTAGCTAGTTAGTTAACTAATTAATAAGGTAACTAGTTAGCTAATTAGCTAGTTAGTTAGCTACTGAAATTATGACCCGTATCGCATTAGAATCCATTAATTAGCATCAAGTGTCTTTAACTCACACGGTTTTGGAAAATAATAAAATACTAAGGAAATACACGGTTGTTTTACTCTCATTGATATCAACCCTAACTTAAATACAAGAATTGATAATGAAATGCAAGTTGGAATGCATCAGTTGTGTGTAAGTGGTTCTTTATGTGATTGGTCCATCTGTGTCTTTCCACGAAGTTCAGCACATATGATTCTTTTATGACAGATTGAATGTGATTAAACAATTAAAATTAAAACTGCAAACACTTTTATAGCTGAAAAAATTGTAATATTGCTTCCTCCGAAACTCTCAGAATTGCTAGTCATTTTGCATGATCTTTTTGTTATGAGCATTATCTACTAAACATCATTCCTAAATGTATTATTAATATTTGCTTTATCTTGAAACTTTACTTTTTTTTTTGCGAAGGAATGTCATAAATTGTAATTAGTACTGTAAAATATCAGTTTTTAAAATTAGTTGAATTTATTAGGCTTGGAATATTTCCATTCGTAAATGCTGAAAATTTTCCAAGATTAGAACTGCTGATTTGATTACGATTGCCCGATGACCTAAAGAAGCACACCATGTGTCATCCGTCCTTAAAAGGACATTAAGTGGACGTGTCTGCGTTGTTTTGTGGTTTGCATTATAACTGTGATATTTGCGCCTTTCGGCCCAACACATCCGACTTCAGCACGATATTTTCTATTTCCGGGTTGTATTCCCTCTTCGATCCCTACTCGCATCGCCAGACTAGACAGGTTAGCCTGTTACTAGAGGCACCGCGGAGAGGTGGAGCAGGGTCTGGATGATTCTGGTTCACCGATCCTGACGCCAGCCATCAGCTATGGGTCGCTGACAACTTCCAGCTCTGCTGCTGTGAGACGTGCCTCCGCCTCCAAGGTTAGAACTAAAGTGCAACTTTAGAATAAAGCAAGCGACCGTGACAATTAAACATCCACTAGTGTATAGACACAAGAGACCATTTGCAGGTGTTTGGTCAAAGGTGAGTGCTGACAGCTTTATAATTGAGGAAATAAGCGTTTGGGTACTGGTTGTGTTGTTGTTGTTGTTGTTACTTACCGTTTCTTCTACTTTTAGTTAGACACGATCCGCTCAACCGCACAATGCACCTTCTGGTTTATATTAGACTGCAACTGCCATTAAACAAATTATAGCGAGCATTTCGTACGTTTAATAATATACGTACATGATATTGCAATTGTAAATGTTCACACGTAGATATAGATGTCAGCAGATGGTGTTGATTAAATATAGATGTGCTTACACAGGTGTTTAGACCTGGGGAATCAGCAATTGGTAGAGGTCTTTATTTCATTCTTTCTAAGAATCCAAATATTATTTCTTTCTAAGAATCCAAGTATTATTTCTTTCTAAGAATCCAAATATTATTTCTTTCTAAGAATCCAAATATTGTTTCTTTCTAAGATTCCATCCTTTCGTTTTTGCTATCTTTCTTTCGTTTTCTCTCTCGCTCTCTTACTTTCTTCAATTATTTCTTTCTTCCTTTCTGCCTTCCGTCCATACTTCATTCTTTTTCTCTTTCTTTTTTCTTTCTTTCTTTTGTTCATACTAAGATTTCTTTGTTTCTTAATTTCTATCTTCCTTGTTTCCTTCCGTACTTCATTTTCTTTCCATTTTTATAGTCACTAAAGTATCATTGATATGGGTGCGACAGTCTCGTTGCTGGCTGTAGACCCATAAAAATACAAATTGCACAGATGACTAAAACAAATATACAATATATATATATATATATATATACACAAAATATATCACACATACAGTCACATACATATATATATATATATATATATATATATATATATATATATGCATACATACATACATACACACACATAGAGAGTATTGTTTTAAGGGTGAGAGACTCACGAACTGCTGGACAAATAACCAACCGACCATCTCAGCTCTCTCATTATTTCACAAAACTTCAGATACCAAATGAAAAAGAGCACACATGACCTGCACCCTTGCCGGAATTGACAGAGAACCCAGTAATTTTGCTTCAAAATGAAAGTTCTTCTCAATCCCACTTTTATGTCGTAATTTGTGGAAAAGTGGAGACTTGTAAGTGACGTAGATTAGTACCCTGACGCAAATATTACCAATCGATTTTTGTGTCTGTAATCTCAAAGTTAAATCGCGTCAGAAATGACGAAGATTTTTGTTCAAAAAAAGAGTAGCATTAAAGACTGCAGTCTGGCTATATTTATATGGTGTCTATACGTTCACTTAAACGTCTATGTTATATGTCTATTAATATAAATAATAAAACTCATGCTGTCATTCTAAAATAGTTCAATTTATGATTACAGACCCTATGATTTAATATATTTCTACATTTGTCTATTTCTTGATGTGATTGAAAATTCTTCTACATTTTTATTTTCCTGCGGTGGGGTGGAAATTCTTCCAAAATTGTTCAGGTTGAAATTTCATCCAACTTTTCTTCCTAATCCCCTGCTGTGACTGAAATTTCATCCAAATTTTCTTCCTAATCCCCTGCTGTGACTGAAATTTCATCCAACTTTTCTTCCTAATCCCCTGCTGTGACTGAAATTTCATCCAACTTTTCTTCCTGATCCCCTGCTGTGACTGAAATTTCATCCAAATTTTCTTCCTAATCCCCTGCTGTGACTGAAATTTCATCCAACTTTTCTTCCTAATCCCCTGCTGTGACTGAAATTTCGGTGACAATTTTTTTTTATTTTCCAAAGAACTCCAGCAATGAATGTAAACTCAATGAGGCATCTCGTTCCGCTCACAATGTTAAACCATATGCATTGCTACCTTCATCTTGGCTCCGTAACTATGTTAATCTCTTATATGCATTGCTACCTTCATCTTGGCTCCGTAACTATGTTAATCTCTGAAATGCATTGCTACCTTCATCTTGGCTCCGTAACTATGTTAATCTCTGATACGCATTGCTACCTTCATCTTGTATGTTAATCTCTGATATGCATTGCTACCTTCATCTCGGTTCTATGAGAACTATGATTCTCTGATGAATGTCTGACTAATCGTTGTATATCATCTTTAACCTGAATGCCTAGTCCTGTCGAAGGCGGATGAAATAATGTAGTCAGGATATTGAAGTTAAAAATATAAAAAAAAAGAAACTCTTTTCAGTTTAACATCGAAAGTAGCGGACTGTTATTTTTTTTCCGAACAAAAGTTGTTTTTTCATTCAAAATGACATTTTAAATAGAAGCAATGTTTAATAATTACAATGACTCAAGCAAAAGCAGCTTTCCAAAAAATGAGCAAGATACTATGCAATCCATTTTTGACAATAGAAACAAGAAAATGAGTTCCCAAATGTTATGTAGAGCCAGTCTTACCATATGGACGTGAATCATGGACAATAGGACAACAGACAAGAAAATCACTGGTGTCTGTCGAAATGTGGTTTTACAGAAGAATGTTGAGAAAACCATGGACAAAGAAGAGTAATGAAAACGCTCTGAAAGAGGCCAAAGCAAAAAGAGAGCTAATTTCCAATATTATGAAGAAACAATCATCATTTTTTGGCCATGTAATGAGAAGAGAACAGCTGGAATATATTGTAACAACTGGAAAAATTGAGGGACGAAGAGATAGAGGGAAGCAAAGACAAAAGTTACCAGACAGCTTAAGAGAATGGCTTTGGCAGGTCAACAACAGAAATGATAAATAACTGTCCTGGTCGAAAGTTGTGGAGAGACATGATCACCTACGCCAGCAGGCCCGGTACTTGATGATGATTTAATAATTAATTGTTTATACTTCGAAATGAAATCTCTTTGGTGCAATGAAGTTCGTTACTCGTTCGTTACTTGTCTAGTTCTCCTTAATGTGTCTCAACTTGTCTAGTCCTCCTTAATGTGTCTTAACTTGTCTAGTCCTCCTTAATGTGTCTCAACTTTTCTAGTCCTCCTTAATGTGTCTCAACTTTTCTAGTCCTCCTTAATGTGTCTCAACTTGTCTAGTCCTCCTTAATGTGTCTCAACTTTTCTAGTTCTCTTTAATGCATCGAATTTTACATCATTTTCACAATTTCTATGTAAACCTATAACTTCAAGAAATACGTTGTTTCGTTTTTCTACAAAACTTATCATATTCATCTAGATTTCTAAATAAACCACATATGAATTATCTAGTTCATCTTTCAACTGCGTGTTCCGTGTCTATACTCGCACCAAAACAAACTTACTAAACGTCCTTTATAATAGTCGGCCAGTTGACATTACTAAATAACGTTATTCTCCAAGAACGTTATTCCTAAAGTCGTAATTAATCTCCTGAAGTTTTCTTGTAGTACATAAACTATGTCAGTGAATGTATTTAACGAACATAATTCACGCTGCTCGAAAGTTTCCCCACACGCAGCCACACGTCTAAAGTTTTCATGAGACGTTCTGCAATCTGAGTGATCCATCAATCAGTCAAACGGAGGCTTTTCTTAAATATCATTGTGGGCATAGGTCAAGAAGATGTTTCTACGGTTCATATTGTCTATCTTTTCTTTCATCGTTGCCCATAATAGCATCATCATCATCATGTGCCATACCGGTTGGCATAGGCGATCATGTCCTTCTTCAATCTTGCATCGTATCAGTTCTGTTGTTGACTGTTTTCCATGCCATGACACCAAGATATTCAGTATTTTCTCTCTTTGTCGTCCGCGATCTCTCTTTCCTTTTATTTTGCCAGTTGTAAGCAAGTACAATTCAACATAAAGATTAGACTAAAAACATTACACAACGATATTGCTCTTTCTCTCTCTCTCTCTCTCTCTCTCTCTCTCTCTCTCTCTCTCTCTCTCTCTCTTTCAACCCATAAACCTGGAATTTTGGGGCACCACTGTCATCCTTCGTCAACATTTTCCATTTATGTCTATCTTCAGTCATTGTTGGGTAAGTTGAGGCCTGTACATTCATGATGGTATCCTCTACAATTCTCTCTCTCTCTCTCTCTCTCTCTCTCTCTCTCTCTCTCTCTCTCTCTCTTTCAACCCATAACCCTGGAATTTTGGGGCACCACTGTCATCCTTCGTCAACATTTTCCATTTATGTCTATCTTCAGTCATTGTTGGGAAAGTTGAGGCCTGTACATTCATGATGGTATCCTCTACAATTCTCTCTCTCTCTCTCTCTCTCTCTCTCTCTCTCTCTCTCTCTCTCTCTCTGCCCAAATCTCCTTCTCCCTCCTTTCACCGTACCTTCCAGAATGATCTTTACTAGGAGAGACAATCGAGATATTTGACCACACCACTTCGTTTTGCGCTTCATCACAATAGTGAAAAGTTATCATGTACTGCATCATTGTTTGTTGTATCATTTTGCGAACCTCAATTCCAGCCCCACCCACCCGCCTCCTTTTTTTCTTTTCCCTCCCCTCCAAAATCTTTGGCAGACCACAGAAAAGTATTTGTTCCCCCCTTTTTGAAAATCTGGAAGGTAAGCCTGCAACCCAAGCCTTAGACCTTTCTGTCACGAATCGTTGCCTTTGTCCATTCAAATCGCCGTGCTCTTCATCCCGGCTATTAAAACGACCGCCAGATAAAAGGATTCAGGCGATAAAACTTTTTATGATACATTTACACCTTCATTAATTTTCTCTGGAGGTTTCCTTCCATTCCCGCTAAAGCTCTCACTGTGTCTGTGGTCAGAGCTAGGTCGGTTCTGGGAAATGGTTTACGATCAGGTCCGGTTCTGGCCGAGACAGAAGCGACTTTCTTGCCCCGGTGATCATTCACTTCGCTGCGCAACATCCGACCATGTTGGTAGCCATTAGCGGACACCGCCTTTCTCAGATCGCTGTGGGAAATGGCAATATGTGCCGCTGGTTGAACATAAAAACGTCCTGATGTTGGACAGAGCCGGGAGATACCTGGGGAGGTAGACCTATTAATGCCTGTTTTGTGCCAGGGATCTTTTCTTCAGCAGGTGACCTGAGCCGAATTTAATGGTTGTAGATTTCCGTGAACATACCAAAGCATTGATATTAAACTGTGATAGACAGGCGTTGGGTGTTGAGGAATATTGTAATCAGAATGAAGAATCTATCTATCTATCTATCTATCTATCTATCTATCTATCTATCTATCTATCTATCTATCTATCTATCTATCTATCTATCTATCTATCTATCTATCTATCTATCTATCTATCTATCTATCTATCTATCTATCTATCTATCTATCTATCTATCTATCTATCTATCTATCTATCTATCTATCTATCTCTATGTGTCTGTCTGTCCGTCCGTCCGTCCGTCTGTCTGTCTGTCCGTCCGAACATCGATGGAATTCGTAGCATTCTTCTGATAAACAACATCTCAGCTGCCTCTGAACATTATGTTTGTTGTCTTACTTATCATCCACAACTCACTTCCATATTGTAGGACAAAACTCATTCGGAGAACATGTTCGATTTAAGCCCACGTCAGTTCCCTTTTAAAAGCTGTAGTGTTATTTAGAAGTATTACTCTCGAGGGTAGACGTCGAATCTCTAGTTCATAGTTCCTTCTTGGCTTTACTCTCGAGGGTAGACGTCGAATCTCTAGTTCATAGTTCCTTCTTGGCTTTACTCTCGGAAAACGATGGAAAATAAGAGAGCTCTCGTGTGCACTCTGCGCACATTAAGGATATCTTGACAGTTAATGCGGGGAAAGAATAGACTGAAAATGACGGCCTAACGTATCTACGATCACTTAACATTCTTTTAGCGATGGGACACAAAGATGATAATTCATTCTTTTAGTAGAAAAGGAAAGAAAGAAGAAAAGAAAGAAAGAAGGAAAGAAAGAATGATAATAAGAATAGTTTCACTGGAATTGGCACAAATGATTCCCCATAGCTGTATTTTATTAGAACTCTGTTCCTTATTAATTTGCCGCATTTTCTATGAACCTCATTTCACGTGCTACTATTCTCTACTCTTTCAAAGACATTCCGAACCTGACATTAAATAACATAGCGCAGATACAAGCAGTGCATCTATAATTGTCATTTGCATTTGCTGAGCAACGAGGTGATGTGCTATGTTACTTGATATGTGATATGTGTATACTTTTTTGCTATTTTTCTTTGTACCTACGATCAGTTTGAAATTTCCATTTGAAAATCTGGAATATATAAAAAAAAGAATTGCCTGTGTAAAATTGAAAAAAAAAAAAAAACTAAGTGTCTGAAATATAAAAAAAACAGAACTGACTTCTTCAAGTATAAAAATGCAACCGTCTGAAATATATATAAAAAAAAGAACAGATCGTCTGCTTAAAATAAAAAAAAAAATCAAACTGTCTGAAATATAACAAAAGAACTGTGTCCGAAATATAAAAAGAACTAATAAAAAAAAAACAGTTGTGGAAAGAAAAAAATTACTACTCTCCAGACCAGCTCGTTAATAAGGCGTCACTCGAAATAAATTCCTATTTAAGCCCTCGTTGACCTGTCGTCTGTGGTCTATAAATATTTGATTCCAGCTTGTTTGGATGAGGCCACGCCAGTTCTACACTCGCTGTCCAGACTGTCAGAGAGAACCATAGATAATTATCACCATACACAGGCGCGTAGTCCTATTGAAGGTCATCTGCTATTGAAATACACTTTAGTTCAACCGAATTAAAAAATAAAATAGATAAATGTTTGAGAAAAACGATAAAGAGTGGGCAGAAATGACAGAATTAGAAATGGTGTCGAAAGAGAGTGATTCGGGTATGTTACTGCAAAGAAAGAAAAATAAATTAGTTTGCTCATTCTAAATGAATGCAAAGAGATTGTATACTATCTATCTATCTATCTATCTATCTATCTATCTATCTATCTATCTATCTATCTATCTATCTATCTATCTATCTATCTATCTATCTATCTATCTATCTATCTATCTATCTATCTATCTATCTATCTATCTATCTATCTATCTATCTATCTATCTATCTATCTATCTATCTATCTATCTATCTATCTATCTATCTATCTATCTATCTATCTATCTATCTATCTATCTATCTATCTATCTATCTATCTATCTATCTATCTATCTATCTATCTCTGTCTGTCTGTCTGTCTGTCCATCTATCCATCCACCCATTCATCCACCCACCCATCCACCCAACCATCCATCCATACATCCACCCAGCCATCCACCCATACACCCAACCATCCATCCATCCATCCACCCATCCACCCATCCATCCATACATCCACCCACCCATCCACCCATCCATCCACCCACCCATCCGTCCACCCAACCACCCATACATCCATCTACCCACTCATCCACCCAACCATTCATCCACCCATCCATCCATCCACCCACCCATCCATCCACCCATCCATCCATCCACCCATCCACCCATCCACCCAACCATCCACCCATCCATCCATCCACCCATCCACCCATCCACCCAACCATCCACCCATCCATCCATCCACCCATCCATCCATCCATCCACCCATTCATCCATCCACCCATCCATCCACCCATTCACCCATCCATCCATCCATCTATCTTGACCTATCGAGCCGTGGCCGGCCCATAGGGCATAAACCCAGACACTCTTTCTCATGTTATAAATGTTCTATCTAGCAGTCTCATTCCTTGCAAAGATCTTATTTTATAAATGTTCTATCTAGCAGTCTCAATCCTTGCAAAGATCTTTTATCAAATCACACCATTTGTCTCCGTGCAAGCATCTTAATCTCATTGATGAAGGGGTTGAGGCAAAGAGCTGCAAAGAAATGCATAAAAATGTGAAGCTTCAGTAAAGTTAAATGTGATGGAGAATTGCAAAAAAACAAAATGTTATAGTGAAAGCTTGACGTGATTGATATACGACACAGACTCAAAATCGTGCAAGGTTGTCGATACCTGCTGTTGTTGCCTTTCGCCTTAGTGTGACTACATACAGTTACCTAATAAATGATGTAATGCAGGAGCATATGTTTACGTAGAGATAGTATGGCAAATATTAACGAACAGATGCCTTCTGCATCAGCGTAAGAAAAATAAATCCATTTTTTTAATTTTCCTTATAAATGTGCATTTTTTTCCTCTTCTTTCTCTTCTATTTCTTCTTCTTTCCTTCCTTATTTGGCTTGCAGCGTCAAGGGGATATATGATTTGTGGTCTTTTGCTTTTCTATTCGCCTCTGCTGCTGTTATGTTTCCTAGTACTTATAATATTCAGTCAATCTATCTTTCTCGTGGTAGGCCTTTGGGTCTGGTGTTCTCTCAACGTTTATTGAAGGCTTGTTGTGTGTTTTTTTTAATTTGTTCTGCCGTGTCACGTGACCTAACCTTTGTATCTGTTGTTTCTTTATATATTCTATGGCGGTGGTTATTCCTAGCTTTCCCCCCCTCAGTTCCTCATCTTGTCTCTCAGGCTGTTTCCTGTCATCTCAATTGAGGTTATTTTTTCATATTAATCTTGTATCTAGGGTCCAGGAATGGCATTAGTAGCACAACATTGGGATGAAGATTGTATTGTTGAATGCCCGTTTTGCCTCCAGAGTTATTTCCTTGTTGGATAATAGTGGTGATAACTGTCCGATGATTTGACAAGCAATTTGTTACAACATGAGTCTATTTCTGCTGTTTGTTAATTGTAGTTTGTCATTGCACTTCCTAGATATCTAAATGTTACTACTTGTTTTAGTTGTCTACCGTCTAAATTGCGTTTAGATGTAAGTAACACTGTTGGCGAATAAGAAAAAGCGAAGATTAGTTGGACTTTTACAACAGGACGCTACTTTTCATTTCTATTTCATCCTCTTTCAATTTTTTTCTTTGTTTTTTTTTCTATTTTTCTCTGTTTCCCATTTTCTCTTACGTTTTAGAACACCCCCCACCCCTTTTTTCACCCCTAAATAATAATTGGGAAAAAAAAGTTTGGACCGAATAAGTGGCGATCTTCTATCTATCTATTGACCTTTCGAGCCGTAGCCGGCCCATAGGGCGTAGACAAAGATACTCCTTCACTTATCTGATTTTTTGTTCTAGCAGTTTTCAATTTTTTTAAAGATATTTTATCAAATCTCGTCATTTCTCTGTTCTGTGCAAGCAGCTCTATCTCATTGAGGAGCTGATTCCTGCTGCTCTTGCCTCTCTCATCAATGTTATTCTCAGTGTCTCTCTGGGTCTTCCTCTTTTCCTCTTACCTGTTGTTTTCCCACATAGGGGCTTGCTTTGCTATTCGGTTATTATCTCTTCTCATCACATGTCCAATATATGACCATCGTCTTTTCTTGATTACTGAAGACATTAGTAAATTAGATAGATAATATTATTATAATGGCAATCATGCTTGCCATTAAAATAAGACATTTAGTAAATTAGATAGATAATATTATTATAATGGCGATCATGCTTGCCATTAAAATAAGACATTTAGTAAATTAGATAGATAATATTATTATAATGGCGATCATGCTTGTCATTAAAATAAGACATTAGTAAATTAGATAGATAATATTATTATAATGGCGATCATGCTTGTCATTAAAATAAGACATTAGTAAATTAGATAGATAATATTATTATAATGGCGATCATGCTTGCCATTAAAATAAGACATTTAGTAAATTAGATAGATAATATTATTATAATGGCGATCATGCTTGTCATTAAAATAAGACATTTAGTAAATTAGATAGATAATATTATTATAATGGCGATCATGCTTGTCATTAAAATAAGACATTTAGTAAATTAGATAGATAATATTATTATAATGGCGGTCATGCTTGTCATTAAAATAAGACATTTAGTAAATTAGATAGATAATATTATTATAATGGCGATCATGCTTGCCATTAAAATAAGACATTTAGTAAATTAGATAGATAATATTATTATAATGGCGATCATGCTTGTCATTAAAATAAAATAATTAGTAAATTAGATAGATAATATTATTATAATAGCGATCATGCTTGTCATTAAAATAAGACATTTAGTAAATTAGATAGATAATATTATTATAATAGCGATCATGCTTGCCATTAAAATAAGACATTTAGTAAATTAGATAGATAATATTATTATAATGTCGATCATGCTTGCCATTAAAATAAGACATTTAGTAAATTAGATAGATAATATTATTATAATGGCGATCATGCTTGTCATTAAAATAAGACATTTAGTAACAGCCTGGAGAAAGAACAGGTTTCATGCACATCAGAATAACGAGTGAATAAACTGATTCATTATAAATAACCATCAATGTTTATGTGAATATTTGTATGGCATAGTTATTGATACCATTACTTATAATATATTAATTATTAGGGAACCGCGATTGCTCAGTGATTACTGAACTGGACTACAACGGACAAGGGGTAGGGTTCGATCCCAACCGACGGCTTCCAGGGTCACCCAGCCTTAAATGGGTACCGGATTTTTTTCTGGGAAAGTAAAGCGGCACGGGCGTTATATCGACCACATTACCCATAAAATTATGTGCTGAAGGTCTGTAAAATATAGGGTCACTAACACCATATTCCATATGCGCCACTTGGCGTGACGGGCCAGTTTCCTTTTTATTATTATTAATCATTAGTACTATATTATTATATATAGATAGAGCCAAAACAAAAAGAGAGCTAATTTCCAATATTAGGAAGAAACAATAATTTTTTTTGGCCATATAATGAGAAGAAAACAGCTGGAATATATTGTAGCAACTGGGTAAATTGAGGGACGAAGAGATAGAGGGAAGCAAAGAGAAAAGATACCAGACAGCTTAAGAGAATGGCTTAGCAGAAAGTCAACAACAGAAAGTGTCCAGATCGAAAGTAGTGGAGTGACATGATCACCCACGCCAGCAGGCTTTGTATTTGATGATGACTATATTATCATGAGCTTTCTTTTTTTGTATGGGGACAAATAATCGCAGAAGTGCTCATAACTAACGGTTTGGTTTATTTCCTCTGCTGAGCAAATAAAAGGTTTACGTCTTTCAATGTTGGGGGCTTTCTTGTAAATGTAATGCGCCAATCACATCTCAACTCAAACACATTCAGGAAGCTACGTGAAAGACATTGTATTTTCAGCACTAAAGACAAAATTAGAAATTGCTCAACAGCACTAAAGACCAAATTAGAAATTACTCAGCAGCACTATAGACAAAATTAGAAGTTACTCAACAGCACTAAAGACAAAATTAGAAGTTACTCAACAGCACTAAAGACAAAATTAGAAATTACTCAACAGCACTAAAGACAAAATTAGAAATTACTCAAATAATCTCTACTTTTGGGAATGTCTTGTCTTATTTCGTTTTCTTGTTTTTCATATTTCGTTCTTCCTAGGGTGCAGAAACATGGACATTAGACAAGAAAACAGAACAGAGAACTAAAGCCTTTGAAATTTGGATACATAGAAGAATAGGTAGAATTGGATGGAAGGAAAAGAAAACAAACGATGAAGTCTTAAAACAATTGAAAATGAAAAGAGAACTACTAAACACAATTCAAACAAGACCAAATGCGATTTTTGGGCCATGTTAAAAGACACAACAGCCTACTAAAAGTAATCCTGGAGGGGAAAATACAAGGTAAAAGAGGCAGTGGCAGACCAAGACTAACATGGACGAGTAATATCAAAAGATGGTCAAGTCAATCTATGACAATCTGCACCATCAAAGCAAGAAACAGAGTTGAATAGCGCCCCATGGTAGCCAACCTTCGTTGCGGAGCCGGCACTCGATTTTAATGAGTCAAAATTGTAAGTAGTAAAAATTTACACATTCCGAGGGCGTGTGTTTCAGACCTATAGGCGCAGAAATCGCTACTTGTGCAAACTAGCGACATATCGTACCCACTTCCACTTCGCAGCTGAACGCTGGAAGTCTCCGAACACTTCTGGATAGGCGACGGAGCACATCATCATCATCAAGTACCAGGCCAACTGGCGTAGGTGATCATGTCTCTCCACAACTTTCGATCTCGACAGTTATTTATTATTTCTGTTGTTGACCTTCTGCCAAGCCGTTCTCTTAAGCTGTCTTGTATTTTTTTCTCTTTGCTTCCCTCTATCTCTTCGACCCTCAATTTTTCTAGTTGTTATAATATATTCCAGCTGTTCTCTTCGCATTACATGGCCCAAAAATGATGATAGTTTCTTCCTATTATAGGAAATTAGCTCTCTTTTTGCTTTGACCTCTCTCAGAACATCTTCTTTACTCTTCTTAGCTGTGCTTGGTATTCTCAACATCCTTCTTTAAAACCACATTTCTACAGACTCAAGTGATTTTCTTGTCTGTTGTCCTATTGTCTATGATTCACATCCATATGTTAAGACTGGCCCTACATAACATTTAAGAACCCTTTTTCTTGTTTCTATTGTCAAAAATGGATTGCATAGTATCTTCCTCATATTCTGGAAAGCTGCTTTTGCTTGAGCCACTCTGCATCTCACTTCTTGTGTTCATCTTCCATCTGAGGTTAACAAAGTTCCCAAATATTTAAATTCATTTACCTGTTTAAATATTGTTCCACTTGTCTTTATTCTGCACTGAGGTGATGTCTTTTTCTTTGTTGTTACCATTACCACTGTCTTTTTTCTGTGTTGTTACCATTACCTCTGTCTTTTTGCTATTGAGGCTGAGTCCTTTATTTTTGCTTTCATTCACTATAATGCCCAACATTTCTTGCAACTCATTTTCACCGAGCACATATGGCTGTAAACTCTCGTGCTAAGACGCCCATTCAAGTCTCGTACTTTACCTTTACACCGGAATATTAGATTTCTCAAGACCTGCTTCCAAAATCATTTCTAAAATTATAAACCGTCAGTTATTCTCCAAGTCATTTTCCTGGTGCCTTTCCAAATTGTAATTCCCAGAACCAAAAGATATGTCCCCGCCGTGGTATTTCTTCCCTATCCATGACAGTCAACGCACAACATGGATTTACAACTCAACCTTAACCTCACGTGACCTCGTCACACACGTGATTTAACCCTTTTGGTGATCTTGATCTATTCTGCCTCAAGCAACAGGCTTAATTTATATGTTCCGGAACATTCGGCTAATTTTGTGCTTCCCAAATTGTGTGCCTCGGGGTTTCCCAGGCTGGCAGATATCGACATGACAGACTGGTCCCATTCTTTTAAATGGAAGCAAATTATTCCCAGTGACACCGCTCTACCGCTTTAGTCAACGGTGCACGTCGTAACGTATAGTAGCTATCAGCGTCATCATCATCCGGTGCCATCTCCGAAACGAAGGTTGGCTACCATGGAGCGCCATTCTGCTCTGTCTCTTGCTTTGATTGTGCAGGTTGTCATAGGCTGATTTGTCCATCTTTTGATGTTACTCGTCCATGTTAGTCTTGGTCTGCCTCTGCCTATTTTACCTTGTATTTTCCCCTCCAGGAATACTTTTAGTAGGCTGTTGTGTCTTTTAACATGGCCCAAAAATCGCATTTGTCTTGTTCTAATTGTATTTAGTAATTCTCTTTTCATTTGTAGTTGTTTTAAGACTTATCGTTGTTTGTTTTTTTCTTTCCACCCAATTCTACCTATTCTTCTATATATCCACATTTCAAAGGCTTCAATTTTCTGTTCTATTTTCTTGCCTAATGTCCATGTTAATGCCATTTATGTTTAGGTCTGCATCTCTATGATGTTTTTAAAGATTTGCTCAATGTATAGATTGAACAAGCTTGGTGATAGGATGCATCCCTGTCTTACTCCTCTTTTTATATCAATGGGTGTAGAGTTCTCTTTGTTATATTTTATTATTGCTGTTTGCTCCCAGTATAAATTACATGTTAGTCGTATGTCCATGTCATCTAGATGTATCTCTTTTAGGCATTCTATAAGATGGTATATGATATTCTATCAAAAGCTTTGGTGTAGCCTATGAGGTAGGCATATATTGGTTTAGTTACTATTATATTTGGTATTTATTTCATAGAATGTGGTCTTTGAAACATTATTGCTATTTATCTTTTATATTTTTGTTTGTGTTTTGCGTGTAGAGGCGCCCGACAGAAACAGAGCTGTAAGTTGTCAATGACTCATAGTTGATAGGATGGTAGGCTAGCGTCATTTAGACCCTACTCCACCTGTCCTAGGTTAACATAACCCAAGAATGTGCAGAACTACTGAAGAAGAAAGACGGGTGTTCCAAAGTTCTCATTGGTTATGGGATGAAGAGAAAGAAAGAGTGATAGAGTGAGATGGGGAGGATACCATCAATGGATGTACAGGCCTCAAATTTCCCAACAATGACTGAAGATAGAGAGAAATGAAGAATGTTGACAAAGGCTGTCAGTGGTGCCCCAACGTTCCGCAAGGTTACGGGACGAGAGAGAGAGAGAGAGAGAGAGAGAGAGAGAGAGAGAGAGAGAGAGAGAGACAAAGTGTAAAGTTAATGAAAGGAGGGAAGAAGGAGTGTGTGAGAAGAGAGAGAATCAAATTGTGTTGATATATGTGACTACCTTTAAGACATTTCCTACTACTGGAGTCTGTTATGGGGTGCGTGTACGACCGGAGAACACAGGTTGCTTGACTAACGCAGTCGCCGCGAGGTGTCCAAGTTCATCCCCTATAAAATAATCGTTTGACCGTACCGGGATTCAAACACGCTTTCTTCTGGTTTGAAGCCGAAGAAGTTATCGATTCGTCAAGCCGTTCTCCTGTACATTTACATATTCGATATTCACGCAGTCCGCGACTAACGAAAAACTTCAGAACCGCTGGAACTAACAAACATTCAATATCACCCTTCTCAGCCACCCCCCCCCCCCCCCCCCCCGTGCGCGGAGCACATCCGTGTTGAACCACCCCAAACACTTTTAATCAGCACCTCCTTTTTTTTATTATCCTCAAATAAAAGAAAAAAATATAATCGGAAAAACACATTAATTTGTCCGTTTATCGCAATGCTGACTGTGTGATAAAATATCCGCGTTATGTTTTTTTCCGGCTGGTAGATATTTTCGGAAAACCAATTTTTCTGGCAAAATATGAACTTATCACGAGCAGAAGCTGATGCTTGCAAGCGTACGACTCTGTCGTATACCGATTATATTTAACAAATTACTAATGGTAACTTGTAAAACGCCACATTTTATTATTTGTAATAAATGTGTTTGCGGGGTGTTTGTGTTGCTGAGATCTTCACGCTGCGGCAATGCCTTGTCAATGCCAGAAGCCGATTACTAAATTGTTCCGTGCCAAGGCGATTATAATGTATCTGTTTTACAAACGACGGAATGGATATATTTGTTTTTGAAATGAAAAAAATAAATATATATGTTTCACAGTTCAAGGTATCGCTGTATGTGGTATATACATATAATACATATATACATATATATATAGATATATGTGCGTGTGTACATGTAGAAATGTGGTTTTACAGAAGAATCTTGAGAATACCTTGCACAGCTAACAAGAGTAATGACAACGTTCTGAAAGAGGCCAAAGCAAAAAAGAGAGATAATTTTCAATATTAGGAAGAAACAATTATCATTTTTTGGCCATGTAATGAGAAGAGAACAACTGGAATATATTGTGACAACTGGGAAAATTGAGGGACGAAGAGATAGAGGGAAGCAAAGAGAAAAAATACCAGACAGTTTAAGAGAATGGCTTGGCAGAAGGTCAGCAACAGAAACGTTAAATAACTGTCGAGATCGAAAGTTGTGGAGAGACATGATCACCTACGCCAGCAGGCCCGGTACTTGATGATGACGATGATCGACGAAGGCATCCCGAGTCTAGCTAGTACATTCCACTCATTCTTAAAAGAGATATTGTATGGAAGTGGTTTCATTTTTCGACACCTCACACAGAACGTATAGATTTTAGTTAATCTATTTAACTATGAGCGATTTAGTAATTTTACTCGTAACAAAAAATTAAGAGATTTGACAAACCTGAGAGTTTTGGGTGATGCAATATTACATTTTTAGCCACAAAAGTTTGGGTTAATTTTAAGATACAGCTTCATCTAATCACGCTGGATGTGTATTCTATCCTTGGAATGTATCAGTAAGACAGGGCTGCGTACTATCACACACCTCCACCCGTCTTCCCCTAATTGTTTAGCCTACATGTATTAAATATGCAAGTGAGCCAACCCATCAGAGACAGAAGAGATCAACGAGCTTCTATTTGCAGACGATCAGGAACTAATACATGGCAAATTAGAAGACCTATAAGAACACTTAAATAAGCTCAACAGCAAAGACACAAAATACAACATTAGAATCAACATCAACAAAACAGATGTCATGAATATCGCAAAAGAGAATCAGAACATCAAGTTAACTATAGACGGTAAGCAAAAAAGACAAGTAGAGTAATCTAGATACCTAGGAAGTAGAGTGACAAACTGCAATTCACAAACAGCAGAAGTAGACTCAAATTGCAACAAAGCTTGTCCAAATCATTGGATATCAGATATCATCACTATTGTCCAACAAGGAAATAAATCTAGAGACAAAACGAGCACTCTACAACACAATCTTCATCCCAACGTTGTGCTACCAATGTCAGACCTGGACCCTAGATGCAAGAACAATAAGAAAAATAACCTCTACTGAGATGAAATGTGTTAGACGAATGACAGGATACAGTCTGAGAGATAAGATTATGAATGAAGAACTGAGAAAGAAGCTATGAATAATCCTCACCATATTATATATAAAGAAACAACAGATAAAATGGTTTACTTGTGTGATACGGCAGAATGACAAAAACATAAAACAACGAGCCTTCAACAAACGTTGCGAGAACACCATTTAAATAAGCTCAACAGCAAAGACACAAAATACAACATTAGAATCAACATCAACAAAACAGATGTCATGAATATCGCAAAAGAGAATCAGAACATCAAGTTAACTATAGACGGTAAGCAAAAAAGACAAGTAGAGTAATCTAGATACCTAGGAAGTAGAGTGACAAACTGCAATTCACAAACAGCAGAAGTAGACTCAAATTGCAACAAAGCTTGTCCAAATCATTGGATATCAGATATCATCACTATTGTCCAACAAGGAAATAAATCTAGAGACAAAACGAGCACTCTACAACACAATCTTCATCCCAACGTTGTGCTACCAATGTCAGACCTGGACCCTAGATGCAAGAACAATAAGAAAAATAACCTCTACTGAGATGAAATGTGTTAGACGAATGACAGGATACAGTCTGAGAGATAAGATTATGAATGAAGAACTGAGAAAGAAGCTATGAATAATCCTCACCATATTATATATAAAGAAACAACAGATAAAATGGTTTACTTGTGTGATACGGCAGAATGACAAAAACATAAAACAACGAGCCTTCAACAAACGTTGCGAGAACACCATGCCCATGGGCCGACAACGAAAACAATAGATTGACGGAATATTAGAAACACTAGGAAACATAACGGCAGCATGAGGCGAGCAGAAGAACAAAAGACCGCAAATTATATCTACCCTCGTCGCTGGATGAGGAAGGAAAGAAGATGATGAAGAAAGTATCAGTGACAAATAATTATGAAGTATGGACACATTATTTGATGTGCAGTTGTGATGATCTCACGATGTGCCGTTGTGATGATCTCACGATGTACATTTGTGATGATCTCACGATGTGCAGTTGTGATGATCTCACGATGTGCCGTTGTGATGATCTCACGATGTACATTTGTGATGATCTCACGATGTGCAGTTGTGATGATCTCACGATGTACAGTTGTGATGATCTCACGATGTGCAGTTGTGATGATCTCACGATGTGCCGTTGTGATGATCTCACGATGTACATTTGTGATGATCTCACGATGTGCAGTTGTGATGATCTCACGATGTACAGTTGTGATGATCTCACGATGTGCATTTGTGATGATCTCACGATGTACAGTTGTGATGATCTCACGATGTGCAGTTGTGATGATCTCACGATGTACAGTTGTGATGATCTCACGATGTACAGTTGTGATGATCTCACGATGTGCAGTTGTGATGATCTCACGATGTACAGTTGTGATGATCTCACGATGTACAATTGTGATGATCTCACGATGTGCGGTTGTGATGATCTCACGATGTGCAGTTGTGATGATCTCACGATGTGCAGTTGTGATGATCTCACAATGTGCAGTTGTGATGGTCTCACGATGTGCAGTTGTGATGATCTCTCGATTAACAATTAACGTCATCCAGGCTCATACGTTTGTTCTAGATACGAATCTCTATTTTTATCCTACCATTTCTTTCTTTATGTGGTCATTAGCTCTTTCTTTCGCTCTCTGTGTTTCTTTGCTCTATAACTCTCACACCTTTATTGGAACCAGAGTTCAATTAAATTTGTTAATCCCTCAAGAAGATAACTCAATTGCTATCTTGATAACGACATTTTTTCTCACCGTTTGATATCTCCACGAACACAAGATGGCAGCATCGTATTTCCAACCCTGGTTTTGTTAAACACCCGGATGCTTTCTGACGTTTCACAGCCCTCCGTTATTTTTGACCTTGTGACCTTTTCATGATGCCTGTATCTTATCCTACTTTCGATTTTCCAGTCCCCTCACGTGATCCCCAAACGACACGTCTGTGCCTGATAGCCAGTTCTGGCTGGTGTCTGGTGCTTCGGTTCCATGTTAACCGTCAGAACTCCGGACTATTTCCTGCCTGCTGGCTGCGTATGTCGTTTCTTGTCCATAAACTAGGACCCCCAATTCCGACCTGTTCCCATCCCCACGCTGTATGGTCACATTTTCTCCTAGTGACTTCTGATTGGCTGAAAATAAAATAGTCCCGTATACACAGACACACACACACACACACACACACAGACACACAGACACACAGACACACACAGACACACACACAGACACACAGACACACACAGACACACACAGACACACACAGACACACAGACACACAGACACACACAGACACACACACATACACACATACACACACACATACATACATACATACATACACACATACATATATATATATATATATATATATATATATATATATATATATATATATATACAGTCCCTTGAGACAATAAATTCTATTTGGGAATCCTGTTGAATACAAGTGGTACGCATTTTCCACATTAGGGCATATTTAATTTCCATAATTTTTTTAAAATGTATTCTACCCACTCTATTGCTATTACTACTTTTTTAGTTTACAATCGAGTTTTGTTTCGTAGTAATGGCATTGCAATACTTGAAAAGTTCTTTGAATTTTTAGAAATACGCCTGCCTATGATGGTTCCTGAACGTCTCTTAATTGTTCCTTGTATGTGATCTAGTTAGCTCGAGTGGTTGTTATCTCATTTTAATTAAAATCTTCAATTTGCAATATTGTGGTTTGGGACAAGATATAAAACAATATTTTCATTGAAAGTGGTTAGAGAACCCTAGTCTCTAATTTCTCAGAAGAATGTTGAAAGTTCCGTGGACAGTTAAAAAGACTAATGAGGAAATTCTTAAAGTGGCCAACAAAAATAAGGGAGTTTCTAAAGACATCAGAACAGAATCAACGTTTTCGGGCACATCATGATATGAGGAAAGTCGGAGTACTTGGTTATAACTGGAAAAACACAGGGAAAGAGAGATCGCTGACGACAAATAGAGAAGATACTAGGTAGCTTGGTGTTGTTGCCTGGAAAACAGTCAACAACAGAATTGAAACGACGCTCGCTCTGTGGATAGAAGATCGTGGAAGGACATGATCGCCTACGCCATCCGGTATGGCACATGATGATAATGATAATGATGATGATGCTGATGAATGAATTTAGAAATAAGAGACAATATAATAAATGACAACGCATCCACAAATATCAACTATAATCAAGAGAAGGAGGTGGTCATTTGTTGGATGTGTGATGAGAAGAGACAACAAGAGAAAAAGAGGCTGATCTGGAGAAATACTAAGAGGAACACTGAGGTGAGAAGCAGTACCGCTTGTCGAGATTGAGAAGCTAACCTATAACATGGTCGTTTATCGAGATGCAATGCGGGTCCTATGCAATGTCTGACAGTTGATAACATAGACCGTCGAGCATAGACAGTCTATAAAGTTAAAGGTAAAGTACGAGACTTGAACCGGCGTCTTAGCACGCGAGTTTACACCCATATGTGCTAGGCCGGCTATCCAGAAATGTTCGGAGATTTTTGTATAGTGTCGCCTCAAGCATCGAAACTCACGATGAGAGGCGACATTCCTCACCTTCCCAGGATAATACCCTGGTACTTCTGCCAACGGCTAGGTCGACCATGGGGGTATTTTTTTTCCAACCACGAATACATTTTACACTGCTCCCAGCGGGAGTCGAACTGACAGTTCGTAAAGACAGTCTATAGTTTCTGTCATATGTGCTGATTTCTGCTCGAAAGTACAATAGATAAATAGATTGATCATTGTAATATAATGTGTTATATGTGAACTTATTGTACAATAGATAAATAGATTGATCATTGCTATATAATGTGTTATATGTGAACTTATTGTACAATAGATAAATAGATTGATCATTGTTATATAATGTGTTATATGTGAACTTATTGCATTTGAAATAATAATAAATCGTATTCGACCGACCTTTATTTGCTTGTATTAACGTAGATGCACAGAGGGTGGGTGTTGGTTTAATGTTACAGCGAGTACCTTGCCTGATCGATGTATAGAGGGTGGATGTAATGTTGTGGCGAGCACCATATCTATGTATAGAGGGTGGATGTAATGTTGCGGCGAGCACCATATCTATGTATAGAGGGTGGATGTAATGTTGCGGCGAGCGCCATATCTATGTATAGAGGGTAGATGTAATGTTGTGGCGAGCACCATATCTATGTATAGAGGGTAGATGTAATGTTGTGGCGAGCACCATATCTATGTATAGAGGGTGGATGTAATGTTGTGGCGAGCACCATATCTATGTATAGATGGTGGATGTAATGTTGTGGCGAGCACCATATCTATGTATAGAGGGTGGATGTGGATGTAATGTTGTTGGCGAGCACCATATCTATGTATAGAGGGTGGATGTAATGTTGCGGCGAGCACCATATCTATGTATAGAGGGTGGATGTAATGTTGTGGCGAGCACCATATCTATGTATAGAGGGTAGATGTAATGTTGTGGCGAGCACCATATCTATGTATAGAGGGTAGATGTAATGTTGTGGCGAGCACCATATCTATGTATAGAGGGTGGATGTAATGTTGTGGCGAGCACCATATCTATGTATAGAGGGTGGATGTAATGTTGCGGCGAGCACCATATCTATGTATAGAGGGTGGATGTAATGTTGTGGCGAGCACCATATCTATGTATAGAGGGTGGATGTAATGTTGTGGCGAGCACCATATCTATGTATAGATGGTGGATGTAATGTTGTGGCGAGCACCATATCTATGTATAGAGGGTGGATGTAATGTTGCGGCGAGCACCATATCTATGTATAGAGGGTGGATGTAATGTTGTGGCGAGCACCATATCTATGTATAGAGGGCGGATGTAATGTTGCGGCGAGCACCATATCTATGTATAGAGGGTGGATGTAATGTTGCGGCGAGCACCATATCTATGTATAGAGGGTGGATGTAATGTTGTGGCGAGCACCATATCTATGTATAGAGGGTGGATGTAATGTTGTGGCGAGCACCATATCTATGTATAGAGGGTGGATGTTATGTTGAGGTTAAGGTGCTCACATAACAGTTGGAAATGACCTTGTTCGATTTCATATTTATAGAATCCGCAGTAATGAGTATTACCGAAGACGAACCCTATAAGGATATAGGCGCAACTAAAACACAACGCAACGCAACTAAAACACAACGCAACTTAATCCACCTAACTCCCCTTTAGTAGAGAAGGAACCAGCCCCTCCCACATTTGACCCTGTGACTGCAGGATTAGCGGACGTCATCAATGCCCTTGTTGATGCCGGTAGGACACAGGCCTTCAACAATCATGAGTCCTCGTCTCTCCTTTGGGGGAAAGAGCTTGCAGCAAAGATGGGTACATCCAGAAACGAGAGGCTTAGTGACTGCATACGAGGACTTATCAACCAACACAGAACTGGAGTTGTCAGTCGCTGGACACTGCGGAACTTGCTGAGGAGGGGATCTGAGCACCTATGGGCATGTTCGGAGTGCAATGATGATGACCCGCTAATAACTCAATAACCAGATATTTTCCCAGTTTATTTCGCTGATGGAAAATTCCCTCAAGTAAGCCGTGCTAGCATCCTTATATCTCAGCACTGGTCTGCCCTTTGGTCTTCTTCCATCCTTATGTTCGTCATACAATATTTGTTTGTGATAATCAATACTACAAAAACAGCCACCAGTTTTCTCCGCACACAAAACAAAACAACAAACACACCACCAGCAAACATAAACAATCACACTGGCAAGCTTGAGTTAAAAACGGCGTGAAATTCGCAATATCGCAACAAAGCGTGCACACCACCAGCTCACTATCCGGACCTGATTTCAAAGCCTATTACCTCCCATTCCGCTCCAAGCACTAGGATTAGCAAGAACAATCCCAAACATGATTATCTCCCTTCCTATTTCATTTCCAGGTTTCTGAGGCATTCTCCTGCCATTTTCATTTCCTACCATCCCCCAGGTCTCCTTGTTAGAAATTATAAAATTCCCCACCAGCTAAGATGAGAAGAATTTCTTGGAAAAACTCCATGCAAAGGATGAGTATTAAAAACGGCACTCATACATCTTCCCCGTTCTTCTCATTACATCCGTCATGTTATTCAAATGGAAAAGTCCCATCTTCCACCCAAGTATTAGCTCAATTCCCTTCACATCTATGGAAATTGCTCATGTTTAGTGAACACATCTTGGCAAGCGGGCAAGCGGAGGGAAAATAGAAAGAAATTAACGAATCTCAGAGAACTTAAAAGCATGGATAAAAACAAAACGGAGAAAGCATGGTTTGAAGCGGAAAGAACAAATGTATTCTGTCAATCTTCCGGCCAGCCTCCATGTGATTGGATCGTTATAAAAGTCGTAATTTAAAATGAAGCTCATTTTAAGATTGTCCAAGTTGGGTGTACAATTCCGATTTTTACGAGCCCTGTCCGTGTTCGGGGTAGTTCGACACTGATGAAAGTGGAATTGGAGTTTGGGCGCCATTCTTCCGCCCATCTGATTTGCATTTTTTGATTTGGGCACTCGCTGACGATCTTGAAATCTCCGAACGGCTTAGCTTAAGGATTGGAACACTGCATCCTTGAGATGGAAATGACAAACCTCCAATGGATGATGATGAGCGAGATGGTAGGATTGAGGTGGCATAGGATGATGTAGTAGCGTGGATCTGTGAGAAGCAGTCTCAGAAACCTGCGGGTTATCTTGAATTGTACAACCTGCAATGGGAAATAAGCGTCATCTTTATGAAAGGTTAATTAGGTTACCCTCCTTTGTTAGGTTAAGGTCACACGCGCGTATCTGTTTGCCACTGGAGGGCGCTTTGTCTGCCTCATTCTTTTATTTCTTTCTATCTCTAATTCTCATTTCTCTATTTTTAGTCTTTCTCACTCTTTTTCTATTTCATTCATTCATTTGCGTTCATCCGATGACTAAAGGATCTTCGTCATTCGCTCTTAAAAGGGACATTATGTGGGCGTGTCTGCATCGTGTTGTGGTTTGCAGTAAATCTGATTTTTGCGTCTTCCTGCCCAACATATTTGTCTATTTCTTTCTCTCACTCTTTTTTTTCTTCTTTCTCTATTATTATTTTTTCTCTCTTTCTCCCCTATTGTTCTCTTTTTCCTGTTTCACTATTCTTTTTTTCTGTGCTTCATTTATTTCATAGAGTAGCTTTTAAACGAACTGAACCTTTCCCATATCTTCTGTGCTTCTTTCTTTCCTAGCTTAGCATTACCTGATTTTAGCGTTTGTGATAAATAAACGTAATTTCAATCCCAGTTAGCTCTCCGGAGTGTCTTACTTGACAAAAAAAATAATTGGCATTTGACTCAGAGAAGGTATTAACACAGAAAAAAAGCCAGTTTCAAAAGCTGTGACATACACTGCAAAGATTAATACGTTAATTTTACAATGTTTTTTTTATGATATGACTGCCTTTTTTGCTTCTTCTTGTTTTGTTTTTTCAGCTGTTGCGTGGAAACGTCACAGAAAAGAGGAATATAACATATGATTCAGGAATTGTAGATAAACAATATAATCCACTAATTGTAGATGTTTAATTTATTCCAATAATTGTAGATATATAATACAATCCAATAATTGTAGATATATAATATAATCCAATAATTGTAGATATATACTATAATCCAATAATTGTAGATATATGTAATATAATCCAATAATTGTAGGTATATAATATAATCCAATAATTGTAGATATATAATAGAATCCAATAATTGTAGATATATTATATAATCCAATAATTGTATATATGTAATATAATCCAATAATTTTAGATGCGTAATATAATCCAATAATTGTAGATATGTAATATAATCCAATAATTGTAGATGCGTAATATAATCCAATAATTGTAGATATATAATATAATCCAATAATTGTAGATATGTAATATAATCCAATAATTGTAGATATATAATATAATCCAATAATTGTAGATATATAATATAACCCAATAATTGTAGATATATAATATAATCCAATAATTGTAGATATATAATATAGTCCAATAATTGTAGATATATAATATAGTCCAATAATTGTAGATATATAATATAGTCCAATAATTGTAGATGTATAATATAATCCAATAATTGTAGATATATAATATAATCCAATAATTGTAGATGTATAATATAATCCAATAATTGTAGACGCGTTGCTTGTCATTTTAATTACTGCTAAACGTATACAAGCTCAACATAAATACATGAGAAATCTTTCACACAAATTGTTCAGTGTTAAATGTTTACTTACAGTGTTTATACATAGCTCTCATAAACTGAAAACGTGTACACATATTATCAGAAGAAAGCAATCACATACCATCATCGTATTAAAGAAGTGCGTATATCCCACCTCATAGTGTGTGCATGTAAGTATTGATTTATTGTCTTCTTTCTCTTGGGGAGGGTACGTAACTTTAGTATTTTATATAGCTCGTGTTTGATTCTCCCTTTTCTTTCTTCTTCTTTCATCTCCTCTTTTTCCCCTTTTTTTTCTTTCTTCTCACTTTTATTCTTCTCCTTGTTTTTTCTCCGCCTCCTCTTTCCTTCTCATTCGTTCTTGTCTTTTCTCCTTATACCTCCTTATTCCTTCTTCTTTCTGTCTCGTCTTAATCTTTCTTCTCCTTCTTCCTCTTTCTCCCTTTCATTCTTCTGATAACTCTTTTTAAATGTCTATAATAATTATTCTATATTGTTGTTCTTATGGATCCAGTAGCCTGTGAGCTTACGCTCCGGCCTAACACCATGTAACGACATCAGCAGGTATTTCTTGAGTTCCCTCGTAGTTCCGTACAAAGTGTACGATGATATAGATTAAATGTATAGTAAAGAATGATAAAGACTAAATGTATAGTAAAGAATGATAAAGACTAAATGTATAGTGAAGAATGATAAAGACTAAATGTATAGTAAAGAATGATAAAGACTAAATGTATAGTAAAGGATGATAAAGACTATATGTTTAGTAAAGAATTATAAAGATTACATGTTTACCAAAGAACAACAAAGTATTAAACTTCTACAATGTTTAGTAAAGAACGATACAGAATCAAATGTCTAGATTGTGTAGCAAAGAAGAATTATTAAAGAAATAAACATAAAATAACATATTCTAAAACATTTAGACAATTATAAACGAACTATCTAAAATGTCAAGTCAAGAAAGATAAAAGACTAAAATATCACTTTGACCAGCCATGCTCAACTTAATTTGTTCTGAAATATTTAAATCAAAGGAAATTACACGCACGTGTCGGTTTTAATATTAAGAAATTGGAGGCTTGATCGTAAAAGGAGCGGCCAATGATGTTGTAACAGGCAGAAAATTGCCGGAAACCTCTTTATTTCTGCGGGAGAAGATCGATAAGAAAATGTTGGGGCGATTGAGAGTGTGAGAGTCAATGGCCAATCAAAATGCTCGTAAAATTGGGAATTTTTCTCAAAGATTGTTGACGCCCAATTCCAGGAAAAGCCCTGGAGATAGTCCCCTCTTTTCCTGTGTCCTCGGCCCAACTCAGGGATGAATATTGAGGAGGGGGACTGGCTGCAGCGAGGCCAGGTTGACTTTTGTTGTTTTTTTTTTTGTTTCGTGGTGGGCTTTTGAAAGATAAGGAGGAGGAGGTGGCGGCGGAGGAGGAGAAATGAAATTAAGATACAACAACGTAGAGAAGGTTTCATCTCAAGAAAGTTTCAGGGAAGATTCAGACTGTCTGATCGTTTCTTTATCTTTGGTGCGCTTTCTATTAAAACAAATGTGATTTCTTGTTGTTCAGTAGATAGGACTAATAACGTTGTATAATTGTACTTACGTTATCCATGTGTACAGAGATGGGTTACAGGGAGATGTAGTTTTCTGTCTTATGTCAAAAGTGTCTAACTAACTAGCTATATGACTCGCTAACTAACTAACGATCTAATTAACTAGCTAACTAACTGGCTAGCTAACTAATTAGCTAATTGACTAACTAGCTAATTACCACTAGCTAACTAACTAGCTAGCTATCCAATCATCTGACTAATTGGCTAACTAACTGCTTAGCCACCTAGCTACATAATTATCAAACTAACGAAAACACTAACCAAACTAACTACCTAATTAACTATCTATCTAGCTACTTAACTAATTAACTATCTGTCTAGCTACTTAACTAATTAACTATCTATCTAGCTACTTAACTAATTAACTATCTGTCTAGCTACTTAACTAATTAACTATCTATCTAGCTACTTAACTAATTAACTATCTGTCTAGCTACTTAACTAATTAACTATCTGTCTAGCTACTTAACTAATTAACTATCTGTCTAGCTACTTAACTAATTAACTATCTATCTAGCTACTTAACTAATTAACTATCTATCTAGCTACTTAACTAATTAACTATCTGTCTAGCTACTTAACTAATTAACTATCTGTCTAGCTACTTAACTAATTAACTATCTATCTAGCTACTTAACTAATTAACTATCTGTCTAGCTACTTAACTAATTAACTATCTGTCTAGCTACTTAACTAATTAACTATCTATCTAGCTACTTAACTAATTAACTATCTGTCTAGCTACTTAACTAATTAACTAGTGAACGAACTTAATATGTGACTAATCGATTTTTTAATTAGCTCTCTGTATTACTTCCCTGTGTGTTACGGTGATCTAATTTAGTATGTAACTAATTGACTGTACTTCTTGGTGTTTTACGTAAATCTTCCGCATTCACTTCCCAGTCTCTCACACTAATCTTATACACCACGTGTTTGACCTACTTAAATAACACATTCGCCTAAATCATTCATTATCATTGCATCATTCCACGCCTGAACGGTAAAAAACCTCTCACCTGCATTTTCTGATGTCATAATCTTAAAGCTACAGTACATAATAAGTATGACAAGTCAAGTAAAGAGCCCCGTCACGGCAAGTGGCGTATAGGGAATATGGTGTTAGTGATCATGATTTTTGCAGACCTTCAGGACATGATTTTTGCAGACCTCCAGCACATGATTTTTGCAGACCTTCAGGACATGATTTTTGCAGACCTCCAGCACATGATTTGTGCAGACCTTCAGCGCATGATTTTTGCAGACCTTCAGCACATGATTTTTGCAGACCTGCAGTACATGATTTTTGGAGACCTCCAGCACATGATTTTTGGGGTAATGCTTGTTTGCTTGCGCTCGACCGATGACTAAAGAAATACACCTTCTCATCATCCGCCCTTAAGAGGACGTTAGATGGACGTGTTTGCGTTGTGTTTGCAGTAAAACTGTGATATTTGCTCCTTTCGGCCCAGCACATCCGACTTCAGCATGTTATTTTTGAGTTGTCTTCTCTCTTCTATCCCCACTCGTTAGGCCAGACTAAACAGGTTAGTCTGTTACTGGAGGCACCACGGAGAAGTGGAGTAGGGTCTGTATGGTTCTGGCTCACCGATCCTGTCGCAAGCCATTAGCTGCGGATCACTGACAACTTCCTGCTCTGCTGCTGGGAGGCGACTTTGCCACCTATTTGAGGTAATGCGGTTGGTATTACTCCTGTGCCGCTCTACTTTCCCAGGAAAAAAAAATCATGTACCCATTTAAGTCTGGGTGAACCTGGAAGCCGTCGATCTCTTGTCCTAAGTCGTCAAGTTCACTGACCACTGAGCTATTGCGGCTCCCACATAAAAGCATAAATACCAAGAAATACTGCAAAATATATTTAAAGTGAAAGAAATATGTTCCTGCGTATAAATTCCTAAATAATAATTAATACAATTAAACAAACAGATATTAAAATTGGAATAAAAAGGTTGCTAGATTATTAGAAAAGATATATATATATATATATATAGCCTTTGTCTCTGGCAAAGTCAATAAAGACTAGGACTGAATTTTGCGTGTTAATCCGTTTTTTCCCTGGTAGCCATGTGCACATGGGTCCTCGCTGCACAGGCAAATAACTTCGTCTTCGGAGGTACTCATATTTTTTTCCGTCGATGAGTAAGTAGCGTTTTAAGCCGAGCCTCACTGCTGAGACATTATATGGTTGCCGCAGAGAGAAATCACGAATAACAATCCCAACTGGTGCAGCTGAGATCTGAACTCACATCCTCTCTGTCTGGAGACCGGCGTCTTTAGATTTAAACATAAACCACTCAACTAGTACTTGTTTTTACTTTTTGATTTCAATAGTGTTTATGTACCTGTAGGCCTATCTATCTATCTATCTATCTATCTATCTATCTATCTATCTATCTATCTATCTATCTATCTATCTATCTATCTATCTATCTATCTATCTATCTATCTATCTATCTATCTATCTATCTATCTATCTATCTATCTATCTATCTATCTATCTATCTATCTATCTATCTATCTATCTATCTATCTATCTATCTATCTATCTATCTATCTATCTATATCTATCTATTTATCTCTCTGTCTGCCTGCCTGTCTGTCTGTCTGTCTGTCTGTCTGTCTGTCTGTTTTACTCTGGAGCAGAAAACAACACAGAAATTCTAAACTCTCTATGTTCGTCTATCTATACTATTCTCAGACTTTGCACACAGCCCGCAATCCACCTCACACCACGTCCCTATTCTAAACGAGTCTCTCAACCTCAGCAAGACAGAATTTATGCCTGTTATTGATGCCTCTCCTCATTGTCCTTTTTAATTTCGTGTCCTCTTTTTTCTACTATCCTCTGGTTCACTTTTCTTCCCCTCTTTTTTTATATAATGATTCGAGATTGGGGCTACCCTCTGTATTGACAATTACTGTCCTAAACCGTATCGTTGTATTTCATTTAAACTAACAATTAATTAAACAGAATTATGATTAGAGTTTTGGCTTAACCTGATGAAATCACAGACAATAAATCTGTCGGAAATCAGATATATATTGTTGGAACTGAGATTCGTCAAGCGAAAGAGTTAATCCAGTTATGTTTGTTGTTATCTTTATTTATTTGTTTGTGTTTTTGTTTTCCAATCCAGCAAATGGCGTTAACCAAAATTGAAAGAAGCAAAACTTGTTTGCAGACAACAAAGGCGGTCTACGTGTCAGAGGCGTAACCGGGAAAAAAAAAAACAATCGCCCATGGGAGAAACAGAAAAAAAAATGCATTTCAAGTACTGCTAAACAGTGTGTGTACACACATATCTATTTAATATATATATATATATATATATATATATATATATATATATATATATATATATTGTCCTTTCGAGCCGAAGACGGCACATAGAGCTGAACCATAATTTTAAAAACAGAAACCTTACGTGCCAAAATGGCACATATTGCAAAGATCATTGCTTCTAAAATATATGGCTCTGTTCCCATAAAAGTACTTTTTTTTTTGCAATGAAAGCTTGTCAAGCCATCAATCAACCTCCCTAGTCGCCTCTTACCACATGTCTGGAAGGTCACAGTGTCACAATTTAATAATCAGCATAAATTAATTAAAATTATTGTCGTAGATATAATCTCATTCTGTCAATCTCTCTCTCACTCTTTCTCTCTCTCTCTCTCTCCCTCTCTCTCTCTCTCTCTCCCTCTCTCTCTCTCTCTCCCTCTCTCTCTCTCTCTTTCTCTAACTCTCTCTCTCTTTCTCTCTCTCTCTCTCTCTCTCTCTCTCTCAGCATATGTGTTTTCAAGATATAACTTCATACTGTGACTTACAAAGTCAGACTGCATATCTGCAGACTTTGATACGACATATTTGACATCAGTACAATCATTTTAATACCGAGTTTTTTGCTTCTGCTATGAACCCAAGTCGATGAGCGTGATAAGAAAAGTGGAGGCGGGATCTGTACGCATGCAATGGGTTGTGACATTGCAGAAGTCAAAAATACGTAAGGTCACCTTTGTCTACGTCCCAGGACATGCAGGAGTATAGGAAAATGCAAGAGCGGGCTAGCTGCGCTATTGTTGAGGACGGTCAACCAATGGGTCTGGTGGACATCACCAATACCCTCCGGGAAGTGGGAAGGGCACAGGACTTCGACAACCATGAGTCCACGTCACTCCTTTGGATGAAAGAGATGGAAGTTAAGATGGTCACAGCCAGAAACAAGAAACTTAGTGGCCGTGTAAGAAGACTTATCAACCAACATAGAACTGGAGTCGTCAGTCGCTGGACACTGCGGGACTTGCTGAGTAGGGGATCTGAGCACCTATGGGCATGTTCGGAGTGCAATGATGATGACCCGCTCCTAACTCAATAACTCAATAACCATTCAGTCAAATTGGTAATCCTAACGCTTGGACCATCTCCAAGGAATTGTACAGAAGTGGTCAAATTCTGTTAACTACCCCTAGGGCTAACAAGTCTGAATTGGGTTACTAACAAGCATATTCACTATACAGAGCCTTCTAGTGTCAGAAATACATAACAATCAACAGTGAGAATGTTTTGATTCCGTATATTTAGAATGACCATCATAACATTGTAAGTTGTAGGACGTCCATTACCTGTATGGGTAGCCACGTTAGTGCTGTGGTCAGATGGTCTGCTGATGGTGTTTCTTGTTTACGTACGCCAGCTTTCTGTAGTGGAGGCGAAGACGCGCCTCCCAGCACCGGAGCTGGAAGTTGTCAGCGACCCACAGCTGATGGCTTGCGCCAGGATTGGTGAACCAAAACCATCCAGACCCTGCAGTACCTCTCCGTGGTGCCTCCAGTAACAGACTAACCTGTCTAGTCTTTCCAAGCGAGTAGGGATCGAAAAGGGAAGACAACCCGGTACTAAAAAATGTCGTGCTGTAGTCGGATGTGTTGGCCCGAAAAGGCGCAAAAATAACAGTTATACTGCAAACCACAACACAACGCAGACACGTCCACTACGTCCCTGTAAGGGCGGATGATGAAGAGGAATATTCTGATCTATCACGATACTCTACAATACTTTAGTCATCGGGCGAACGCAACCAACCAACCATATATGTAGTGAAGTCTCCAAGGATTAAGTTTTGCGTTGATAATACTTTTTCCTGTCTTCAAAAAGGGAGCCGTGTTATCAGGTGTACAGAGCCACTTTTTTTCAGGTATTCTCCGACAACAGAAGTATTTCCTTTATTTATAAACTACATGGTAAACTACATGGGACCCTCTTGTTCAGGGGTCGATGCCTTCCCCCTAGATCACCCAAAACCTTGATGGAACTACGAAGTGGGGTTCGACACCTATCGTTGACCCAAACTTAAAATTGTAGCAATTTTTGAGACAGTAAAACAACACTAATGACATACAGACTACGTTTACGGTACGTAATAAGTGGGCGACACAAATTAGAACAATGTTTCAGATCATTAGGTTCTGGAACAAACATCCAATACACACACGGACATGGGACACATTATACACACATTACGTTTTCTAACACCATTGGGTCGAGGCATGTTCTTTCTGCTCTGATATGTATGTTCTGTTCGCTCCTGCTGACGGCCTATAGAACAGAAACGTTGTTCTATTTTTTTTTGGGGGGGGGGGGGGTTTAAGGCAAAGAAATGCAAATGAATGCATACAATTGAGAAGCTGCAGTAAAGCTGAATGTGAGGGAAAATTGAAATAATTGCAGTCACACTCCTCTCCATTTCTTTTTTAATCTGACTACGGCCCGGTACACAGGACACAGGGAAGTCACTTTTATTTTCTTTAACCAATTTCGATTATTTTTGTTTTGGATGTTTCGTTACTGGTTAGCTATGTAGGATTAGTTTTATTTACTTACATATCTGTGTGTGTGTTTTTTTTTTTTGTTCCTGCTGAAGGCCTATTGGGCCGAAACGTCGTTCAAATCTGTGTCGTCTACTAATCACGTAAAGCTTCTAACATACCATTTTATTCAATTTTCCCTGTTATATTTTGTGTCATCCATTTATTACGTAAGGCTTTAACCATACATTTTTTTTTCCTATTGTTTTCAAATATATATTTGTTTTCATTTCTGCTTATTAGCATTTACTGCAGCTTCGCAATTGTATGCATTTATTTTCATTACTTTGCTTTGGCCCAATTAAAACAGTCATCTTTTAATGCTAAAAAAGTCCAGTAAATATTTCTATAATTCACTTGTTTACATACCCCTCTCCCCTCAGCAGCGCCCGACATTGCTGCTTGCCGTGCTACGCCACTGAAACATATCACCAAAGACCAGTGAATCTAAATCTAGCAATATGACGTCCTATTTTGATGTAGCCGGATCCAGGGGAAATCTAGTTTTAATTATTAATATGAATTCGTAGTTGAGAGCCACATCAAAGCCCGTCTCTGCAACTGGGGAAAACATGTTTCCTTTTTTTTTTATTTTTTTTTTTTATAGTTAGCTGGAGAGTCGGAATTAAAGCTTTCTATACATTCAGCTCGGCATTGCAGAATTCAATGGATTATAGCTATAGAGAGAACAATGAATTAAAATAGCCATCGATTTACTTTCTGTGTGTTATTGGTAATGAGAAGTGCTGGTATCGTTATTCCTTGTCGGGTTTGCATTCCTTCTGTGGACATTGGTAAATCTTTGTCTTTTCTCCTATTACTTGTGGTGTCAAACGTCGCTGATGTCTGGTATGTGTAGCTTTCTGGTTATCTCTTGTTGTCTAGCTTTAATTGTTCTTAAGCTGAATTTATTTAGTGAGTCATTTACTCTGTCTATCCTACTTGTCCTGGGTTATCCTTTCACTTTTATAGCCTGATTTTTTTTTCAAACACGGTTTGTTCGGATTGTTGATCAGTTAGGTTGTACTCGGTTTAGTTAACAAACCATTTAATTACCTGATGTTTTGATATATTCATAAGTTGATATACACTTAGCTTCTGCAGTCTTTTTAAGTATGTAACTTTACACCTCATTTAGCTTTGGTTACAGCATTCTTTGTGTATGCGTCCCGTTTCACTTGATGTGATTTTTTTCTTTTTTTCGTGGTGAGAGTTACGTTGCGCTCTTATGTTAGACATATTGCCCAGTGCATCCGATTTCAATATGTTTGTGTTTAGCTTTTCCTGGTCCCAGCCATTTGATCTGATCTTTATCGAATTTTAACCTTTCAAGAAATAATCTTTTTCTTCTTCTATCATTCCTCTGTTGCCGTTGGCGTCGAGGGGAGAAACAATCTGCGATTCTTTGCTCTTCTGTTGGCCTCTTCTGATGTTATCCCTCCTAGTGACTCTAGTATTCCCTTTATCCATCTCTTTCTCGGTCTTCCTCTTAATCTGGCGTTTTCGTAGCGTTTGTTTATGGCTCTTTGCGTCATTGTTAGTTCTTTTTGTCTTGTTATGTGGCCGAACCAATTTATCTGTTGTTTCTTTATGTATTCGATGGCTGGTTCAATTTCGAGTTTCTTCCTCAGGTCAGTGTTTCTTATTCTGTCCCTTAAGCTGTTTCCTGTCATTCTTCTGACACATTTCATTTCGGTGGTAGAAAGAATTTCAAAAAATGTTGGTATTTATTACATCTTAGTCTTCTTATTCTCCTTTTATCTTCTTCCTTTCAGCTCCCGTTGGATCTACAGGTTTTCAACAAACACTTTCCAAGCATTTATTATTCTTACTATTTTTTTAAAGACGCCCCAGTCCTCTTCATCTCTGCTTCCACCCGTCTTCTAATTCCGCCATTTATGTCTTAGAAAGAGCGAGCCCTTATCTTTCCCGCATGGAGAATTTGTGTTTCTTTTCTTAGACTTGCCCATGTTTGTGAAGTTTGTGCGCCTTATTTTTTTTACAGTACAGGATAGCCATTCCATACCCAAACCTCCTTAGTCACCTTTTACGAACATACCTGGTAGAGAATAGCGCTACAATCCTCTACTTCCCTTTCTGGCCACGATGATGCTGGTAAATATAGTGCAAAATATTCATTTGTTCATTTCTTTGTTCTTCTACATGAAAAAAAAAAACATGTTAGGGGATGTATCTGACCCTTATGCCGTTGGTTTAACTGAACTAAATTTCTGCTATATAATTGAATATTCTTACCATTTGCGGTAAATATGTGTATATGTAACATGAAATAAGGGGGCATTTGGGTAATTTGAAGTCTCCTTCTCTCTCTCTCTCTCTCTCTCTCTCTCTCTTTCTCTCACTATATATATATATGCAACAAAAAGGAGATGCTAAAGCTATATTCAAACAAATTGAGGAATTAACAGGAAGAAAATCGCAATCAAAAACTGGATGTCTAAGATCAAAGGAAGGAGAACTGTTGATTGATCAAGAAAACATAAGGGAACGATGGACAGAATACATTAAGGATCTTTATAATGATGAACGAACGGAAATAAATATTAAGGATAATGGAGAAGGACCAGAAATACTCAGAGAAGAAGTGGAAGACGCCTTGCACAATATGAAAGCAGGCAAAGCTCCTGAACCAGATAATATAACTAAAGAAGAGATTGAAGCCATGGGTGATTTTGGAATAGAAATAGTAAAAAAAATAGTTAATGATATCTACAACAGTGGATATATAAAAGACGACATGCTCAGATCAATATTCATAACCATACCAAAGAAATCGGGTGCGATTGAATGCGATGATCATTGCACAATAAGCCTTATGAGTCACATGACTAAGATATTACTAAGAATCATCATGCGAAGAGTGCGAAACAAAATCAGTCCAGAAATTAGCGATGAACAGTGTGGTTTTGTTAGAGATAAAGGAACAAGCAGGGCCATTTATATCATAAGATCTTTAGTTGAAAGAGCCATAGAGGTGAAAGCATATCTATACCTGTTTCATAGATTACACCAAGGCAAAGTAAAGCACCAAGAAATAATGACAATTTTAGAAAGCGTAAACGTAGACAGCAAAGATCTAAGAATAATAAAGAACATGTACTGGCAACAAACAGCGGCCATAAGAACTGGAAACCAATTGGGAATGTTTCAACAAATAAAACAGGGTGTTAGACAAGGTTGTGTGCTGTCACCAGATTTGTTTAAGATTTATAGTGAGATTATTTTAAGACCCGTAAGGGCATGCCTGGAATAACAATTGGCGGTCACAATATAAATAATCTAAGGTATGCTGATGATACAGTCTTAATCGCTAAGAGTGAAAATGAGTTACAAGATATGTTGGACATTATAGTGAAAGAAAGCAAAAATAAAGGACTCAGCCTTAATAGCAAAAAGACAGAGGTAATGGTAACAACAAAGAAAAAGACATCACCTCAGTGCAAAATAAAGACAAGTGGAACAATATTAAAACAGGTAGATGAATTTAAATATTTGGGAACTGTGTTAACCTCAGACGGAAGATGTACAAAAAAGGTGAGATGCAGAATGGCTCAGGTAAAAGCAGCATTCCAAAAAAATTAGGAAGATACTATGGAATCCATTTTTATCGACAAAAGAAACAAGAAAAAGAGTTCTTAAATGTTACGTAGAGCCAGTCTTCACATATGGATGTGAATCATGGACAATAGGACAACAGACAAGACAATCATAATTTTTTGTCCATGTAATGAGAAGAGAACAACTGGAATATATTGTAACAACTGGAAAAATTGAGGGACGAAGAGATAGAGGGAAGCAAAGAGAAAAAAATTACAGACAGCTTAAGAGAATGGCTTGGCAGAAGGTCAACAACAGAAATAATAAAAAGCTGCCGAGATCGATAGTTGTGGAGAGATATGATCACCTACGCCAACAGGCCCGGTACTTGATGATGATGATTTGGCGTCTTGACTTACAGTTGGTAACAAGCAATCATGCTAAGTCAGTAGTGTGGAAGCATTGTGTCTCTTACTGGGTGCTGATTTTGCCAATCCTTGTCAGACAGATCAATCCACAGAACGAGCAAAGTGTATTTGCAGTACCTAGCCCTGTCTCCTTTCTTCTGCACCCTGTGTTTGCTGAACTTGATATCAGTGCTGTATTGAAAGTTGATGTCATTTTGTTTTGTTTTTTTTTTTGTTCTCCATGTGCTACGATCTGCAGTCAGATTTGCTGTTTCTTTCACTGATAGAGAATTCATTCAAATGAAGTCCTGCAAAAATCCGTATATCTCAGCACTGGTCTGCCATGTTGTCTCTTTCAGTCCTTAAGTTCGCAATACAATATTTGTTTGGGAATACGATTATTTGGCATTCTTCTTACATGACCCAGCCACCTTAGTCCACGACTCATGATGGATGGGAGTCTGGCTCATTGTTCCAGGTCTATACATAAGTGTTCAATAGAAGGTGATAGCAAAACTCGAGACGTCCGGAGTGAGACCAGGCACGCATGGCCTAGAGTAATTGATAAGCTGGTAAGTAATTGAGAAATTAAAATATATAAATAATTAACAAGGGAGAGGCACATTAACCAGTATTATGGTTTCGTTGTGCAGTATGTTGACAGAGACCAATCACGTTAATTTCTGCCTGAGATTTGATCCTTTCAATCAATTATCACACTTCATTGCATTTAATTAGAGTGTGCGTGCTCGGTGGGTTATTAAGGTTTCAGGAAGACGTCAGGGGGAGGTAAATAAATCTTTTGTGTAGCCGATGTAAACAATAAACATCGTACCCGAAACAGCATCGTCCCCGAACCATCATCAAGTACCATGCCTTCTGGCGTAGGTGATCATGTCTCTTCACAACTTTCGATCTCGACAGCTATTTATCATTTCTGTTGTTGACCTTCTTCCAAGCTATTCTTTTAAGCTGTCTGGTATATTTTCTCTTTGCTTGCCTCTATCTCTTCGT
Source organism: Megaustenia siamemsis (assembly GCA_032433765.1). Lineage (NCBI taxonomy): Eukaryota > Metazoa > Mollusca > Gastropoda > Stylommatophora > Ariophantidae > Megaustenia > Megaustenia siamemsis. The sequence goes on from JAVIAB010000046.1 coordinate 38,713,646, forward strand.
CCCTCAATTTCTCCCAGTTGTTACAATATAGTCCAACTGTTCTCCTCTCATTACATGGTCAAAAAGTGATGATTGTTTTATCCTAATATTAGATATTAGCTCTCTTTATGCTGTGGTCTCTTTTAGTACGTTTTCATTACTCTTCTTAACTGTCCATGGTATTCTTAACATTCTTCTGTAAAACCGCATTTCTACACCCTCTTGTCTGTTGTCCTATTGTCCATGATTTACATCCAAATTTACCAACGTACTTACGTCACGTACTATTCTTTTTCCAGCCGTTTCGATTGGATAGAAGGAGGTCTAATCCACGTTCACCTTATCACGAAACCACTACGATACTTACTGACTGGCGTATAAATCGCAGTCTACTCAAGCAGATTAAGTGTCGATACTTAGTTAAAACCTTATCGAACATAACATGCACCGGAGAGTCTTTTCAAAACACAAGTACACTTGTAGCACTACTTTAGATAATCTGTAAATATCTTCTTTTACAACTACTAATACTACTTTTACTAGTACTACTATTATTGCTGCTACTAATTTTACTGCTACTATTTATTCAGTTTTTTTGGTTCTTTTTTTTTCTCCATCACCTTCTGCTTTCTTCTTCTTTTTTTCATCATTTCTTCTCCTTCATTTTGTACTTTCATCTTCCTGTTCTCTTTCTGTTTTTTCTCCTTTTTCTTCCTCTTTTTCCTTTTTTCTTCTCATTTTCATTTTTCTTCTTTCTTCTCCTTTTTATTCTTCTCCTTCTTATTTCTCCTCCCCTCTTTCCTTCTTCCACTTTCTTGTCTTTCTCCTCCTCTTTCCTTCTCCTCCTTTCTTGCCTTTCTCCTCCTTCTTCCCTTCCTTCTCCTTTCAGCCTCTTCTCCTTCCTTTTCTTTTCTCCTTTCTGCCACTTCTCCTTCCTATTCTTTCTTCCTTTCCTTCTTCTTGTAACTCCGTCTCTTCTTCATGTTCTTTCTTTTCTTCTCTTCTCTTCTATTACTAGAAAACTTGTGTCTCTTAGATTGTTTATTGATGTTATGGTCTGCAATAACTTTGTAATTTCTCAGGTCTTGCTGAAGGACTCATGACTGTCCGTCACTGGGGAATGGACTGCAATTTTAGTTCCACAAGCTTCACAATTATAAAAAATAATAACACCCATAGGTCGACCTAATATACTGGAGTCTCGTACACGACCCTTAAACGACGTTTAATTGTGATATCTTCACATTAAAGTATGTGAATGTTTAGTATGTGTTTATCAAAATTAGTAGTGCTATTTAATGGAAAGAATTATTCGGAAACACTCACAGTTCGAACTGCCAGCTGAAATTAATTAGATCGAAGTCCGAGTCACCACCGTAACTAGTAAAGTTCCAAATGCGAGTTTCTCCTGATAAAAAAAAAAAGAGTAAAGTACCCCCGTCACGCCAAGTGGCGTATAGGATATATGGTGTTAGTGAACATAATTTTTACAGACCTTCGGCACATGATTTTTGGGGTAATGTAGTCGGTATTACGCCCGTGCCGCTTTACTTTCCCAGAAAAAAAATCCGGTACCCATTTAAGGCTGGGTGAACCCGGAAGCCGTTGGTTGGGATCGAACCCTACTTCATGTCCTTTGTAGTCCAATTCACTAACCACTGAGCTATCGCGGCTCCAGTTTCTCCTGATACCTATCACATATTGGTACAGTTTAACCCATCACGTATTGGTAGAGTTTAACCCATCAGCTATTGGTGCAGTTTAACCCATCACATATTTGTATATTCCCTTTGTTACCGATGAATGACAATATCGTATGACATTTGGGTGCGTTCACTTTCTGTGCGGTTTCGCCTTAAGTCTTTTGACGTATGCTGAGACTGCTATGATGGTGACTACAGTTACCTTTCTTTGTTTGGGAGATGAGATATTAATTCGGATGATTCCAATGGCACCGGCGGTTGAGGAATTATGGATTTTAATTCGTTTGTAGTGATACTGGGGCATACCATAATCATAACATATTGGTACAGTTTAACCCTTCACATATTGGTACAGTTTAACCCTTCACATATTGGTACCGTTTAACCCATCACATATTGAAGCAGCTTAACCCATCTCATATTGACACAGTTTAACCCATCACATATTGGCACAATTTAACCTCTGTAATTGGTACAGTTAATGTGGTTAAGCTGCACTGAATGTAAATCTGGACATGTTAACTCTCATTATAGTAATTGAACTTAACTCTTTCCATAGGTTTCGCCGCATAGTGCGCTATGCTCAATTTGTTTAGTGTGAACGTCATCAAACCATATTCTTTTTACATGTCTTGTATTGTCTGGATATTGGTGAAATCTAATACCTTGTTCAATTATCTAAACATTCCTATATAATATGTTGTATGTTAGATAAATATAAATATGTAGATTGATTCTTTCAACCATGAAAAATTTTGTCTATGAAATATCTTCCGTTGTGTTGATGAAAAGCTTCCGTACGGAAAGAGTGAATGTAAATCTGGACAACAATTTAACCCTCATTATAGTACAGTTGCACTGAATGTAAATCTGGACATGTAACCCTCATTATAGTACAGTTGCACTGCATGTAAATCTGGACATGTAACCCTCATTATAGTACAGTTGCACTGAATGTAATTCTGGACATGTAACCCTCATTATAGTACAGTTGCACTGAATGTAAATCTGGACATGTAACCCTCATTATAGTACAGTTGCACTGAATGTAAATCTGGACATGTAACCCTCATTATAGTACAGTTGCACTGAATGTAAATCTGGACATGTAACCCTCATTATAGTACAGTTGCACTGAATGTAAATCTGGACATGTAACCCTCATTATAGTACAGTTGCACTGCATGTAAATCTGGACATGTAACCCTCATTATAGTACAGTTGCACTGAATGTAATTCTGGACATGTAACCCTCATTATAGTACAGTTGCACTGAATGTAAATCTGGACATGTAACCCTCATTATAGTACAGTTGCACTGAATGTAAATCTGGACATGTAACCCTCATTATAGTACAGTTGCACTGAATGTAAATCTGGACATGCAACCCTCATTATAGTACAGTTGCACTGAATGTAAATCTGGACATGTAACCCTCATTATAGTACAGTTGCACTGAATGTAAATCTGGACATGTAACCCTCATTATAGTACAGTTGCACTGAATGTAAATCTGGACATGTAACCCTCATTATAGTACAGTTGCACTGAATGTAAATCTGGACATGTAACCCTCATTATAGTACAGTTGCACTGAATGTAAATCTGGACATGTAACCCTCATTATAGTACAGTTGCACTGAATGTAAATCTGGACATGTAACCCTCATTATAGTACAGTTGCACTGAATGTAAATCTGGACATGTAACCCTCATTATAGTACAGTTGCACTGAATGTAAATCTGGACATGTAACCCTCATTATAGTACAGTTGCACTGAATGTAAATCTGGACATGTAACCCTCATTATAGTACAGTTGCACTGAATGTAAATCTGGACATGTAACCCTCATTATAGTACAGTTGCACTGAATGTAAATCTGGACATGTAACCCTCATTATAGTACAGTTGCACTGAATGTAAATCTGGACATGTAACCCTCATTATAGTACAGTTGCACTGAATGTAAATCTGGACATGTAACCCTCATTATAGTACAGTTGCACTGAATGTAAATCTGAACATGTAACCCTCATTATAGTACAGTTGCACTGAATGTAAATCTGAACATGTAACCCTCATTATAGTACAGTTGCACTGAATGTAAATCTGGACATGTAACCCTCATTATAGTACAGTTGCACTGAATGTAAATCTGGACATGTAACCCTCATTATAGTACAGTTGCACTGAATGTAAATCTGGACATGTAACCCTCATTATAGTACAGTTGCACTGAATGTAAATCTGGACATGTAACCCTCATTATAGTACACTTGTGAAATCGCTGTAAAATTGGACACACAAACAAGATGTTGTTAAAAACGTCCTATCCCACGCAGTATTTCTTCAGCAACCACATATATGCGTTACAGCTGACAAATAACGTATCACATTTCAATATCACACTGTACTGATAATATACAAGTGACATAGTCGCAGGAGAAGGGTCAGACATAAATATACTGTACAATTGTTATAGCTAGCTGTGTCGACAATAAATCTGTGACCAAAAAATATGCGATTAAAAATTGTTTGGTTACAACATTATGGCTATGGAGAATGAATGACACATGAATGATCCGATGCTGAAATAGATAGTTCTAATAGATAGTTCTAATAGATAGTTCTAATAGATAGTTCTAATAGATATTTCTAATAGATATTTCTAATAGATAGTTCTAATAGATAGTTCTAATAGATAGTTCTAATAGATAATTCTAACCCAGAACGCGAACATCCTATATAAATTGGAGGTTTTCAAGTTTATTTTGAAGTCACTTTTTATGCTTTCAATATTGTATGTTTACCAAATAATTTTATTATGCGTTTTTTCAATGTTCACAGGCAATCTTTTTTTTTATACTTAAGAGTTCAGTAAAAACAGAACCCGTTTTGATTTGTTTTTTATTACTTTATTTTCATATTTGATCGCTGAGTTTTGTATGTACTTGGTTAACATTGACAAGTTGTGATTAGTGATTTACTGTACTTGGTTAACATTGACAAGTTGTGATTTACTGTACTTGGTTAACATTGACAAGTTGTGATTAGTGATTTACTGTACTTGGTTAACATTGACAAGTTGTGATTTACTGTACTTGGTTAACATTGACAAGTTGTGATTAGTGATTTACTGTACTTGGTTAACATTGACTGGTTGTGATTAGTGATTTACTGTACTTGGTTAACATTGACAAGTTGTGATTAGTGATTTACTGTACTTGGTTAACATTGACAAGTTGTGATTAGTGATTTACTGTACTTGGTTAACATTGACAAGTTGTGATTAGTGATTTACTGTACTTGGTTAACATTGACAAGTTGTGATTAGTGATTTACTGTACTTGGTTAACATTCACAAGTTGTTATTAGTGATTTATTGTACTTGGTTAACATTGACAAGTTGTGATTAGTGATTTACTGTACTTGGTTAACATTGACAAGTTGTGATTAGTGATTTACTGTACTTGGTTAACATTCACAAGTTTTGATTAGTGATTTACTGTACTTGGTTAACATTCACAAGTTGTGATTAGTGATTTACTGTACTTGGTTAACATTCACAAGTTGTGATTAGTGATTTACTGTACTTGGTTAACATTCACAAGTTGTGATTAGTGATTTATTGTATTTAATGACTCAAGTGGCCCCCAAAAAAATCCTCGGAATTCGTACACTGTGCTGATACTTTACTGTATGATAATGAAAACGATCGGAGTACAATGAATGATCACGATGTTGGTTATGTACACAATTTCAATGCAAACTGAAAGATATTTTATTTAACATCCGGCATATTTGAGAGGGAAGATAAGCAGGTAACGGAACTGAACTCTACAACATACACACATCATCATGTGTCACACCGCTTGCCTTAGGCGATCATGTCGTTCCACAACCTTCTTTCTACAGTGCATCGTATCAGTTCTGTTGTTGACTGTTTTCCATGCCATGACACCAAGCTATCTGGTATTTTCTCTCTCTGTCGTCCGTGATATCATTTTTCCTTTTATTGTGCCAGTTGTAACCAAGTATCCCAACTTTCCTCTTCTCTTGATGTGCCCGAAAATGTTTATTGTTTCTTTCTGATGTTTTTTTAGGAGTTCCCTTTTTGTGCTGGCCTCTTTGACAATTTCCTCATTGGTCATTTTAGCTGTCCAGGGAACTTTCAAAATTCTTCTGAGAAATCCCATCTCTGTGGCCTGTAATCGTCTTTTCATTTGTTTTTCTAATGTCCATGATTCGCTTCCATAGGTTATAATTGGTTCTATCTCTCTCTCTCTCTCTCTCTTTGTGATCAGGGCTCAATCAGAGTAGGATCCCAGACTCTCACATGAAGTCTGCTGTCAGGTTTAGTGTGTTGATCGCCCCCACAGACAGAACATCACAATTAGAGTCTGCCAGATCCACTCTGAATTGAACACCCGTTAAAACGTTGCACTGTGTTCTGGGCCAGTGGCCCAGTGCATCCGATTTCAGTCAGCATTTTATTCAGGTTTGCATTCCTTAGCCTTTGTTTGTCCCCAATCTTTCTTGGTTCTATATAACACCGATGAACTCTCTTTCTTACTTCTATTGATATAGATTTGTTGCATAAGATATTTTGAATTTTCTGAAATACTATTTTGGCCTCAGCTATTCTGCTTTTTATTTCTGTGGTGCATCTTTCATCTGATTTTATTATACACACATACATATGTCATTGTATACATATATACATACTTGTAGCACTACTTTCTCTCTTTCATCATCTCTTTCTCTCTCTCTCTCTCTCTCTCTCTCTCTCTCTCTCTTTCTTTTCATCGCTTTCTAATACCTCCCGTTGCATTTGTCTCATTTAATTACTTAACATCTTCGCATTATCTCTCTAGCACAGCCTCATTCTCCGTGTCCCTTTCTTTTCTACTATTACATTTCTATTAATAATTATCATTTTCATCCCCTTCCCACTCTCTCTCTCTCTCTCTCTCTCTCTCTCTCTCTCTCTCTCTCTATCTCCGTCTCCCTGCTATCAGAAAACAGAGTATTTACGAAAATGTCGCCGGATTAACCATCTGGTACATTTCTCTCTATTTATAATTCACATTTGTCGCCTCGGCTAATCCTCGGACCATATACTTTAGCGCTTCATGACTCTCGTGGTAATAAATCGCCATTCTTTATAACGCGTTAAGTTACAAAATAAAACCCTGCTCTGCCTTAACAGGGACTTTAAGTTCTCAAGTGTCAAGATCCACGCTATTAAAATATATTTCTTGTTAAATGATTGAGTTACAGACAACGTGCTCGCTGTTAACAAAAAAAAAATTGTACGGGAAAAGAAGCCCCTGGGAGCTCGCAGGTTATTAGCAGGTTAATTAATTATGCTTATAAGAGAAAGATGATACGTTTTAGAAGAGCTGTATGTGATTTATGTACAGCGAAATAAGAGAATCAAACACGTAAGGATTATGAGAGTTAAGATGAGTAGTGGCACATTTTTTTATTTTTTGAAACGGTAACATAACACAATCTATCTATCTATCTATCTATCTATCTATCTATCTATCTATCTATCTATCTATCTATCTATCTATCTATCTATCTATCTATCTATCTATCTATCTATCTATCTATCTATCTATCTATCTATCTATCTATCTATCTATCTATCTATCTATCTATCTATCTATCTATCTATCTATCTATCTATCTATCTATCTATCTATCTATCTATCTATCTATCTATCTATCTATCTATCTATCTATCTATCTATCTATCTATCTATCTATCTATCTATCTATCTATCTATCTATCTGTCTGTCTGTCTGTCTGTCTGTCTGTCTGTCTGTCTGTCTGTCTGTCCATCCATCCATCCATCCATCCATCCATCCATCCATCCATCCATCCATCCATCCATCCATCCATACATCCATCCATCCATCCATCCATCCCTCTCTCTGTCTGTCTGCCTGTCTTTCATTTAGTTATCAAGGAAGTTTAGTGACAAGCAACAAAGCTTATCAAATCAATGGTCAGCTATCACCACTATTGCTCCACCAATATATATAAGGAGCGCATGGGTGGGGCGAAATCCACTGTTTTGAAAATCTGGTATATTGTGTTCGAGGTAGACGGTTTAACTGTCCCGAAATCAATATTTATAAACAAACAAATGTTAACTACAATAGTCCCAGCTTTATTGTATCTTTTTTTTTTACGTTGTTACAATGATCATACAAACATAAATACACCAGTACTTGTAGATACCTCGGATATTACTGGTTTTGTTTTCTTTTGGAAAGTCCAACAGCCCGGTAGTTTGTGAACTGGACTGCTAGGGAAATAATTCCCTGGACTGCTAGGGAAATAATTCCCTGGACTGCTAGGGAAATAATTCCCTGGACTGCTAGGAAAATAATTCCCTGGACTGCTAGGGAAATAGTTCCCTGCACTACTAGTGAAAGAGCTCACTGGACTTCTAGTGAAAGAGTTTCCTGGACTACTAGTGAGAGAGCTCCCTGGACTACTAGTGAAAGAGTTCCCTGGACTACTAGTGAAAGAGTTCCCTGGACTACTAGTGAAAGAGTTCCCTGGACTTCTAGTGAAAGAGTTCCCTGGACTACTAGTGAGAGAGCTCCCTGGACTACTAGTGAAAGAGTTCCCTGGACTACTAGTGAAAGAGTTCCCTGGACTACTAGTGAAAGAGTTCCCTGGACTACTAAGGATTGATTCAAAATAACATTAAAAAAAACAGTGTCCTAAAGTTGAACAGTTTTGAAACCGCTGATCTACACAATCAGAATTTGTGATGCTCACCAACACAAAGAACTCACGCATACTTATCCGTGCTCTTTACGAGGACATATCTCCCAGGACACTATTCATTGATTAATCAATACGACAATACAATTATTAATGTTCTCTTCTCCTCTTGTTACGTTGTTAACATGTCCTATATCTGTTTGCCGTCCCAGATAATTCTTTCATCACATACATCAGGACTGCTGACTCAAAAGTTCAAGCTTATTCCGGGGAATCGCATAAATATTATCAGATGCACCCATTTTTATATTATTTCTAGTGATTATTTTTTAGTTATAATTTTATACTGTATTTTTTTTTGGCTTTTCTGATCTTTTTGTGTATATTTACTTTACTCTGTATTCACTCTATTTACTTTACTCTGTATTCACTATATTTACTTTACTCTGTATTCACTATACATGTATTTACTTTACTCTATATTCACTATATTTACTTTACTCTGTACTCACTATATTTACTTTACTCTATATTCTCTATATTCACTATATTTACTTTACTCTGTACTTACTATATTTACTTTACTCTGTACTCATTCTATTTACTTTACTCTATATTCTCTATATTCACTATATTTACTTTACTCTGTACTCATTCTATTTACATTACTCCATATTCTCTATATTCACTATATTTACTTTACTCTGTACTCATTCTATTTACATTACTCTATATTCTCTACATTCACTATATTTACTTTACTCTGTACTCATTCTATTTACTTTACTCTATATTCTCTACATTCACTATATTTACTTTACTCTGTATTCTCTATATTTACTCTACTCTGTATTCACTCTATTTACTTTACTCTATATTCACTATATGTACTTTACTCTTACTCACTATATGTACTTTACTCTATATTCACTATATTTACTTTACTCTGTACTCACTATATTTACTTTACTCTATATTCACTATATTTACTTTAATCTATATTCACTATATTCACTATATTTACTTTACTCTATATTCTCTACATTCACTATATTTACTTTACTCTGTACTCATTCTATTTACATTACTCTATATTCTCTACATTCACTATATTTACTTTACTGTGTATTCTCTATATTTACTCTACTCTGTATTCACTCTATTTACTTTACTCTATATTCACTATATGTACTTTACTCTTACTCACTATATTTACTTTACTCTATATTCACCATATTTACTTTAATCTATATTCACTATATTTACTTTAATCTATATTCACTATATTCACTATATTTACTTTACTCTATATTCACTATATTTACTTGTCCTTTACTCGGAAGAATGTTGTTCTTTCAGGCCTTTTTAAGCCGCTACATTGGATCTCTCTTATTGTTTTTGAATCAACTTGTTTCTTGAAACACATTGGACACTCCTTGTTCAGAAACGACTTAAATGTGATTGTAGCTGTTTATTGTTGTTGGAAAGTTTTGTGTTTTTTTTTTTTATTCTTCAGCTTTTATTTTTCAGGGAAGTCCCTAGAGACTAGGAACTGAAGTTTGCTTGCTAATCCGTTTCCCCTTCACAGCCGTGTGCATAGAGGTCTCCCACCACACAGGCAGATAACTCCGCCTTCGGAGGTACTCATATTGTTTCAGTCGAAGCGTAATTGACGTTTCAAGCTGGGCCTCGCTGCTGAGACCAGGTGTGGTTGCCGCAGAGAGAAATCATAAATACAAATGCCAGCTGGTGCAATCGGGAATTGAACTCATAATCTCTCTGTCTCGAGACCAGATAACATGACAAAATGAAAACCGATTATTGTGACAATATTTGATTTTGTAACGTACGCCGTTGGAGACGAACATTGAACGCGATGATTTAACTCACATTCTTTATCAATTGAACTTTTTCGTCTACATTATTAATCCTTCCGTTTATCGAGAAGTACAATGAAGTTTCATCACTTGCATCTGGCAACCGTTGGCATAAGATGCTTGTTTTTTTTGTTTGTTTTATTTTGTTGTTCCTTTCCAGTTTAATTCTTGGTGATTGTATTTTTCCTCATTTAATATGCACATTTGATTATCTCTGATAAGAGGCGGGCTCTGTACGCATGCAATGGGTAGAGTCGTTGTAGAAATCCAAAATACGTAAGGTCACCTTTGTCTATGTCCCTGGACATGCGGGAGTACGGGGAAATGAAAGGGCAGACAGGTTGGCTAGCTGCGCTGTCGTTGAGGACGGGCAACCAATGGATCGGGCGGACATCATCAATGCCCTCCGAGATGTGGGAAGAGCACAGGACTTCGACAAACACAGATCCACGTCACTTCTTCGGATGATGGAAATGGGAGTTAAGATGGGCACAGTCAGAAACGAGAAACTTGGTGGCCGTGTAAGAAGACTTATCAACCAACATAGAACTAGAGTCGTCAGTCGCTGGACACTGAGGTAATTGCTGAGGAGGGGATCTGAGCACCTATGGACATGGTCGGAGTGCATTGATGATGACCCGCAAATAACTCAATAACTCAACAACTCAATAACTCAATTTGATTATCTCTGCAAGCAGATAACAGGGAACATATGTGATGTTACTTTGTCGGTATGTTAGCCTTAACCTCACTCAGATCCTAGATGTACAGCAGAGGTGAAGTGCACAATGGTTTAGGCAAAAACAGCTTTCCAACAAAAAAAAAATGATAAAGATAATGTGCAACCATTTTTGACAATAGAAACAAGAAAAAGTTCTTATGTTGAGTGAGAACATATGGATTTCAATCATGGACAATAGCTCAAGAGACAAGAAAATCAGTGGAGACTAGAAATGTAGTTTTACAGAAGAATATTAATACAATGGACAGCCAAGAAGAGTAATTAAAACGTTCTGAAAGAGGCCAAAGCAAAAAGAGAGCTAATTTTTAATTTTAGGAAGAAACAATCATCATTTTTTTGCCATTTAATGAGAAGGCAACAGCTGGAATATATTGTAACAACTGGGAAAATTGAGGGACAAAGAGATGGAAGGAAAGAGAAAAGATACCAGGCAGCTTTAAAGAATGGCTTGGCACAAGGTCAACAATAGATTTGATAAATAACTGTCGAGATTAAACGTTGTGGAGTGATATGATCACCTACGCCAACAGGCATGGTACATGATGATGATGATGACGATGATGATGATGATGACGATGATGTCAGTCTTTCGCTCTTTCTGGTGTCCACGCGATAACCTTCAATGAACGCTAAGTGGGTGTAACCACGATACTATAGAATCTAATACTCAATCACTATATGATTTTATATAGCATTTTTTAAATCCTTGCTTTTTTATATAGGATTATTGTCTCCAATTAGTACTTGATTATATTTATTCAACTAGTACATAATTTTATACATAACTCTGTTCAGTAAGTACATTAGGGTTATGGAAGGCCCCGGTATCACTGCAACCGAATTAAAATCCAGAAGTCAGTACATTATTTCCTATAAGAGAATGTTAAAATAGTTCGTAATTGTATCTTATGCAACAAATCTATGTCAATAAAAATGAGAAAGAGAGTTCATCGGTGCTATATAGAACCAATTCTGACCTATGGAAGCGAATCATGGACAGTAGACAAACAAATGAATAGACGATTAAAGGCCACAGAGATGGGATTTCTCAGAAGAATTTTGAAAGTTCCCTGGACAGCTAAAAAGACCAATGAGGAAGTTCTCGAAGAGGCCAAGACAAAAAGGGAACTCTTAAAAAACATCAGAAAGAAGCATTTAACATTTTTCGGGCACATCATGAGAAGAGGAAAGTTGGAATACTTGGTTACAACTGGCAAAATAAAAGGAAAGAGAGATCGCGGACAACAAAGAGAGAAAATACTGGATAGCTTGGTGTCATGGCATGGAAAACAGTCAACAACAGAACTGATACGATGCACTGTAGATAGAAGATTGTGGAGGGACATGGTCGCCTACGTCAACCGGTATGGCACATGATGATGGTGTTGTATATAGAAAATGTAGAGTTGTGTGAAGATGATGATGTTAATGAAGTTATTAACGATAGAAAGCTTATTTAACCAAGAATTTAGATAATTATGTACTTCGCCAAGTGTAGCTTATAAGAGTCCAATGCTCCGAGTATCATATAATTAACAGCAGTCTTCAGTGGTTTTCCTTGTATAATGTCACCACTTATCTAAGTAGTACCTTCTCCAAAGTATGTCCGTTAATTAATATTAATGTAACGTAGAGGCTTTGTAAGCAGCTAGATCTAACATCAAAAGCCGCTTTTGTTGGTAGCACTGGTCCGTACACGGTTAATCTCTTAGTAATAAATATAGTCCTGCTTTAGAAATGTTCCCACACTTATTTTATTATGTCTTTACACCTGTTGGGTATTTAAAGATTGTGCCAGCTTTTGAGAATTAGATTCTGTGCTAGGACAAGTCTGTTGGATGATTTATGTATTTTGTGTGCGTTCTTATTTTGGGATGTTATTTATATGTTGTGTTATCGTGTGGACTAAATTTAACGTAATATCTATATGGATGTGTATCATGGGCAATAGGACAACAGACAAGAAAATCACTGCAGTCTGTAGAAATGTGGTTTTACAGAAGAATGTTGAGAATACCATAGATAGCTAAGAAGAGTAATGAAAACGTTCTGAAAGAGGCCAAAGCAAAAAGAGAGCTAATTTCCAAAATTAGGAAGAAACAATCATCATTTTCTGGGCACGCAATGAGAAGAGAACAGCTGGAATATATTGTAACAACTGGGAAAATTGAGGGACGAAGAGATAGAGGGAAGCAAAGAGAAAAACTAACAAACAGCTTAAGAGAATGGCTTGGCAGAAGGTCAACAGCAGAAATGATAAATAACTGTCGTGATTGAAAGTTGTGGAGAGACATGATCACCTACGCCAGCAGGCCCGGTACTTGATGATAATGATACTTAACTTTGGGACTCGCGATAGTTCAGTGGTTAGTGATCTGAGCTACTAAGGACAAGGGGTAGGGTTCGATCGTGATCGACGGGTTCAATGTTCGTCCAGCCTTATATGGGTACCTGATTTTTTTCTATGAAAGTAAAGCGGCACGGGCGACTACATTACCCCAAAAATCATGTGCCGAAGGTCTGTAAAAATTATAATCACTAACATCATATTTCTTGTACGCCACTTGGCGTGACGGGGCTCTTTACTTTACATTTATGTATGTAGTTTTGGTGACGAGCATGATCAATATATTGATTCATTCATTATACAGCGGGAGTTCGCCAAATATGCCAAATTGTCATTCTGGCGCCATCAGCACACAAGGACACACACGAAACACATATCGAATGTTTTGATCAACCCCTTGTCCTTTGTGGCCCAGTTCACTAACCACTGAGCTATCACGGCTCCCAATACAAGAAGTAGGACAGAAGAAAACATTCACGCACATCTGGATTCATCACGCACATCTGGATTCATCTGCTCACGACATCACGAAGCAATGCGTGAACATCATCATCAAGTACCATGCCTGCTGGCGTAGATGATCATGTCTCTCTACAACTTTCAATCTCGACATTTATTTATCATTTCTGTTGTTGACCTTCTGCCAAGCCATTCTCTTAAACTACCTGGTATCTTTCTCTTTGCTTCCCTCTATCTCTTCGTCCCTCAATTTTTCCAGTTGTTACAATCTATTCCAGCTGTTCTCTTCTCATTACATGGCCAAAAAATAATGATTGTTTCTTCCTAATATTGGAAATTAGCTCTCTTTTTGCTTTGGCCTCTTTCAGAACGTTTCCATTACTCTTCTTAGCTGTCCATGGTATTCTCAACATTCTTTAAGACTCCAGTGATTTTCTTGTTTGTTGTCCTATTGTCCATGATTCACATCCATGTTAAGACTGGCTCTACATAACATTTAAGAACTATTTTTCTTCCTTCTATTGTCAAAAATGGATTGCATAGTATCTTCCTCAGTTTTTGGAAAGCTGCTTTTGCCTGAGCCACTCTGCGTGAACAGAAAGATATAAATAACAATCTTCTTCCTCTTCTATCCTTCCTCTGCTGCCGTTGGCGTCGAGGGGAGAAACAATCTGCGATTCTTTGCTCTTCTGTTGGCCTCTTCTGATGTTATCCCTCCTAGTGACTCTAGTATTCCCTTTATCCATCTCTTTCTCGGTCTTCCTCTTAATCTGGCGTTTTCGTAGCGTTTATTTAAGGCTCTTTGAGTCATTGTTAGTTCTTTTGTCTTGTAATGTGGCCGAACCAATTTATCTGTTGTTTGTTTATGTATTCGATGGCTGGTTCTTCCTCAGGTCAGTATTTCTTACTCTGTCCCTTAAGCTGTTTCCTGTCATTCTTCTGACACATTTCATTTCGGTGGTCGTTATCTTTCTTACTATAAATAACAATAAAATCCCTATATAAGACTTTCAGAGGAATGAAACAAAAACACTCTGAGATGTCTGAAAAGAGCGCTCAGAGAGACGAGAAGAGGCGGTGTTAGAAACTAATGAGAAACTAATGAGAAACTAATGAGAAACTAATGAACTTTAAACGCTAAATATACAGAGACAACATATAAGGTTTGCTCAGCTATAAATAATGTGAACAGATATACCATTTCTCCCGTGTGTTACCGGGACCTTATTATGTGGGAAATAAAGAATAGTGACACTGTGACCTTCCAGGCATGTCGTAAGAGGCGACTAAGGAGGTTGATCGATGGCTTGACAAGCTGTCATTGTAAAAAGCATTGTTATGGAAACAGAACCATATATTTTAGAAGCAGTGATCATCTTGGCAATATTTGCCATTTTGGCACACAAGGTTTCTGTCTTTGAGATTGTAGTTCTGCCCTATGTGCCGTCTTCGGCTCGAAAGGACTATAGATAGATAGATATACCATTATCTTCTACAGCGTTCATATATTTTGATCAGGCGAACTTGTCTGTTGTTCTGTTGTATGAGGGGAGAAGGTTGGGGGGCAGGGGTAGGATCTACAACATGACACAAGAAATATACCATTATCTTCTACAGCGTTCATATATTTTGATCAGGCGAACTTATCTGTTGTTCTGTTGTATGAGGGGGAGAAGGTGGGGGGGGGGGGGGTAGGATCTACAACATGACGCAAAAAATATACCATTATCTTCCCATAGAAAACGTATAGTAAAAGAGACGTTTATTAAAGAAGTGCTGGGGACAGACGCAGAGTAAAATAGGATCAAGGGAAAGAAATGTATCAATTTGCGAAGCTGCAGTGATGAGATATGAAAACAAGATGTTTGTGGAAAAAACGGCATGGTTAAAGCTTTACGTTATTTATTTATTTATTTTTATTTAAATACATTTTTGTACTTGTGTTGTATGTTTGTTCCTGTTGAAGGCCTATTGCGCCGAAGCGTCGTTCTGGTTTGGTTATCCACTTGTTACTTGAAGCTTTAACGATACCTTTTTGTCTATATATAATTCTTGTTCATATGTCCAGAATAGGTTAGGCTGAGAACGTACAGGAAAAGCTGCAAGAACAATTGATACGGATTGAGGCTGCTAGAAGGACATGAAGTAGAAATTTGCATCTCCCACGGCATCCAAAAGGCTTTAAGAGGAAGTGAAGAGAGAGAGAGAGAGAGACAGAGAGAAAAACAAAATTCTATACCACGATAGAGCAACGATGTATTTGGGAAATCCAGATGCAGTGAAACAATGACCAGCGGGATATGATGCTGAAGATACGGAAAGTGTGCGTGCGTGTAATCTCTACTTCATGCTTCTATCATGTATTTCATCTATCATCCTTGGTTTTATGTTCTCTATCACTGAAAGTCTAACCCGATGCTTGAGACACCGTCAACTTGAAGTGCTGCGCACTAGCGTAACACTGATCTGAACGGGACTTGTAATTTCAAAGTCCCACAAGGGTGCCTGGTCTACCGCAGGCTTTCTCATAAAAACCTGCCTGGCTCAAGCAATTAATGTAATGATCTCTGAGTTCTGGTTACCTGGGAAAGCTCTTCCAATGTTCCGATTTACTTATCTTTTTAGACAACGCAAATTTTAGACGTAAAAATGCGTTATTTTATCCGTTACATTATAGTACAGTAAGCGACAGTACTCCCTTCTACCGCCTTCAGATAAGACTGATTGGAAAGATAGTTTATATGAAACTAATACAATATCAAAGTAATCATTCTTTCATCACGGGAATGTCTTGAAATTGGAAAAATGGAAACTCAAAATAATCCATGAAAGATTAAGTCATTTAAAAAAAAAATCTATTCAACCCGTTTGTATGAGGGAGTGGAGGTAAGAGCGCGCGGCGATAGCAGTAGAGCTGAAGTTGTCAGCGACTCATAGCTGATAGCTTCCTACGAGGATCGGTGAACCAAAACTATCCAGGCCCTGTTCCAATCGTCGTGGGGCCTCTACCACATAGGTAACCAGTTTAGTCCGGCCAAGTTACTGGGGATCGAAAGGGAAGGCTAGTCGGCACACAAAACGTCATATCGAAATGATGTATTGAGGAGAAATGTGTTCATATTTTTTTCCATTTTCCGTTTCCATTTTCCGTTTCCATTTTCCGTTTCCATCTCAAGTTTTTATTGCAAACAGCATCACAGCTCATTTATGTCTACTTAAAGTCCTTTTATGAGCGGACGACAATGAAGGCTAGCTTGCGTCATGATCGGCAGACCTGAACTATCCAAGAGAACAACTATTCCTCCAGTCACCATGTGAACACAAAAAGAGAACAATGAAAGAGTGAATTGCTTCTTTTTATATCGGAAACCATCAAACAGAGAGAGCCACCCGAAAATAAAAATATGTTTACACAAAATATTAAAACACTTGAAACAGTGACAGGACAAACTGACAACCAAAGAACAAAATAGTGTAAATTATTTATCTCTGTACGAAACTTCAACGCAAGTAAGGAAGGAAAGAAGTAGGAGTGGAACTCAAGACGTTACTATAACTTTACCTTCGCTACTCCCGGCTGTTAGCGCGCAGTATTTTTACATTCATTACGTTTCACAAAGCTTTCCACTGCACCCCATCTAAGCCGAACACCGAATTCCAAAGATCTGTCCTTCCATAAATGTTCTCGGACTATCAGAGGTTGGTTGTTATTCACAAGCCGCGGAGATTTCAACGAAGCCTATGTGGTATTCATTGAATCACCTATTGGTGCTGAGAAAGCGGGCAACAAATTACCGAATGAAAACGATACGAGCATTTACAGCGAATGCCCGGAGACTAACCACGACGAGATATCATCAAAAATAAAGCACAGCCCCACGAACACCTGCAAACAACATAAAACCGCTCTTACGATGGTTCTCAGCCTGTGCTGCTTCAAGGTTCCCCTTGAACACTTTACTCCATAATTTCACAAATTCACATTGCTGGGAGATCGTACAGTTTGTTTGATGTGCGACGGGGATAGTCCGATGACTAATTGTGTTTCATATGTTTGGATTTGGAGTCAAGGTGGTGTTCTAGTATCATCAAGCGCTATACATTAAAAAAAATATGACGATCTTCATTTTCAGGAATACGTTAACTTCCGGCCAATATGGTTGATAGGTGTAAGGAACGTTAGAGGCTATGTCTGAAAAGTGTTCCTTGTTGCAGTTTCCTCATATTCCAAATCCGGCTTGTTGCAGGAGCTACTAAGTTAAGTGCTCTCTGCACACTGTGAGCTGTTCGTTTCATCTGCTTTGATCGTGTTTCGATATTTCTATTGTTAACGATGAGTGATGATATCGTATGATGGAGAACAGATGGTTATGTTCACTTTCTGTGCGGTTTCGCCTCATGTCTTTTGGCGTGTGCTGAGACTGCTATGATGGGGACTACAGCTACCTTTCTTTGCTTGGAAGATGAGATAGTAATTCGGATGATTCCACTGGCACGGGCGGTTGAGCAATTATGGATTTTAATTCGTTTGCAGTGATACCGGGGCCTTCCATAACCATAACTTTACTCCTGCCTGTATTGTTGTCTATCCATAATTTGTCAGATTCAGACACGGGCGAGGCTGCTCAGGAAAACAGTAGCCACCACAAGACACTAAGATATTACTAACCTACAACCATCATGATTGCTTGCTACCAGTAAAGAAGTATAGGCATCAAACTGCATCAAGATGCATAGAGATGAGAAGCTGCTGCAAAGCTGATGATAATGACAACTTTTATAAAAAAAAAAGAAGAAAAAAGTAGTATGGTAACAGCTTTACGTGGTAATTAACAAAACAAAAGTCGACGTTTCGGTCAAGTAGGCCTTCAGCTGGCACAGTTTTTTGTTCCAGCTGAAAGCTACTTGGCCGAAATGTCGACTTTTGTTTTGTTAATTGCTTGGTACCAAACGCCTAAGGAAGTCTGGTACACCAACATACAGCATGCGACGTTAGTCACAACACTCAGGGATATATCGAAGATTGGATCAGAGTGACAAGAAATGTAAACAAAGGTTTAGTTGTGGCTCTTTTGTTGATAATAAACAAAACAAAATAACTCAGTATCGCGAGTCAGTAAAAATCAGCAGGAAACAATTTAAAAAATAATAATTTTTAAAATAAAGATAAAAATAACTTTTGATTTCACGGTATAGCGAATACGATAACTCAGTGGTTAGTGAACTAGGTTACAAAGGACAGGGGGTAGGGTTCAAACCCAACCGACGACTTCCGGGTTCACTCAGCCTTAAATGGCTGCCGGATTGTTTTCTGGGAAAGTAAAGCGGCACGGGCGTAATACAGACCACATTACCCCAAAAAATCATGTGCCGAAGGTATGTAAAATGGAAATAAAAAATACAAAAATAGCAACTGTCAACTTCAATTTTAAGTTAGACCTATTATATAGCTGTGAAACATGTAGAACAACAACAATGACAATTGTGAAGGTACAGACCTTCATTGCAGAATAAAAAGATGGAAATGGCAGGACTAAATCACTAAAAGGATTTTATTGTAAAGTACCAGTCAAAATCTAGTGGATAGAGACATACAGCGAAGACGATGGCGCTGGGTAGGGCAAACACTGTGGAAGCCAACTCAGAGTATTACACACATTCCACTTTTCTGGAATCCCCAAATCAAAAGAGAAAGAGAAAGATGAGGGTATTCTTGGAGAAAACAAATGGAAGCAGAGATGAAGATGATGGGGAAAATAAGGAATTAACTTAAAAGAATGGCAGGTAACAAAACGGCCTAAAAAGTGTTTGTTGCAGACAATATGCACAACAGGGAGCTGAAAGGTAGAAGAAGAATAGTTAATTAGTGATACATCTACAAAATTAATGTAAACGAATGAAACATGCTATATGTTTATTCTAATCATTCTGATATAATTAAAATTAAATACGGTAAGCGAAAACAATACAGATATCTTAGATACGATACCAGGGGAAATAATTCATTTCACTAGAATTGACAGTGTTGGGATTGTGTCTTTAGAAATGTTGATGAAATTAAAACTGGCATTCGATGTATTGACGTACTGAGAATAAAAGGGTAAGGCCATCTCATATGAATGTAGTCGGATGTTAGTACAAGCATACATCTGTGTACGATTTGGCTTTCATGGTATGATTAAGCCCAAGATAAAAAAGCATGGACAATATAACAGAAATCTATGTGGCGAGACGGGCTGTCCGCTTGATAAGTTAAGATAAGGCTAGATGGGTTAAGTTTTAATATAAGTTATTATAGATTAGATTAAAATAATGTATGATAAGATAAGTTTAGGTAAGATCATATATTAGATTCCATGAAATTAGATTCGATTTGTCGGATGCTTTCAACACATGTGTTAGTAGCTTGGTGAAATGTTAACAGATTTAAACATTAAAAGGCATTAACTTATAAAAATCATTCCACGGAGGAAATTGAAATACTATGGTCACGTCAAAAGACACAACGGGGTGGAAAGAATAATAATTGAAGGCAGGGGTTTCAGGACAACGAGACTGGCAGACCGAGCAGAATGTGGTTTCAAGCCATCAAAGAGCTTGAACATGTCAACAGAAGTGGGAGATCTGGTTAGAGACAGAGATTCTTTCAGGCGGGCTGTGGTGAATGTAACATTGTGTGGGAGATCTGGTTAGAGACAGATATTCTTTCAGGCGTGCTGTGGTGAATGTAACATTTTGTGGGAGATCTGGTTAGAGACAGAGATTCTTTTAGGCGGACTGTGGTGAATATAACATTTTGTGGGAGATCTGGTTAGAGACAGAGATTCTTTCAGGCGTGCTGTGGTGAATGTAACATTTTGTGGGAGATCTGGTTAGAGACAGAGATTCTTTTAGGCGGACTGTGGTGAATATAACATTTTGTGGGAGATCTGGTTAGAGACAGAGATTCTTTTAGGCGGACTGTGGTGAATGTAACATTCTGTGGGAGATCTGGTTAGAGACAGAGATTCTTTTAGGCGGACTGTGGTGAATGTAACATTCTGTGGGAGATCTGGTTAGAGACAGAGATTCTTTCAGACGGGCTGTGGTGAATGTAACATTTTGTGGGAGATCTATCTGGTTAGAGACAGAGATTCTTTCAGACGGGCTTTTGTGAATGTAACATTCTGTGGGAGATCTTGTCAGAGACATATTCTTTCAGACAGACTGTGGTGAATGTAACATTTTCTGGGAGATCTATCAGGTTAGAGACAGAGATTCTTTCAGACGGGCTGTGGTGAATGTAACATTCTACAAATGACATATGAGGTGATGATGATCATGATAGTGATGTTGATTTGTAACTTGCTCGTGTCTAAATAATGTAGAAACAACAGTGTGCGGGGAAAACAATAATTACTATACAGGACAACGGTTACTTGTTCTACGTATATAACTGCGACAAGTATCTGTACAAGTTGAGAACCACTAAATTACCATCTCCCAGCACGCACATAAATGAAGACCGTGTCATTTGTTTTCGCTGTCCTTGCTGGCTTAACGTGTTTCGTTGGTTCTTCCTTCCATGGCTTGTCTGATAGATCACAAAGCATTCAAAAGAAACAGGGGAGGTTAGCAATGTCGGGTTTCAACATGTTTTAGTAATTTTTGACATATTATCATCACTCGGAGACTATTGTCATCCTTCATGTCGATGTTTTCAACTGTATGTCTTAGTCATCCTTTTTAAAAGCTGTGGTATTTGGACGTGTTTATGTTCTTCATTTTGCCTTCATTAACGGACTGTGCTCTCTGTTTGTGTGTGTGTGTGTGTGCTTTGAAGTAGATTATCCTTCAGTTACAATTGTTCGTTACAGATAATCATCATCATCAAGTGCTGTGCCTGCTGGCGTAGGTGATCATGTCTCTCTACAACTTTCAATCTCGACAGATATCATTTCCATTGTCGACCTTCTGCCAGGCCATTTTCTTAAGCTGTCTTGTATCTTTTCTCTTTGTTTGTTTCCCTCTATTTCTTCGTCCCTCGACTCTTTGTTTGTTTCCCTCTATTTCTTCGTCCCTCAATTTTTCCAGTTGTTACAGTATATTTTAGCTGTTCCCTTCTCAATACGTGGTCAAAAATGATGATTGTTTCTTCATAATATTGGAAACTAGCTCTCTTTGTGCTGTGGTCTCTTTCAGGACGTTTTCATTATTCTTCTTAGATGTCCTTGGTATTCTCAACATTCTTCTGTAAAACCACGTTTCTACAGCCTCAAGTGATTTTCTTGTCTGTTGTCCTATTGTCCATGATTCACATACATATGTTAAGACTGGCTCTACATATGTTTAAAAACTGTTGTTTTAAAATGTTGATTCTAAAATCTGAAAATGCGCGTAGAACAACAACATCCATGAATGAACTTGAATGCGGAGCCATCACTGCTCCTGTTGGTGGTTATTCTATTTTTCCTCATTGTTTTTTTTTCCTCATATTTTAATTTTCTTGCTTCATAGGCCTGTGTACAATTACCGTGTTGATAAATCAATACACAATCAATAGTCTTGGCGCGAGAAAACAGGTGTACTCTAGAACAACAATAGGGGAAACAATCTCCCCACAAAAAAATAAACGTGTTTGCATGTCTCTAACGAATAAACATGCATCCACCGGAAGCCAGGTCCATCCATTGTTTACCTTTCACTGGTTCTCTAGGCGCTATCATTGAATCTGAATACAACTTCATCTTGAATCTCATTTAACAGCCACTATCGTTTCCATAGAGTTAACAATTAGCTCTCGACTTTCAGTAAAAGCGTTTTACCCTTCCACTGTTGTCCAACATTGGTTTTTAAAATTGTAAACGTGTTTTTTTGTTTTTAATCCTTTGTTAACGGTTTTCAAATTATGGACAAAAGCCCCGCTAAACAACTGCGTCAACATTTAACTATATTTTGCTAGAGGGACAATGTATCTGGGATGATACAGAGATCATTGGAGCTGTTTTGATGAACGACAGAGAAGTAAATGTACCTTGAATTCCTTGTCAGCGTGTGAACAACGGGCAGGTTAAAACAAAGTGCAACGCGAAAATTTAAATTGTGGCTGCGATTCAAGACAATATATATATATAAAAAAAGGGTAGAACTTATTAATTATCCACAGGTTACAGAGATCAATATTTCTTTCACACGTCGGGTTGGCTTTGTAGCGACACGCAGGCTGTTGTTGACACGCCGGCAACTGTCAAATGAGCACTAGGTTGCAATAAAATTTGCCGCGGTGTTTGTCTCTGCATGCCAGAGCGATGTGTGCTCATTTAATTTGTGATTACTTTCTTTTGGGGCCTCGCCAAACGGCGTAATGTTTGGGCGTCAAGGTTTTGTTTCACTTAATCCCCGGGGTAACTTATTGCACAATTAACAAGTGGAGTTCAAGGACACAAGCACGACTTTCTGTTAATTTATTTCTTTCTCATCAGATGCCATGCTGATTGACGTAGGCGACTATCTCTCTTGACATCTCTCGTCACATCTCTCTTCACATTTCTCTTCATATCCCTCTTCACATCTCTCTTCACATCTCTCTCCACATCTCTCTCCACATCTCTCTTCATATCTCTCTTAACATCTCTCTCCACATATCTTCCCATATCTCTCTTCACATCTCTCTTCACATCTCTCTTCATATCTCTCTTCACATCTCTCTTCACATCTCTCTCCACATCTCTCTTCATATATCTCTCTTCCCACATCTCTCTCCACATCTCTCTCCACATCTCTCTCCACATCTCTCTTCACATCTTTCTTCACATCTCTCTTCACACCACTCTCCACATATCTTCCCACATCACTCTTCAAACCGCTCTCCACATATCTTCCCACATCTCTCTCCACATCTCTCTTCACATCTCTCTTCACATCTCTCTCCACATATCTTCCTACATCTCTCTCCACATCTCTCCCCACATATCTCCCCACATCTCTCCCCACATATCTCCACACACCTCTCCCCACATATCTCCTCACATCTCTCCCCACATATCTTCCCGCATCTCTCTCCACATCTCTCTTCACATCTCTCTTCACATCTCTCTTCACATCTTTCTTCACATCTCTCTTCATACCACTCTCCACATATCTTCCCACATCTCTCTTCACACCACTTTCCACATATCTTCCCACATCTCTCTCCACATCTCTCTTCACATCTCTCTTCACACCTCTCTTCACATCTCTCTCCACATATCTTCCCACATCTCTCTCCACACCTCTCCGCACATATCTCCCCACATCTCTCCCCACATATCTCCCAACACCTCTCCCCACATATCTCCCCACATCTCTCCCCACATATCTTCCCACATCTCACGTCAAATCTCTCTTCACATCTCTCTCCACATCTCTCTTCACATCTCTCTCCACATCTCTCTTCACATCTTTCTTCACATCTCTCTTCACACCACTCTCCACATATCTTCCCACATCTCTCTCCACACCACTCTCCACATATTTTCCCACATCTCTCTCCACATCTCTCTTCACATCTCTCTTCACATCTCTCTTCACATCTCTCTCCACATATCTTCCCTTATCTCTCTCCACACCTCTCCCCACATCTCTCCCCACATATATCCCCACACCTCTCCCCACATCTCTCCCCACATATCTTCCCACATCTCTCTCCACATATTTCCCCACATCTCTCCCCACATATCTCCCCACATATCTCCCCACATATCTCCCCACACCTCTCCCCACATATCTCCCCACATATCTCCCCACACCTCTCCCCACATATCTCCCCACACCTCTCCCCACATATCTCCCCACACCTCTCCCCACATATCTCCCCACATATCTCCCCACATATCTCCCCACATATTTCCCCACACCTCTCCCCACATATCTCCTCACATCTCTCCGTTCCTCATACATGTCATAATTTCAGCCGATGATCTTGTATTTTGCCATTTAGATAATCTGTTCACTATTGTTTCTTTTGGCTTTCCTCTACTCTTCTTTCCATTCATTCTGCCCCGTTTTTTTTTTTTAATAACTTCTTTTTTCGTCATGTGTCCAAAAATATATGTTTTGTTTCTGATTATCTTGATTGTCCTTTCCTTATAATTCTGCTGATATTTCTGGTTTTCTCCAGCTCTTTTTAAACATTGAACATTAGTAATTTTTATTATCCATGAAATTTCTAGTGTTGCTCTGATAAAGCACAACTTAGCTCCCCTGCTTTCTGAGTTTCCTTGCTGATCATCCATGACCCACCTTGATACAGTTTAAGAATTTATTTCTTGCTCATTTGAATCCCCATGAAGCATAAAAAAATAATTAAGACACGTAGTTTTAAAATAAATATAGCAGATGATATAGCAATAGTCTTTAAAGAGACTGGGTGGACCACGAGAGCTTTTCTGTTCGGGATAAGAAATAGCCTAAACTGGCATTTTAACCCCCAAACTTAGAGGTCTGCCGAAGAGTTCACTGTCATTATGGCCACCCTGTGGTAGTAGGAAGTACTTGTACTATTATAGTTAGTAACCATCATCATGCCGTCTTCGCATCAAAGGTTGGCTATCACGAAGCTCCATTTTTTCCTGCTTTGGTAGCGCAGATTGTCATAGGATGACTTTTCCATCGTTTGATGTTACTCATCTATGACAGTCTTGGTCTGCCTCTTTTACCTTGTATTTACAATTCCAAGATTATTTTTAGCGGGTTGCAGTGTCTTGTTGCATGCCCCCAAAATCTCATTTGCTTTGTTTGAATTGTGTTTAGTAGTTCACTTTTCATTTTTAGGTGTTTTAAGTCTTCATCGTTTGTTTTCTTTTCTTTCCATGAAATTATTCCTATTCTTCTATAAATCTGCCTTTCATAGGCTTCAATTTTCTATTCCGTTTTCTTATCTGAAGTTCATGTTTCTGCACCATACAGGAATGTTAAGAATATATAACATTTTGCTATTCTCTGTTTTAGCCCTGGTTTTTTATTATGTTAGTATATTTTTCATGGCATTAAATTTCATTTTTGCCATTCCTATTCTTTTGTTTTTTTTTCGGTTTTACATTTTCCATCACTAGTAACTATAACAGGGGTTGTAACAAGTCAAGTAGATGTAATGTTAAAAGTTATTTTATCAGTAACCGTTATAGAGATAGTATTCATATCGACTTTAGCAGAAATACTTATTAAAAAATAGTATTCGTTTCTATTTTAATAGTAAAAACAGTAGAAATAGTGTTCGTATAGACTTTATATCGATTTCAACAGTAAGAGTGTCAGAAACAGTTGTCGCATTATTAATTTTGGCAATAAAAATGTTAGTAAAAGGATTAATAAAATCAAAGTAATGACAGTAGCTAGTAATTAACCGCATATACGCTTGACATCTAATTAAGAAAATCTGGAATTGAAACGGAGAAAGAAAGGATAATAATAAATGAGTATTGAAAAATTATTATCAAGATCAGTCACAGCCCAACTTTGCATGTCTATCTTAGTATGATTATCTATTTTTATTATAAATATTTTATTTCAAACAGCTGCAAATTTGATCTCGAAATAATATTGGAGTTCTTATACTGTGCGACATTAATGAGCGAAGATGACGTATGGTTGCCATACAAGTAATGCTTATAACGTATATAATGTCTTAGGGAGTAATCGTAGCAAGTAACGCTTATAACGTATATAATGTCTTAGGGAGTGATCGTAGCAAGTAATGTTTATAACGTATATAATGTCTTAGGGAGTGATCGTAGCAAGTAATGCTTATAACGTATATAATGTTTTAGGGAGTGATCGTAGCAAGTAATGCTTATAACGTATGTAATGTCTTAGGGAGTGATCGTAGCAAGTAATGCTTATAACGTATGTAATGTCTTAGGGAGTGATCGTAGCAAGTAATGCTTATAACGTATGTAATGTCTTAGGAGGAATGAACAAAACAAATAATATTTATAACGTATGTAATGTCTTAGGGGGAATGAACGAAACAAGTATCTAAAAACATGGTGTCAGCGCCCACATTTTCAAAACCATCATCACATTTTCAAAGGGGTAAGGTTCGATCCCAACCGACGGCTTCCTGGTTCACCCAGCCTTAAATGGGTACCGGATTCTTTTCTCTTCGAAAGTAAAGCGGCACGGGCGTAATACCGACCACATTACTCCAAAAATCATGTGCCGAAGGTCTGTAAAATTTATGGTCACTAACACCATATTCCCTATACGTCACTTGGCGTGACGGGGGTACTTTACTTTTTTACTTTTTTCATATTTTCAGGCAACCTGGTCAGAGTCTTCGCTGTATCTCTTTATCCACTGGTATTTGACTGTTACATTTCCATTATTCTGTGTTAGTGATATCGTCCTACCATTTCCATCCTTTTATTCTGCGTTTGCATCCATTAATGGAAGTCTGTATCGTCATGATTGTCATTTTAGTTGTTCTCCATGTTACACTGCCATATAATAAGACTGACTTAACATTGGAGTCGAAAAATTTTATTTTAGTATTTAACTTCTTTGCACTTCCATATGTTTCTCAAAAGTGCTTATAGAATAGTGGTACTGTTCCCTACCATGTATGTACGCAAGAGGCGACTAAGCAGGGTTGAGCATAGGACTGGCTATCCCGTACTGCAAACTAATAAGCCGAAAAAAAAACTTCACAAATATGGACAAGTCTGCATTTCATTTCCAAGAAGATATTCCTACAAGCAATTTAAGACGTGAACGTGGAAAGAAGCCTGTACATCGGTAATATGGGCGCAATTGTAGCGCAGAGGTAGGGTACTCACCTTACAGCTAGTGGCTTCAGGCCACTTTGGAAACGTTCGGTGTTTTCTCCCCCAATGTTTATTTATAACCAGTATAGGTGAAATCTAGTAGCTAGTCCTATCGGATATGACGTTAGAAACGAGGTCCCGCAGCTCAGCAAGTTTGGAACTGAAAGTCGAGAAGAATGCGATCAATTTAGCTGTCAGGAGTGGATTTTGAAAAAAACAAAACATTTTTATATCTTTCTAAATTATTAACAAGCTCTTTATTTAATCTCAACTCTCTTAAATTAAGCATAATAAATTACCAAGTTCTCTGGAATTACTCATGTTCTGTATCCAACCGATGAGCTTGCAAAGAGAGTATCAAGTTTCGGTGAAGCGTCGAAAGAGAAGGCAATCCGTTACTCGAAAATCCCATATTGAAATCGTATGTATTGGGCAGAAATTATTTGATACCACAGACATAAAATAGATGCCTTTTTACGGGTACCTTTATGGATTGCAAAAAAAGGAAAGATCACCGGTCGAACACAAAAGCAGAAGAAGAAGCGGAAAGTAGAAGAAAAAGAAGAAACGGAAAAAGTAGAAAAAGAAGAGGAAGAAGAAAGGGAAGAAGTAGAAGAAGAAGAAAAAGAAGAAGAAAAGGAAGAAGTAGAAAAGGAAGAAGAGGAAGAAAAAGTAGAAGAAGAAGAAGAAAAGGAAGAAGTAGA
Organism: Megaustenia siamemsis; assembly: GCA_032433765.1. NCBI lineage: Eukaryota > Metazoa > Mollusca > Gastropoda > Stylommatophora > Ariophantidae > Megaustenia > Megaustenia siamemsis. The sequence continues at coordinate 38,741,989 of JAVIAB010000046.1, forward strand.
AGAAGAAGAAAAGGAAGAAGTAGAAGAAGAAAAGGAAGAAGTAGAAGAAGAAGAAGAAGAAAAGGAAGAAGTAGAAGAAGAAGAAAAGGAAGAAGTAGAAGAAGAAAAGAAAGAAGTAGAAGAAGGAGAAAAAGAAGCTATAATTTTTTTTATATGAACCATATAACGCGTATTCCTTTTGACAATCCTTTGACCCATATTTCTATGTTCTCATCTACAGGTCCGAACTCTGCTCAACGTCGACGAGGGAGACAGACCTACAGTCGGTACCAAACATTAGAGCTGGAAAAGGAATTTCAGTTCAATCACTACCTGACTCGAAAAAGAAGGATCGAGATTGCTCACTCCCTGTGCCTGACTGAGCGACAAATCAAAATCTGGTTTCAGAATAGGAGAATGAAACTGAAGAAAGAAAAACTAGCCATTCAGGAGCTGAATAGTAACTGCAAACCGGAATTCAAGGACGAGGATGAGATGAGTGACGTAGGCGATTGTAGATGAAACGAGTTGATTGGTTAATATATGTAAGCATTTATCGTTGGTTTTATGAGAGCAGTATGATTATATCGATTTATTGATGTCTCACTATAGTCAATAATTAATTAAATGCTGATCTGGCAATCGAGGGACATTTTTCCTCATGTAATTGATTTTAATTGATTAAAATTCTGGGCCCAGGGATTCTCAAGTTGTTTTGATCAGGACGAGGTGCCGGAAAGTCTTGTGTCTGTCTAATGCATCTTCCCGTATTCAGAAGGGCGGAACTCTACACAATGCTGAACAGTCCAGTGTAACTAAACACTGTCTAATTACTGATAACTTTCCCCCTATTTGTTCATGAAGATAGTGTTGGTATCCCTTTGTGTTAGTGGTCGGTCATTCCTCAGATATCATTAGTGGCGCCGTTGTTAAGTTAAAGATTTGCTAATTTCTGGAATTGACCATTTGAAGATGTAGTGCCTGGAATAAGCACCATTCTGTTCTACTCAATTTCTGCCTTCTGTGTCGTAAATGAAGTTGTTCTACAAACATGTTGCAATACTGCCTACATTACTTTTCATATGGACATGTCAGAATTCATCAACATTATACAACATGGGAGCCGCGATAGCTCAGTGGTTAGTGAACTGGACTACAAAGCACAAGAGGTAGGGTTCGATCCCAACCGACGGTTTCCAGGTTCACCGAGCCTCTAATTAGTACCGGATTGTTTTTCTGGGAAAGTAAAGCGGCACGGGCGTAATACCGACCACATTACCACAAAAATCATGTGCCAAAGATATGTAAAATGTATGGTCACTAACACCATATTCCTTATACGCCACTTGGCGTGACGGGGCTCTTTACTTTTTTTTTACTTGTACAACAACATTATAAAATGGACTTTCCTTGGTCCAGATTTCTGTCTCAACTTCCCACAGAATTGAACTTGATAATAACACTCGCAACTTTCTGTCTTCTTCTTGAATCTGCCTTTTTTCCCGTCTTTTTATCTGGCGTTCAATCGATAACTACTGAAGTATTGGATGGTCTTCTTCACCACCCTTCCTTAAATGGACAATAAATTGACGCAGATGAGTTGTGTTGTGATTTTTTTTAGCGTCTTTCAAACACGTACAACTTTAGCACGGCATATTTGAGTACCGAATTACCTTTCCTTTTCTATTCCTTGTCGCTTGGCCAGATTACACAGGTTAGTCTATTCCTAGAGGCACCGCCAAGAGATGGAGATGGGTCTTGATGGTTCTGGTTCGGTGATCATGACGCAAGCCATTAGCTATGAGTCGCTGGCAGTCTCCAGTTCTGTTACTGTCAAGCACTTTGACTCTGAACTGCCAAGCGAATCTTCTATATCCGGTTATGTTCCCTTCAGGTAAACAATATGGCGTTTCTAGAACACCAATTTGGGCGTTGGAGTTTGAAGGCACAGATAAATGGTTCACTGTTGGCGGCCGCTCATGCATAGCTTAGTGCAAACAAAGCTCATTAACCGCTCGATTAATTGATTAATATCATGACTGCAAAGATCAAAATGTCAACGCGAGGAGTTTCTCAAAAATGTTGAAGCTGAGCATTTCATGAGAGCAGAGATAAGTAGATGTTTCCCAATCAGTAGATGATATCATGATCAAATGATTGTTTATTGTCTCCACAGCTTTCATTTCGCAACATATTGTTGTTATTGTTAAACTTAACTTTTTACATTTTGTGTTAATTGAAACCTCATTTCTGAGATAACTAAATGAAGAAATTATAGTCGTATGTCCATAGATTTATTAGTGTGGATATGGCATTTAGCGACTAGAACAAAATGTTCATATATTTAAGGTAGATCAAGCACAGTTATCAATGAATAGACAGGGACATGGCATAAGAAATAACAGTCGAAATGGGTTAAAACTAAACAAAAGACAAGCATATTAAGCTAACTTTCGCCTTACACCCTCTATGAAGTCAGCTGTCTGTTTAAGTGATTCGGTTGCCCTGTAGAGTTTCTCTTCCAGAGAGGTGGGTGTGGGCCACATTGTTCTCCTCAAGTCTCTGTACTTGGGGAAATCATGCAGAACGTGTTTTTTTTCTTATCATGAACGAGCTTTGTCATGTTATCCAGGGTACAGTGGCATTGGCTGGTAGTTCCTATTTTGAGTTTGGTGAACATGTAATTTCTCATTCTGTTGTAGTGCGTAAAAAAAAAGTACCCCTATCACGCCAAGTGGTGTGTAGGGAATATGGTGTTAATGACCATACATTTTACAAACCTTCGGCACATGATTTTTGGGGTAATGTGGTCGGTATTACGCCCGTGCCACTTTACTTTCCCAGAAAAAAATCCGGTACCCATTAAAGACTGGGTGAACCGGAAGCCGTCGGTTGTGATCGAACCCTACCTCTTCTCTTGTCCTTTGTAGTCCAGTTCACTAACCACTGAACTATCGCGGCTCCCAGTATGCGCGTAGACAGAGATATATGTACATATGCCAGTGCGTACACGAAGTATGATAACTTGATCCCTCCTTGATATCCGTTAAGAGTAGGAAGGCATCCGTCCCTCTTGTTATATTGTGAGTGTTCTTGTTTCCATTTTTCAAGATACTGGTCTTTGATGATGGATTTGGCTTCATCGTAGCTGACCAGATGGTTCTCTTGTGGTAATCTCCCTCCCTCTTTAGCTAATTTGTCTGCGAATTCGTTTCCTTGTATATTACAGTGTGATGGTATCCGCTTGATGACCCCTCTCTGGAAGTTATTGTACAGTTGGTCTGTGGTTGTTCTCATGTAGTCTAGCTCGCTGTTCCTGGAGGTCTTTAGAGCTGTTAGTCTGTCAATCCTACTCTCGGTCTTGCTCTTTTGCTCTTTCCTTTCTCCTCTTTTATTTTATGCATTTTACGGTAAGGAATCGCCTGACATTTTTTAGGTAAGCAAACTATTGTTTTTATTGCTTCTGTATATAGATTTAGACTGGTTGTATTCTTAATCTTTCTCTTAGGACATCGTTTCTAATTATGTCTTTTCTAGTCACTTCGAAGGACTTCCTCATCTCTGCGGTGTCATTGATGTTTAGTGTACAAGACCAGTTTGAGCTACGATAACACAATATGGGATTAAGTATGCTCTCTGTTAGATGTTTGTTTGTAAGTAAAGTACCCCCCGTCACGCCAAGTGGCGTATAGGGAAATATGGTGTATGGTGTTAGTGGCCCTATATTTTACAGACCTTCAGCACATGATTTTTGGGGTAATGTGGTCAGTATTACGCCCGTGCTGCTTTACATTCCCAGAAAATAATCCGGTACCCATTTAAGGCTGGGTGAACCCGGAAGCCGTCGGTTGGGATCGAACCCTACCCCTTGTCCGTGGTAGTCCAGTTCACTATCCACTGAGCTATCGCGGCTCCACATGTTTATTTGTGGTGATAGGTAATTGCTTCGTGCTGAAGTATAGGGGATAGCTGTCGCAACATCATTTATCTATGTCAATATAAAAAAAAATAGGTATGTATTTCGTATCTTTGAATATATTGTGACAACTGGGAAAATTGAGGGGCGAAGAGATAGAGGGAAGCAAAGAGAAAAATATACACCAGACAGCTTGAGAGAATGGCTTGCCGGAAGGTCAACAACAGAAATGATAAATAACTGTCGAAATCGAAAGTTGTGGAGAGATATGATCACTTACACCAGCAGGCATGGTACCTGATGATGCTGTTGATAATTAGTACTTTCCCTCAAATGGACGTGTACATAAATGCATAGCAAATATACACAATACAAAATGTGTACACAAAATATTAACATGTTATACCACTATATTGACGTACACTGACCAGGATATGATGCCGTATAATTTTAATTGCTGTAAATATTATATTATTTGTTAATTATTGTTGTTAATAATTACGTTAAAGACTTTTAATAACGTTTCATGCATGTGTATAAATTATGACTTTTATAACAAACATATAAATATGTGAATATAAGCTTTATATAGGAAATTTACGGTTTTTTTTTTCGTTTTTTTTTCAAATACACGTATAGATCTCGCTTTACATATATCACGATTCCCATTAATCATACAATTATTATTTGTACATTTATGTATTTGTGTACATTTTAATTATGTGTAGATTTGTTGTTATATGTTGTTGATGTAATGTTGATTTGATATGAATTTGTTGTTAAAAGTATGTTGATTTGAAAGATGAAAACTGCAATGGTTACATGTATTTCTTTGTTCTTGAACTGATGAATATGATATGATGTAAGCATTTTGTTGAATCGGATCATGATTTGGTCACCCTTTATGTATCTCAAGGCTCTCGTGTTCATAAAACCTCTGAAAATAGGTACCGTATATTTATCTGGGAAATAAATATGACCTGGCGCTTGGCGTGATGCCCGACCACTTCATCAAAAGATTTGCCGTTGGTCACGGAAAAATAGGGTCTCTACTCTAGGTGGGGGGGGGGGGGTTCTTTCTTTACCATATGTTGCTGAAATGATTAATTATATGATGGGTACATATGTATGTAATTGCTACGTGTTTACATGAATGAATTATTCGTTTCAAATGTGTAATCACTCATGGAAACGTCATTCGAGATCACGATGTATTTGTTGCCAGGTTCCGTGAGTGAGATCTTAGTTAACACTTTCAGTACAGGCTGTATCTACCAACGCAACGTAAGAGATTTCAGAGACACAATTTTTCATGGTTTTAAATATCAATATACCGTACTGAAGTCGGAATTAGGCCGTAAAGCCCAAATATCTCAGTTATACTGCAAACCACAACACAATGCAGACACGCCCATTTAACATCCTATTAAGGGCGGATGGCGAAGAGGTGTGATTCTTTAGTCATCGGGCGAACGCAAGCAAGCAAATTCAATCTACGTGTTTATATTTATCTAACATATTATATATGAATTTTAAAATGATTATACAAGGAATTAGATTTCACCAATACCAGTTTGATACAAGAGGTAAAGAAAACAGGTTTGATGACAGTTTACACTTAATCAAATTGAGAGTGACGCACTGTGCGGCTAAACGTACGCGACTGAAATTGGCATGACTCAAAATGCGTCGAAACGTACGTAAAGATTTAATTAAACGCGGTGTTTTAGACATCTGATGACTAGTCGACTACTGTAGTCTCGTAGACAGATCGTCTTGTAGTCTCGTAGACAGATCGTCTTGTAGTCTCGTAGACAGATCGTCTTGTAGTCTCGTAGACAGATCGTCTTGTAGTCTCGTAGACAGATCGTCTTGTAGTCTCGTAGACAGATCGTCTTGTAGTCTCGTAGACAGATCGTCTTGTAGTCTCGTAGACAGATCGTCTTCATAACACAACGAACAACTCCTTCGTGCTCAGATCATCTTACTCAACACTTACCCAAGTATAAAACACTGACAGAAAAATACCAGACAAATGAAAGTTGAAATTACGATAAATTATCATTGCGAGGCACTAGAAAATGCATGAGTCGAAGTCAAAATACAATTAGTTCACCTCGGACCTGATCACTTTATGTCGAACATGTGCTGAGAAGAGACAGCACGAGAATTCCAAAAGGGGCTCTTTTGTGTGATACATTAGGATACAGAACAAGAGGAAGACCCAAAGAGACACTGAAAAGAACACTTATAAGAGAAGTAAAGTTGGCAGGCATAGACTCATTAGATAAGATCGAACATCTCGCCCAGATAGAGTTGGGTTCTGAAAAACACATCAAGAACTATGCTACGTCTAGCAGCTCGGGAAGGGTCAATGTCAACACAGCAAGAACTATACTACGTCTAGCAGCTCGGGAAGGGTCAATGTCAGCACAAAAAGAGTACAAGATGTGTTGAAATCATGACTAAACACATAGGAAATACAAGAGTTGAAATCATGACTAAACACATAGGAAATACAAGAGTTGAAATCATGACTAAACACATAGGAAATACAAGAGTTGAAATCATGACTAAACACATAGGAAATACAAGAGTTGAAATCATGACTAAACACATAGGAAATACAAGAGTTGAAATCATGACTAAACACATAGGAAATACAAGAGTTGAAATCATGACTAAACACATAGGAAATACAAGAGTTGAATTCTAATTAGAACAAACAGAAAAAAAAAAAAAACGTTGTAACAAATTTGGCCCGTACATATAAAGCAGTGTTTTGATTTTCGTATTAAATGGGTGGTATTTCACTCAATAAACATTTTTATTGATTGGTTAAATTGATTGTGTGAACAGTTCATTGACGCTAATTATTTTAAACATTATTGTTGGCGTGACGGATACAACCTGACATCAACATGTCTAGAGATTGCGTGTGGTATCATTATTTTTGCAGTAATCCTGAGGGAGTACTAATCTCTCGATATTGAAAATGTACTTTTGTTAATGTGAAGAATAATGTACATTGATGGTGATTTGAAAACTCCATCATCAGGTAGTATCTCCTTTGCAGAATTTTGCACTCACCACAACCCGTCTGAAAGAATCTCTGTCTCTAGCCAGATCTCCCACAGAACGTTGCACACGCCACAGCCCGTCTGAAAGAATCTCTTTCTCTAGTCAGATCTCCCACAGAACGTTGCACACACCACAGCAAGTCTGAAAGAATCTCTGTCTCTAGCCAGATCTCCCACTTCTTCTGTTGTCATGTTCAATGTCTCCTTGATGTTTTGAATCCATCTTCTTCATGATCTGTCCATGATGCGTAGCACAGGAACCACGCCTTTCAATATTGTTCTTTCCATCCTGCTATATCTTTTGACGTGGCTAAAGCTTTTTAATTTCCTCTGTAGAATGGTATTTGTCAATTTCTTTGTTAATATTTACATCTTTTAATGTGTCTTTATTGGTCTTTTTCATTATCAGCAGTATCTTACGGATTTTTTCCGCAGTATTTTGTTTCTAATGATTCTAAGAATCTATTTTCTTCCTTGCTTTTCGCAAGATTGTCCATAATTCACAACCATAATAAGTCACTATTGAAAAGAAGCATGTCCTCTGTAATTTTAATTTTTACTGTCCTACTACTTTGAAAACATTGTAATAAACACACGTAGGAGAATATAGTCGTGTAGAATTCAGTATATGAGATAGTATATAAGTACAACAGTATATTGAATATATGTGAGATATATTAATGTATCTCTCTCTCTCTGCGATAAAGACTCAATCAGAGTAGGATTCCATCTCTCATGAAGTCAGCTGTCTGTTTAAGCGAATCGATTGCCACATATATTAATGTATTATGGAGTATTGCTATTGCCATTTTTCTATATGCGCATATGACTTGACACTTTAAAATAGCTCTGAAAATCATTTGTTTGAGTTTTGAACAAAATTACACAAATCATAAACCAGTGGTTACCAAACTGTTATAACCGCTGCTCACTTTTCCTGCTGATCATACAATGGCCGCGCCCTCATGACATTTACGATCCTATAAGTCGGGTAACCTTAAGTTCCCTAAAGGATATATAAGATGGCGAAAGAATTGATATATAAGATGATTATGATGGTGGAAGGATTGATGTATAAGATGATTATGAGGGCCGAAGGATTGATGTATAAGATGATTATGATGGCGGAAGGATTGATATATAAGATGGTTATGATGGCGAAAGGATTGATATATAAGATGGTTAAGATGACGAAAGAATTGACATTATACTGTAGAATATATGTACTGTACACTATGCACACTAAATAGTAAAAAAAAAAAGGAAAGTACCCCTGTCACGCCAAGTGGCGTATAGGGAATATGGTGTTAGTGACCATAAATTTTACAAACCTTCGGCACATGATTTTTTCGGTAATGTGGTCGATATTACGCCCGTGCCGCTTTACTTTCCCAGAAAAAAATATCCGGTACCCATTTAATGCAGGGTGAACCCGGAAGCCGTCGGTTGGGATCGAACCCTACCTCTTGTACTTTGTAGTCCAGTTCACTAACCACTGAGCTATCGCGGCTTCCTATGCACAGTAAATGCACTATATATATTAAGCCCATGTGGATGTTGCCAATTTAGTATTTGTAACCTCTGAGTGAGCACACAACAATATCATTGAAGCGGTGCCCTTACCAAAGTTTGGCCTTGCTTCTGGGTGTGTCTCGGCGCACACTTTGGGAACCACTGTCATAAAATCTGTGAGTGCGAAGCTCATGTAATCCAAGTAAAGCCATAAATATCGGCTAAAGAAGACGAAACGTATCTGGACAGAATCACATTTATTATGCATAAGCATCGCAGGTCATTGTCTGCTGTGACTCAGCGTAACAAAAGCCCTTCACTAGTAAAACTATAGGGTTAATTGAGAATTGTAGCAAATACATTAACAGACCAATTCATTTAGATGAACAGACAGACATATAACAATTAATGGAGATAAGCACTCATTAAAAATATATTAAATAGTATTCGAGTAGAGCTGTAGAGAGCATGTAAAATGAACATAAAAATGGTATCTAGCAGCGTAATTAGTAGATAGACGAGACAAACAAGGACGTTTCGGCAAAGGTCTTCATCAGGTACACAAATTAAATAAGATGTGCATGATATAGATATACACAGGTTTATACGGAAACATAAACGTACAGAAATACTTGTAGACATAAGTTAAAAAATAAATAAAAAATAAAGAGCCCCGTCACACCAAGTGGCGTAAATGGAATATGGTTATATGGAAATCGGTTACCCATTTAAGGCAGGGTGAACCCGGAAGCCGTTGATCAGGATCTGGCCCGACCTCTTGTCCTTTGTAGTTTAGTTCACTAGTCACTGAGTTATCGCGCCTCCTATGTAGACATAAAACTACTTAAAAATAGACACACAGTACAAGATGCACAGTAAAAAGATATGGGGAGGAAATCAGCAGTAAGGAAAGCACATTATATTCCAGATCACAGAGAGAGACGAATTTTAAAGGTCTTATTTTGTGTCTGTTTGGTAAGTGGCGACAATATATGATTCAAAGCATAGGTGAAATCAAGCAAACATAATGTTAAGGAACAGAGCGTTATATTAAATAGTTCTGATAAATTAACAACAATAACAACGCAATGTTAAAGAAAATAGCGTTATATAAATGGCTCTTATTAATTAATAGCGACAACAATGCAATGTTAAAAAAAGAGCGTTATATTAAATATATCTTGCAAATTAATAACAATGCAATGTTAAAGAAAAGAGCGTTATATAAATGGCTCTTATTAATTAATAGCGACAACAATGCAATGTTAAAAAAAGAGCGTTATATTAAATATATCTTGCAAATTAATAACAATGCAATGTTAAAGAACAGAGCGTTATATAAATGGCTCTTATTAATTAATAACAACAACAATGCAATGTTAAAGAACACAGCGGTATATTAAATATATCTTACAAATTAATAACAATAATAACGCAATGTTAATTAAGGAACAGAGCGTTATATTCAATAGTTCTGATAAATTAATAACACATGTATTACCGTTATGCATGACGTATCTGGGGTCGTGGCTAGGTTGATTGAGACTATGTTCATTGTCATCATGTTGGGTTTTAATGGATGTACATTTCACGCATTATATGTCTTGTTTCTGTAATATATTTTACGATTGTCCACTCTGCTTACATATTAGCACACATATTTGTTATACAATTTTTTTAATAACACACACACTATAAATCGAACAATGATGCGTAACAAGTTAATATTTATGCATTTCGTTGTTTGTAGATAAACCGCCATTTAGTTATGTCTATCTATAACAATAAATGCTGCATTTATCTCATGTATTTTCTATGTATGTATTATATCGATGTAATTACTCGGTGTTATATAACTGTTTGATATTATTTCTGTGTGCCACAGTTGTTTTTATTTTATTTGAACATTGCTCATTACGATTATGATTGACTCTATACTTACATGTCTTGAACATTGTTTAGACAACACATGGCTTGCTGTATTTATAAGTGTTTTTTTTTATGAACTGTAGATTACAGAAGAGATATGTATCATATATTTTTGTGAGCGCATGTTGTATAATAGTATGTGAAAGACTATATGTGCAGAGACTATATGTGCAGAGTTATGTACGTGTGGTTAGAACCTTTTACTATATACCCAGACAACGTATGATTTTAATCGTATATATTTAAATTATGACACATATTTCAAAGCACAGTTAATAGAAATACAGATTTTGAAAGAATATTCAGATATAGCTTTATACAGAACGTTCCATCGAAGTCTAACTGCATGTTCTTTTCTTACATAGACCATACAATCCGGTTTAGAAATAATGTGCAGGGAGTGTCTACAATCCTTCACTGTTTTGTTAGTGCTTATCGGACGGAAGTTGCTTTTGGTCAAAAATCATAACTTTCCATCTTCTTCTTTTTCTTTCCTTCCTCTTTTGACTTTCAACGTCCATGGAAGATATAATTTGTGGTCTTATGCTCTTCTGTTCGCCTCTGCTGCTGTTATGTTTCCTAGTGCTTCTAATATTCCGTAAATCTTATCTTTTTCGTGGTCGACCCTAAGGTCTGGTGTTCTCGCAACGCTTTTTGGGGACTCGTTGTGTTGTGTTTTGATCACTCTGCCTTGCCACGTAACCAAACCATTTTATCTGTTGTTTCTTTATATGTTATACCGCGGGGGTTATTCCTATCTTTTTTCTCAGTTCTTCATTTCTGATCTTGTCTCTCAGACTGTTTCCTGTCATTCCTCTAACACACTTCATCTCAGTAGATGTTATTTTCTTGTTGTTCTTGCATCTATGGTCCAGGTCTGTCAACTTTCAACTGATAACTTTCAATGTCTTGTTTTATTCGTGAGCCCTTTTCTCTCTCTCTATGAATTATTGATGAATACCGGGTTGTCTTCCCTCTTCGATCCCTACTCGCTTGGCCAGACTAGAGAGGTTAGTCTGTTACTAGAGGCACCACGGAGAGGCGGAGCAGGGTCGGTTCTGGTTCACCGATCCTGTCGCAAGCCATCATCTGTGGGTCGCTGACAACTTCCAGCTTTGCTGCTGTGAGGCGCGTCTTCGCCTACACCGTCAGCCTCTATAAGGACCCTTCCTTTTGCCAATCTGGTGGTACACTTGTGTTACATCTTTTGTCATGTATCTTAAAATCAGAACCAATTTCTTTATGTTACATATCAGCGTTATAAGCTTTACCCTTTTATTACCCTAACATTACTCTTTTCCGCAATTTTATGATTATGATAGTAGAACCTCACTTAACACGAGTCACGAAATTGTTTTAATGCGAAGTATCACACTCCATCTCCTTAGTAATCCAGAGCAGATGGAGGTGACGGGACTCATTCTCGACGTAATTTACTTTCCCTGAATCAGTGAGTCAGGTACATATTTTTACATTTGGGTCTTCTGGGGAGGGTTAAGTAAAGACCAAAAGCACATTCACTTTGCCGCCAAACCAACGAGCTACCATTACGTAGTGAAGTTTTCACAACTCAAACGGATTGTTTGAAAGAAGAAGTATTGGCTATTTCAAAATGTAGAACTAATCAGAGAATTTAACGATCATCATCAAGTACCCTGACTGCTGGCGTAGGTGATCATGTCTGTCAACAAATTTCGATCTCAACAGTTATTTATCATTTCTGTTGCTGACCTTCTACCACACCATTCTCATAAGCTCTCTGATATCTTTTCTCTTTTTTATTCCCTCTATCTCTTCGTCCCTGAACTTTCCCAGTTGTTACAATATATTCCAGCTGTTCCCTTCTCATTACATGGCCAATAAATGATGATTATTTCTTCCTAATATTGGAAATTAGCTCTCTTTTTGCTTTGGACTTTTTCAGAATGTTTTCATTACTCTTATTAGCTGGCCATGATATTCTCAACATTCTTCTGTAAAACTACATTTGTGCAGCCTCCAGTGATTTCCCTGTCTGTTGTCCTATTGTCCATGGTCCACATCCATATGTTAAGACTGGCTCTACATAACATTTAAGAACTCTTTTTCTTGCTTCTGCGGCGAAAAATGGATTCCACAGTATCTCTCTCATTTTTTTTTTTTTTTTTTTTTTTTTTTGGAAAGCTGCGTTTGCCTGAGCCATTCTGCATATAATCAATTTAACGATGGTAATGTCAATTGTGTTATTGTATATTATGTCCTTGTTTAACAATCCGCTGATGTGAGATAGACGTCAGTGATGACTTTTTACAATATATGTATGTGTATATGTTCTTCAACGCTTTGTTAAGGGAAATTAATTTAACTTTTATGTTATAATTTGAGAGCATTTCTTAGAGTTAGACTTTTCCCATTAAGAATATTTAATATTACGTCTTACATATTTCATACATTTTAATCAATCACATTAAAACCTAATAATTCTTGTAATATTACGTAATTTTATCCTAAATTTGTATATAGTGGTAAATTTATACGTTTCTTCTTGCACTAAGTAAAATTTGTATTTATTATTAACGCAAGTTGCAAGCAACAACAAAAATGTTTAGGTGTACAGTAGCTACAGTTGTTTCTTCACTCCCGAGTTGAAGATCTTTTGTTATTTGTATTGATCCCGCCAAACTTACGTCACTGTTCCGGTTTAATGTGCAGTAAAACCTCTGCTAGTTGTTCTTTATTTTATTAAACACTTGTTACGTTTGCATTTGAATTATTTTATTTTGTTTTATTTTTGTCTATTCACCTGATGCTTTTTGGGGGCAAATGTAATAAAATACTGTTGCATGAATGTTGCGAACAGGCAAATCTGTACAGCCTTTTCTGTCCACTTTTTGATTATTGTGAGAGCAGTTAGCAATGTGAAGGAAGCACAACGCAACACAAGCAGGGAAACACAAATTTATATTGAATTTAAATGTTTAAATGCAAAATAAACACAACCAATATAAAGCAGTAAAATTATATAATGCGAAGGCGCGCCTCACTGTAACATATCTGGAAGTTGTCAGCGACCTACAGCTGATCGCTTGCGCCAGGATCGGTGAACCAGAACCATCCAGACTCTTGTCCACATCTCCGCGGTGCCTCCAGTAAAAAGACTAACCTGTCTAGTCTGGCCAAGCGAGTAGTGATCGAAGAGGGAAGACAACCCGGTACTCAAAAATGTCGTGCTGTAGTCGGATGTGTTGGGCGGAAAGTCGCAAATATCACAGTTATACTGCAAACCACAACACAACGCAGACATGCCCACTTAACGTCCTTTTAAGTATGATGATGAATAGGTGTACTCCTTTAGTCATCAGGCGAAGCAAGCAGAAAGCATAAAGCAACAAGACAAATGCGTTTCGGCAAAATCCTGCATCAGGTACAAACCATCAAGATACCAATCTGAAGCGACAAACACAATAGTTAAATATAGAACTTAACATGAACATGTTATATTGTTATGTACCCAGCTCGACTCGCAGCGACGTATAGTGTTTAATAGTCATATTTATGCTTTTATGTTCGCTTAAGTGTTCAGGCTTTGTCCTAGAACCACCATCATTTAACTGGAAGAACTTCATTAAGTTTTCAAATCTCTTCTCATGAAAAGAGTTCCACCATGAGCTCAGTATAACATCATGAGGCGAGTATCACACCATGAGGCGAGTATCACACCATGAGCTCAGTATCACACCATGAGGCGAGTATCACACCATGAGCTCAGTATCACATCATGAGGCGAGTATCACACCATGAGCTCAGTATAACATCATGAGGCGAGTATCACACCATGAGGCGAGTATCACACCATGAGCTCAGTATCACACCATGAGGCGAGTATCACACCATGAGCTCAGTATCACACCATGAGGCGAGTATCACACCATGAGCTCAGTATCACACCATGAACACAGTATCACACCATGAGGCGAGTAACACACCACGAGGCGAGTATCACACCATGAGCTCAGTATCACATCATGAGGCGAGTATCACACCATGAGCTCAGTATAACATCATGAGGCGAGTATCACACCATGAGGCGAGTATCACACAATGAGCTCAGTATCACACCATGAGGCGAGTATCACACCATGAGGCGAGTAACACATCACTAGGCGAGTATCACACCATGAGCTCAGTATAACACCATGAGGCGAGTATCACACCATGAGGCGAGTATCACACCATGAGCTCAGTATCACACCATGAGCTCGGTATCACACCATGAGGCGAGTATCACACCATGAGCACAGTATCACACCATGAGCTCAGTATCACACCATGAGGCGAGTATCCCACCATGAGCTCAGTATCACACCATGAACACAGTATCACACCATGAGCTCAGTATCACACCATGAACACAGCATCACACCATGAACACAGTATCACACCATGAACACAGTATCACACCATGAACAGTATCACACCATGAACAGTATCACACCAAGAGGCCAGTATCACACCATGAGCACAGTATCACACCATGAACAGTATCACACCATGAACAGTATCACACCAAGAGGCGAGTATCACACCATGAGCACAGTATCACACCAAGAGGCGAGTATCACACCAAGAGGCGAGTATCACACCATGAACACAGTATCACACCAAGAGGCGAGTATCACACCATGAACACAGTATCACACCAAGAGGCGAGTATCACACCATGAACACAGTATCACACCAAGAGGCGAGTATCACACCATGAGCTCAGTATCACACCATGAGCTCGGTATCACACCATGAGGCGAGTATCACACCATGAGCACAGTATCACACCATGAGCTCAGTATCACACCATGAGGCGAGTATCCCACCATGAGCTCAGTATCACACCATGAACACAGTATCACACCATGAGCTCAGTATCACACTATGAACACAGCATCACACCATGAACACAGTATCACACCATGAACACAGTATCACACCATGAACAGTATCACACCATGAACAGTATCACACCAAGAGGCCAGTATCACACCATGAGCACAGTATCACACCATGAACAGTATCACACCATGAACAGTATCACACCAAGAGGCGAGTATCACACCATGAGCACAGTATCACACCAAGAGGCGAGTATCACACCAAGAGGCGAGTATCACACCATGAACACAGTATCACACCAAGAGGCGAGTATCACACCATGAACACAGTATCACACCAAGAGGCGAGTATCACACCATGAACACAGTATCACACCAAGAGGCGAGTATCACACCATGAGCACAGTATCACACCATGAGCACAGTATCACACCATGAGGCGAGTATCACACCAAGAGGCGAGTATCACACCATGAACACAGTATCACACCAAGAGGCGAGTATCACACCATGAACACAGTATCACACCAAGAGGCGAGTATCACACCATGAGGCGAGTATCACACCAAGAGGCGAGTATCACACCATGAACACAGTATCACACCATGAACACAGTATCACACCATGAGCACAGTATCACACCATGAGCACAGTATCACACCATGAGGCGAGTATCACACCAAGAGGCGAGTATCACACCATGAACACAGTATCACACCAAGAGGCGAGTATCACACCATGAGGCGAGTATCACACCAAGAGGCGAGTATCACACCATGAACACAGTATCACACCAAGAGGCGAGTATCACACC
Organism: Megaustenia siamemsis; assembly: GCA_032433765.1. Taxonomy (NCBI): domain Eukaryota; kingdom Metazoa; phylum Mollusca; class Gastropoda; order Stylommatophora; family Ariophantidae; genus Megaustenia; species Megaustenia siamemsis. Next base: position 38,758,084 of record JAVIAB010000046.1, read on the forward strand.
ATGAACACAGTATCACACCAAGAGGCGAGTATCACACCATGAACACAGTATCACACCAAGAGGCGAGTATCACACCATGAACACAGTATCACACCAAGAGGCGAGTATCACACCATGAACACAGTATCACACCAAGAGGCGAGTATCACACCATGAGCTCAGTATCACACCAAGAGGCGAGTATCACACCATGAGCACAGTATCACACCAAGAGGCGAGTATCACACCATGAGCACAGTATCACACCAAGAGGCGAGTATCACACCATGAGCACAGTATCACACCAAGAGGCGAGTATCACACCATGAGCACAGTATCACACCAAGAGGCGAGTATCACACCATGAGCACAGTATCACACCAAGAGGCGAGTATCACACCATGAGCACAGTATCACACCAAGAGGCGAGTATCACACCATGAGCACAGTATCACACCAAGAGGCGAGTATCACACCATGAACACAGTATCACACCAAGAGGCGAGTATCACACCATGAACACAGTATCACACCAAGAGGCGAGTATCACACCATGAACACAGTATCACACCAAGAGGCGAGTATCACACCATGAGCACAGTATCACACCAAGAGGCGAGTATCACACCATGAACACAGTATCACACCAAGAGGCGAGTATCACACCATGAACACAGTATCACACCAAGAGGCGAGTATCTCACAATGAGCACAGTATCACACCAAGAGGCGAGTATCACACCATGAGCACAGTATCACACCAAGAGGCGAGTATCACACCATGAGCACAGTATCACACCATGAGCACAGTATCACACCAAGAGGCGAGTATCACACCAAGAGGCGAGTATCACACCATGAACACAGTATCACACCAAGAGGCGAGTATCACACCATGAACACAGTATCACACCAAGAGGCGAGTATCACACCATGAACACAGTATCACACCAAGAGGCGAGTATCACACCATGAGCACAGTATCACACCATGAGCACAGTATCACACCATGAGGCGAGTATCACACCATGAGCACAGTATCACACCATGAACACAGTATCACACCAAGAGGCGAGTATCACACCATGAGCACAGTATCACACCATGAGCACAGTATCACACCATGAGGCGAGTATCACACCAAGAGGCGAGTATCACACCATGAACACAGTATCACACCAAGAGGCGAGTATCACACCATGAGCACAGTATCACACCATGAGCACAGTATCACACCATGAGGCGAGTATCACACCAAGAGGCGAGTATCACACCATGAACACAGTATCACACCAAGAGGCGAGTATCACACCATGAACACAGTATCACACCAAGAGGCGAGTATCACACCATGAGGCGAGTATCACACCAAGAGGCGAGTATCACACCATGAACACAGTATCACACCAAGAGGCGAGTATCACACCATGAGCACAGTATCACACCATGAGCACAGTATCACACCATGAGGCGAGTATCACACCAAGAGGCGAGTATCACACCATGAACACAGTATCACACCAAGAGGCGAGTATCACACCATGAGGCGAGTATCACACCAAGAGGCGAGTATCACACCATGAACACAGTATCACACCAAGAGGCGAGTATCACACCATGAACACAGTATCACACCAAGAGGCGAGTATCACACCATGAACACAGTATCACACCAAGAGGCGAGTATCACACCATGAACACAGTATCACACCAAGAGGCGAGTATCACACCATGAACACAGTATCACACCAAGAGGCGAGTATCACACCATGAGCTCAGTATCACACCAAGAGGCGAGTATCACACCATGAGCACAGTATCACACCAAGAGGCGAGTATCACACCATGAGCACAGTATCACACCAAGAGGCGAGTATCACACCATGAGCACAGTATCACACCAAGAGGCGAGTATCACACCATGAGCACAGTATCACACCAAGAGGCGAGTATCACACCATGAGCACAGTATCACACCAAGAGGCGAGTATCACACCATGAGCACAGTATCACACCAAGAGGCGAGTATCACACCATGAGCACAGTATCACACCAAGAGGCGAGTATCACACCATGAACACAGTATCACACCAAGAGGCGAGTATCACACCATGAACACAGTATCACACCAAGAGGCGAGTATCACACCATGAACACAGTATCACACCAAGAGGCGAGTATCACACCATGAGCACAGTATCACACCAAGAGGCGAGTATCACACCATGAACACAGTATCACACCAAGAGGCGAGTATCACACCATGAACACAGTATCACACCAAGAGGCGAGTATCTCACAATGAGCACAGTATCACACCAAGAGGCGAGTATCACACCATGAGCACAGTATCACACCAAGAGGCGAGTATCACACCATGAGCACAGTATCACACCATGAGCACAGTATCACACCAAGAGGCGAGTATCACACCAAGAGGCGAGTATCACACCATGAACACAGTATCACACCAAGAGGCGAGTATCACACCATGAACACAGTATCACACCAAGAGGCGAGTATCACACCATGAACACAGTATCACACCAAGAGGCGAGTATCACACCATGAGCACAGTATCACACCATGAGCACAGTATCACACCATGAGGCGAGTATCACACCATGAGCACAGTATCACACCATGAACACAGTATCACACCAAGAGGCGAGTATCACACCATGAGCACAGTATCACACCATGAGCACAGTATCACACCATGAGGCGAGTATCACACCAAGAGGCGAGTATCACACCATGAACACAGTATCACACCAAGAGGCGAGTATCACACCAAGAGGCGAGTATCTCACAATGAACACAGTATCACAAACAATGACCTTCTAGGATAGTTCAGAAGCTGCTTGTAAGTTTACCCTTTATCTTGAAACTAAGCTTGTTGCCGTCAGAAAACCCATTCTATTAAATTTTACATTTCATTCTTTTTCGTTCTCTACTTGAACACTATATATCTATTTTGTATTCCATCTCCCATAAATCTAGGTATTCGATCTCTTCTGCCTTTTAGTAAAGATAAATGTCCAGTCGCTTCAAATTTAGTGAAATCCACTGAATGTGATGCAGGCACATTTCAAGACCACAACATCATCGTTTTGTCTCTGAATTTAAATTTGTTTTCTGTGAGCTAATGATTTCTTCATGTATCTCATTCTTTATGTCTTCGTTAGAGACCCAAGTAATCTAATAATTATCATTGCCAGTATTTACAACTCTTCATTTTGCCTCTTTCATCACAGTTTCTATCTTTATTAACCTTTCACCGGTGACGTATTTCAAAGTTGTAGGGGAGTGAAGTAAAAAGTAAATAGTCCCCGTCACGCCAAGTGACGTATAGGGAACATGGTGTTAGTGACCCGTCACGCCAAGTGGCGTATAGGGAGCATGGTGTTAGTGACCCGTCACGCCAAGTGGCGTATAGGGAACATGGTGTTAGTGACCCGTCACGCCAAGTGGCGTATAGGGAACATGGTGTTAGTGACCCGTCACGCCAAGTGGCGTATAGGGAACATGGTGTTAGTCACCATACATTTTGCAGACTTTCAGCACATTATTTTCTGGGATAATGTGGTCGGTATTACGCCCGCGCCGCTTTACTTTCCCAGAAAAAAAATCCGGTACCTATTTAAGGCTTGGTAAACCTGGAAGCCGTCAATTGGGATCGAACCCTAACTCTTGTCCTTTGTAGTTCAGTTCACTAACCATTGAGCTATCGCGGCTCCCCTTGTCCTGTTATGGTACTGGTAATGGCCACGCGAGTCTTCTCTGTTCATCATATGTTGGGTATGATTGTAGCAGATGATATGTTGGGTATGATTGTAGCAGATGATATGTTGGGTATGATTGTAGCAGATGATATGTTGGGTATGATTGTAGCAGATGATATGTTGGGTATGATTGTAGCAGATGATATGTTGGGTATGATTGTAGCAGATGATATGTTGGGTATGATTGTAGCAGATGATATGTTGGATATGATTATAGCAGATGATATGTTGGGTATGATTGTAGCAGATGATATGTTGGGTATGATTGTAGCAGATGATATGTTGGGTATGATTGTAGCAGATGATATGTTGGGTATGATTGTAGCAGATGATATGTTGGGTATGATTGTAGCAGATGATCAGCATCGATTTATCTGTGTCACACTCTTTAGAGGATTGTATCATTAGGGTGTTGAAGAGACGATTGTTCAATCTGTTGTGGCCTGATCGGAGTCTAGAAATTGTTACTTGTTCTCTTCTGTTAAGCTGGTGGTTGACATCATTTCTCTGGTAGATCTGTTTTGTTTTCCATTTGTTCCCGACAAAAAGATTTGATTCTTCATACGTTGCCCTTTGTATCTCGCTGATGTAATTTGCCAGCTTCCATTGCCAACCTGTCTATCTCATCGTTTCCAGGAATATTGCATTCTGTACACATGCAATGGGTAGAATCATTTCAGAAGTCAAAAATACGTAAGGTCACCTTTGTCTACGTCCCATGACATATGGAGTACGGGGAAATGAAAGTGCGGTCAGGTTGGCTAGCTGCGCTATTTTTGAGGATGGTCAACCAATGGATCGGGCGGACATCACCAATGCCCTCCTGGAAGTTGGAAGGACACAGGACTTCGACAACCATGAGTCCACGTCACTCCTTCGGATGAAAGAGATGGGAGTTAAGATGGGCACAGCCAGAAACGAGAAACTTAATGGGCGTGTAAGAAGACTAATCAACCAACACAGAACTGGAGTCGTCAGTCGCTGGACACTTCGAGACTTGCTGAGGAGGGGATCTGAGCACCTATGGACATATTCGGAGTTCAATGATAATGACCCGCTAATAACTCAATTGCAATAAGGGGGATCCACTGACGCACAGTTGTGTAACTCTGTCAAAGTTTGTAGAGTATTTCAAACCGGGATATGGACTAAATGGAGGAGATGATGAACTTTCTTGTCTCTCTAGAAAAGTGAGAAACCAAACCACTGCTTCCATTTCAGGGCATTTGTTTACATAAGTTTATACCAGCTAAATTCTGTTTTATTTCTTTCTTTCTGGCTTTCACTCGGCGACCAGTAGAAGAAGGAATTGTCGTATTCGTCATTTGCTTTCCAAAAGAACGTTAAGTGGGCGTAAATACGCTGTTCTTTGACTTGCAGAAAATCTGTGGTCTTTGCTCCTTTCAGCCAAACACATTAGACAGTTCAATTGCATTCACTTTCGGTGCCGCTTGGCCTTATGTCTTTTGGCGTATGATGTAGCTATTATGACGGGAATTGCAGCTGCCTTTCTTTGTTTGGATCCTTCAATAGGATGAGTTTTAATTGACTCGATGATTCCACTGGCGCGAGTGGTTGAGCAATTATGGATTTTAATTCGTTTGCGGTGATACCCGGGTCTTCTACTAACTTATAACCACTACCGCATATGGCGGTAATCGAACCTAAGACCTTCCTGTCCAGAGCCCAATGTCTTACCTTTGGAGCACCCAGAGACTGCTAGTAACGATTAAGAAGAGATCTGCACACAAAGACAACGTCCTCTTCTGGAAGAGCAACTTAATGGTGAGAGATCCATATTTAACTGATTAGAATTCTGAGCACCCATAATTGATTGCTACCAGTAAAATGCGAGTAGTTAATTGTTTTGATTGTGCAGAATAGATGGACCGAAACTTTCTTAGATCCCCTCTGGACGCAAAACGCCCTGCAGTACATGCGCTGATAGCAGTCAGCGACTCACAGTTGACCGATTGCGTTAAGATTTAAGAACCATATCTGATCCCTGAATGGCTCTGGTAATTACCTAATCATTTTGGCCAAGAAGAGAAGGATCGAAGAGGAAAAGCAACCTGTTACCCACCCCAACAAAAAAATGTCAGACTGAACATGGACATTCTGGGCCCGGAAGCGTGCAGATGTCGTAGCTCCTGTATATAAATAAATAAATATATAAATAAATAAATAAATAAATATATATATATATATATATATATATATCTGGAAATAAAAATAGCAGCACCCACGTTGATCTTGTTTTCTTCTGCGCGCGAACAATAAACATCAGTAGTCACCGGCGAACACAACTGTGACTAATTTGTCTTTTTTCCTCATTCTTCTGGTGGCAATGTCAGACATCGATATACATTTCTTTGATATACTGCTTTGTAGTCCACAGTTCTTTCTCCAGGCTGCCTCAGATATTGATCATATGATGATATATGAATCGTCTAAAGTGGGATAAACGAAGTAAAATGAAAATATTGAACACTTTATTAAACAGGGTTATGTCACATAAAACTACCTTGGCCATACTAAACACAGTGATGGAAAATGTGCAACTGAAATAAAGAAAAGAATAGGAATGGCAGCAATTAAATTGAATGCCATGACAAATATACTAACCTCAAAACAAATAACACCAGGGCTAAGGCTAAGAATTAGTATCACCATCAAGTACCGGGCACATCTGGCGTAGGTGATCATGTCTCTCCACAACTTTCGATCTCGACAGTTATTTATCATTTATGTTGTTGACCTTCTGCCAAGCCATTCTCTTAAGCTGTATGGTATTTTTTTTATATATGATTCCCTCTATATCTTCGTCCCTATATTTTTCCAATATATTCCAATTGTTCTCTTCTCATTACATGACTAAAAAATGATGATTGTTTCTTCCTAATATTGGAAATTAGCTCTCTTTTTGCTTTAACCTTTTTCAGAACATTTTCAAAACTAAGAATAGCAAAATGTTCTATTTTCTCAACATTCCTATATAGTGCAGAAACATGGACATTAGACAAGAAAACAGAACAGTGAATTGAAGCCTTTGAAATGTGGATATATAGAAGATTTGGTAGAATTGGATGGAAGGAAAAGAAAACAAACGATGAAGTTTTAAAACAACTAAAAATGAAAAGAGGACTACTAAACACAAATTCAAGCAAGACAAATGCGATTTTTAGAGCATGTTGAAAGACACAGCAGCCTACTAAAAGTAATCTTGGATGGGAAAATACAAGGTAAAAGAGGCAGAAGAAGACCAACATGGACCAGTAACATCAAAAGATGGACAAGTCAGCCTATGACAACCTGCACCATCAGAGCAAGAGACAGAACAGAATGACGTCCCATGGAAGCCAACCTTCGTTGCTCAGATGGCACTTTATGATGATGATGATGTCACATAATAAGTTGTACATTTAGAAGATTCAACATCACCATGCCAGCTGACGTAGGCATTCGTTATTCCTTTCTTTCTTTCTCTCTTTCTTTCTTTCGCTCTTTCTTTCTTTCTTTCTGTCTTTCTTTCTTTCGCTCTTTCTTTCTTTCTTTCTTCCTTTCTTTCTTTCTTTCTTTCTTTTTTTCGATAGTTTTTTTCTAAAATTCCTCTTGTACACCATTTAGACCTGAGAAGGACAACCTGGTCCACACCCACCTCCCTGGAAGAGAAACTATATGGGGCAATCGAATCACTTAAACTGACAGCTGACTTCATGAGAGAGTCTGGAATCCTACTCTGATTGAGACGTGATCGCAGAGAGAGAAGAGAGAGAGAGAAAGAGAGAGTACACCATTTAGAGTGTGGAGGGAGATACAAAGTTCTGGTTCTTGCCATTTTGGCCGCTTAACAAATTGTTAATCTGAATTATTGTGGCACTTATTTGATGATGATGATGATGATGATGATGATGATGATGATGATGATGATGTCCAAATAGTGATCATGTACCAGTTGTGGGAAAGCTGACAGTAAAATTAAAAACAACAAAACGAGCCTCAGTTAACATCAAGTTAAATTTAGATTTACTAAAATCAGACAAGAAGCTGCAAGACAAATATAAAATCACAATTCAGAACCGGTACAATGCAATAGAGAAGATACAAAGCATTGATGAACAGTGGGAAATGCTAAAAGAATCAATGCAACAAACATCAAAAGAGTTCATACCACCAGTGAGGACAAATTCAAAAAAGAAATGGATGACAGATTACGTTTTGCAGCTAATGGATACACGAAGAAGAAACAAAGAAAATAAAGATGAGTATGAGAGATTAAATAAAGCAATCGTAGTAAAATGCAATGAAGCAAAAGAAGCATGGCTAAAAGAGAGATGCAAAGAGATTGAAATGCAACAAAAAAACAAAAAGGAGATGTTAAAGTTATATGCAAAAAAACTGAGGAATTAACAGGAAGAAAAACGCGATCAAAAACTGGATGTCTAAGATCAATGGAAGAAGAACTGTTGATTAATCAAGAAAACATAAGGGAACGATGGACAGAATACATTAAAGATCTTTATAATGATGACAGAATGGAAGTAAATGTTAAGGATAATGGAGAAGGACCAGAAATACTAAGAGAAGAAGTGGAAGACGTCTTGCGCAATATGAAAGCAGGCAAAGCCCCTGGACCAGATAATATAACTAAAGAAGAGATTGAAGCCATGGGTGATTTTAGAATAGAATTAATAACAAAAATATGGAATGCTATCTACAACAGCGGATATATACCAGACGACATGCTCAAATCAATATTCATAGCCCTACCAAAGAAATTGGGTGCGATTGAATGCGATGACCATCGCACAATAAGCCTTATGAGTCATATGATTAAGATATTACTAAGAATCAAGATGCGAAACAAAATCAGTCCTGAAATTAGCGATGAACAGTGTGGTTCTGTTAGAGATAAAGAAACAAGCAATGCCATTTATATCATAAGATCTTTAGTTGAAAGAGCCATAGGGGTGAAAACAGATCTATACCTATGTTTCATAGATTACACCAAGGCATTTGACAAAGTAAAGCACCAAGAAACAATCAACATTTTAGAAAGCATAAACGTAGACAGCAAAGATCTAAAAATAATAAAGAACATGTGCTGGCAACAAACAGCGGCCATAAGAACTGGAAACCAATTGGGAATGTTTCAATAAATAAAACAGGGTGTTAGACAAGGTTGTGTGCTGTCACCAGATTTGTTCAATATTTATAGTAGGATTATTTTATGATCCATAAGGGACATGCCTGGAATAACAATTGGAGGTCATAGTATAAATAATCTAAGATATGCTGATGATACAGTATTATTCGCTAACAGTGAAAATGAGTTACAAGAAATGTTGGGCATTATAGTGAAAGAAAGCAAAAATAAAGAACTCAGCCTTAATAGCAAAAAGACAGAGGTAATGGTAACAACAAAGAAAAAGAAATCACCTCATCATCAAAATAAAGACAAGTGGAACAATATTAAAACAGGTAGATTAATTTAAATATTTGGGAACTTTGTTAACCTCAGACGGAAGATGTACAAAAGAGGTGAGATGCAGTATGGCTCAGGCAAAAGCAGCTTTCCAAAAAATGAGGAAGATACTATGCAATCCATTTTTGACAATAGAAACATGAAAAAGAGTTCTTAAATGTTACGTAGAGCCAGTATGTGAATCATGGATAATAGGACAACAGGCAAGAAAATCACTGTAGTCTGTAGAAATGTGGTTTTACAGAAGAATGTTGAGAATACCATGGACAGCTAAGAAGAGTAATGAAGAGGTTCTGAGAGAGGTCAAAGCAAAAAGAGAGCTAATTTCCAGTTTTAGGAAGAAACATTTTGGCCATGTAATGAGAAGAGAACAACTTGAATATATTGTAACAACTGGAAAAATTGAGGGACGAAGAGATAGAGGGAAGCAAATAGAAAAAATAACACACAGCTTAAGAGAATGGCTTGGCAGAAGGTCAACAACAGAAATGCAAAATAGCTGCTGAGATCGAAAGTTGTGGAGAGACATGATCACCTACGTCACTAGGCCCGGTACTTGATGATGATGATGATGATGATGATGATGATGATGATGATACGTTAAAATAAAATAATAACATTAACAATCGATGACACAAAAGACTTTAAAATACACACGGGGACTGGTTGGTCTATAGACACAACGCCGGTCTCGAGACAGAGAGATTGTGTGTTCAAATCCCGACTGCATCAGTTGGAATTTTTATTTATGATTTCTCTGCACTGCAACCACCCCTTGTCTCAGCAGCGAGGCCCGGCTTGAAACGTCAATTACTCATCGACGTAAAAAATATGAGTACCTCCGAAGACGGTATAATATGCCTGTGTGGCGTAGTACCCCTGTGCACATGGCTGCCAGGGAAAAAACGGAAAAACACCACAAATTCAGTGCCTAGTCTCTAGGGACTTCACCAGAGAAGAAAGCTGGCGAACGTAAAAAAAAATATATATATATATATATAAAACACTAGTTCTCTTCTCTCAGTTCGTCCCTTTGCCTCCCCGCCTATTGACTAATTATGACGTGTTCAACAGGCACATAGGTCATGGCGAAACTTCCTCCTGCACCATTTGAGACTGATGACTTCAGCTCTATAAGTAAAGAGTCCCGTCACGCCAAGTGGCGTATAGGGAATATGGTATTAGTGACCATAAATTTTACAGACCTTCGGCACATGGTTTTTGGGGTAATGTAGTCGGTATTACGCCCGTGCCGTGATAGCTCAGTGGTTAGTGAACTTACCAATAAAGGGCAAGAGGCAGAGTTCGATCCCAACCGACGGCTCCGGTTCACCCAGCCTTTAATGGGTACCGGATTTTTTTTTTTTCTGGGAAAGTAAAGCGACACGACGTAATATCGACCACAATACTCCAAAAATCATGTGCTAAAGGTCTGTAAAATTTATGGTCACTAACACCATATTCCCTATACGCCACTTGGCGTGACGGGGTACTTTAATTTTTTTTTTTTATTATTAATTTTTGTGTTTATTTGACACCTGTCACATTTAAAGCTGCTGTAGTAAGCAGGGCCGATTGAAATTAATTCATTTTTATTTTTTCCTTTTGACGCTGACAAAATAAGATAATAACAAAGATACATTGGTAATATTATGATGAGGTAGTCAAATTAACAAAGCGGGTTCATTAAACAAAACTGCAAATAATGAAAGTTGATGACCATCTCTTTTACTTTTTTCTTGTCGATATTATCTTTCTTAAGTCTACAAACCAGAAGACAACCTGAATTATAACATCAGAAATGAAGAACTGAGAAAAATAATTCCTCATATAATATAATAAAACCGCCTGATAAGACAGAATGACCAAATTACAACACAATGCGAGAACACCAGATTCAAGGGCCGAGTACGAAAAGGATGGGTTTATGGAATATTAGAAACGCTAGGAAACAACAGCGGCAAATGCAGCAAAAGAGCAAAAAAAAAAAAACACGCATATTATAATTATATCCCCTCGACGCTGAGAGGCAAAGGAGAAAGAGAAGTGGAAGTGATACTTATTTATTTAGAACGGGTTGAATGTGTCGTGTTAGTCACAGAAGTAAACCTCTAGTTATTCAACCAGCACTCATCCACTGTGCTATTTCCCTGGTGTATCGTTTTAACAACACACATTTTAAAACATTTGTGCGACCCGCTTAAATACAGTCCCCTCTCCTTCCCTTCCGCTTGTCAAGACGCGACATCTGGTTATCAAATTCAAGGTCAAATGCCAGACACAAATGACGACTATATCCAGTTTCCGGGTCAGACATTACTCTCTCAAACTATGGCACGCATTGTTTTACTATCGTGTCTGTAAGTAAAGTTGAAGGTAAGTCGTAAATACGTTGGTGAAATAGGAATCGGCCTTAGGGGAACAACCTCCCAAATTGACGTCTACTAGTCCCTATACCACGTCGTTATAGTCTGTTGGTTATGTCTTCTCCGCCATTATTCTTCTTGCTTGCTTTTCCAAGACTTGTTTCTCAAGCCGAGGGCCACAGGAGGGCAATTAACACCACTCGGTCAATTATTTTGCTGACATTTATATAGCGTGTGTCCACGCTTTTATATCGGTCTCCACAATTTGCTCTGATTTCTGTTTGACAAAATTATGTCCAAATTCTCCTTATTTTTCTTTTGCAATTTTTTTTTCACTCGGCTTCATATTATTCGTATTTCTCTGCAATTACACTTCTTTATATTATCCGTATTTTCTTGTATTATTACCCTTCCCTCCTTCTTGTGTTCGTATTGTTTTATTGTTTTCATATACAGGGAAGTGTTTGTGTTATGAATTTGACCGCTTTAATCTCTTCCTCTTTAGCTCCGCACAGATTTGATTACTTGTTTGCGCTCGCCCGATGACTAAAGGAGTACACCTCTTCGTCATCCGCCCTTAAAATGGACGTTAAGCGGGCGGGCGTCTCTGCGTTGTGTTGTTGTCAGTATAATTGAGATATTTGCACCTTTCGGTCCAACACATCCGACTTCAGCGCCACATTTTTGAGTATCGGGTTCTCTTCCCTCTTGGATCCCTACTCGCTTGGCCAAACTAGACAGGTTAGTCTGTTACTGGAGGCACCACAGAGAGGTGGAGCTGGGTCTGGATGGTTCTAGTTCATCGATCCTGGAGCAAGTCATCAGCTGAGGGTCGCAGACATTTTGCACCTCTGCTGCTGTGAGACGTGCCTCCCTCGCCTCCACAGCTTTTGTTGTCATGTACGGAAGGAATAATAATATCATCATCATCTTGTGCCATACCGGGTGGCATAGTCGATCATGTCATTCCACAATCTTGTATCTACAGTTGACTGAAGTTGACTCTTTTCCATTTCATGACACCAAGCTATTTAGTATTATCTCTCTTTTTGTAGTCCACGATCTCTCTTTCCCTTTATTTTGCCAGTTGTGGACAAATATTCCAATAATAATATAGATTGCAAGCACTTCATAAAACAGTGAAATGTATACAAGAAACAAGATAACATATACAGACTATGCATCAGGCGGACGAAAGTTAGATATTAAAAATATTTCCAACAGGTGACACAAATCATGCACATTGATAGCTCTTATAGCGCGCTGATTATACACATTTCTAATATCTCTTTTCTAGATTGACTCTTGATTGCTGTTAGTCTTATATTTGAGAAGATAGCAAAAATAAAAACGTTCCAGATCTGTCAAGCTTCAGGACCGCTGTATCCTAGAGGGAAGGCCATCACATTAAGTGAGCATGGACTTCTGAGTGATCATGAAAGTAAATGGAAATAAATATCATCACCACCATCATCAAGTACCAAGCCTGCTGGCGGAGGTGATCATGTTTCCGCACAACTTTCGATCACGACAGTTATTTATCATTTATGTTGTTGACATTCTGCCAAGCCATTCTCTTAAGCTGTCTGGTATTGAAAAGTCGCGTGCTAAGACACCGATACAAGTCTCGTACTTTACCTTGACCTTTAGATCCAGACACTTTCTGAAACGTTCAACGATTATTGGATTGTCCACCCCTTAAAACTTCGCATTTTCCACGTATAAATTTAATAACGTTTTGTGACCGAGTTCCCATTTTTCGTGGCCGTATTTTGCCTTTTCTAATGCTGCTTCGTCTGTGATATTTACTCATTGATTGTGGTTACTGAACGATTTCATCAGAGCTCTCCGTGCTGAAGTCGGATGTGTTGGGCCGAAAGGCGCAAATATAACAGTTATTCTGCAAATCACAACACAACGCAGATACGTCCACATAACGTCCTTTTAAGGACGGATGACGAAAACGAATTCTACAGTCTACGAATACTCTAGAATACTTTAGTCATCGGGCGATCGTAAGCATAAGAGCTCTTGCTGTTTGGTACAGCAAAACTCTTTTGACCGGAGGTTGAACAAAGTCCGTTCCATTCAAAAGTCAATCATCTGTATTATGTAACTATATAGGGAGTCGCGATGGCTCAGTGGTTAGTCAACTGAACTACAAACGACAAGAGGTAGGGTTCGATCCCAACCGACGGCTTCCTGGTTCAACCAGGCTTAAATGGGTACCGGATTTTTTTCTGGGGTAAAGCAGCACGGGCGTAATACCGACCACATTACTCCAAAAATCATGTGCCGAAGGTCTGTAAAATTTATGGTCATTAACACCATATTCCGTATACGCCAGTTGGCGTGACGGGGGCTCTTTACTTTTTTTATGTAACTATATACAAATGAACAAATCTATGTATATAAAAATGAGAAAGAGAGTGCATCGGTGCTATATAGAACCAATTCTGACCTATGGAAGCGAATCATGGACAGTAGACAAACAAATGAAAAGATTATTAGAGGCCACAGAGATGGGATTTCTCAGAAGAATGTTGAAAGCCCCCTGGGCAGCTAAAAAGACCAAAGAGGAAGTTCTCAAAGAGGCCAACACAAAAAGGGAGCTCTTAAAAAACATCAGAAAGAAGCAATCAACATTTTTCGGGCACGTCATGAAAAGAGGAAAGTTGGAATACTTCTTTTTACAACTGGCAAAATAAAAGGAAAGAGAGATCGCGGACGAGAAAGAGAGAAAATAATGGATAGTTTGGTGTCATGGCATGGAAAACAGTCAACAACAGAACTGATACGATGCACTGTGGATAGAAGATTGTGGAGGGACATGATCACCTGCGCCAACCGGTATGGCACATGATGATGATATACAAATAAAGATCTGATAGCAATACATCGTATCAGGATATACCATCTCATACAAGGTAACTCTGTTAATGACTGTTCAGTCTTCAGTAGTATTGGTGGCGCTGTGTCAAAGAGTACGGGTTCGATCCTGCTTCGGTCCATATATTGTTCTTTGTTTTTTTTTTCTGTTGTTGATCATTTGACATTTTTTTCCGAGTGCTGTAAACATACCTCTTCCTCTGAATTGATTCACACTTTAGACACCCAAGTTAGATAGCTCAAAAGATCGGGACTTCCTACTCCACCTACACGTGGTGTCTCCACTAACAGACTGACCAGTCAAAGTCTACTCAAGTGAGGAGGGAACGAAGAGGAAAGGCAAGCCGATATTAAAAAATGATGCGCTTAAGTCGGATGTGTTGGGCCGAAACCGCACATAAAGCACAACGCATCAACGTCCACTTAACGCCATTTTAACGACAGGTGATGAAGCACTGGCCATTCTTTTAGTAGCCATCGGATGAACGCCAGAAAGAAAGAAAGAAAGAAAGAAAGAAAGAAAGAAAGAAAGAAAGAAAGAAAGAAAGAAAAAAAGAAAGAACGAACGAAAGAAGGAAAGAAAGAAAGAAATAAAGAACGAAAGCATGTAAGAAAGAAAGATCGAAAGAAAGAAAGAAAGAACGAAAGAAAGAAAGAAAGAAAGAAAGAAAGAAAGAAAGAAAGAAAGAAAGAAGAAAGAAAGAAAGAAAGAAAGAAAAAAGAAAGAAAGAGACAAAATGAGTAATTCAGATACCAACCAAACACATACAAATATTGATTCACATACATTCGTGTAACGCGATATTCCACAGAGATTAACATAATTTTAATTTACATTAATTGCAGCAACATTTTTAATTATATAAGTGAATTCAGAACTTTCATCAGTTAAGGAAATTATTATTGAAATACGCATTTGTGTTGTCAGGAAAATGCTGTTATTTGCGCATGGGATTCTAGAATTCTACGTTAGTTATCAAAGTATTTTTAAATCTTATATATATTTTTTATTCTGGTTGTTTTCTTTAAAAATTGTAGCTGTAGTAGTAGTAGTTGTAGTACTTGGAGCTAAAGTAGTAGTAGTTCAAGTAGTAGTAGTAGTAGTAGTAGTAGAAGCTAAAGTAGTAATAGCAGTTGAAGTAGTAGTAGTAGTTAAAGTAGTAGTAGTTGGATTAGTAGTAGTTGTTGTTGTTGTAGTACTTGGAGCTAAAGTAGTAGTAGTTTAAGTAGTAGTAGTAGTAGTAGTAGAAGCTAAAGTAGTAATAGCAGTTGAAGTAGTAGTCGTAGTTAAAATCGTAGTAGTTGAAGTAGGAGTAGTAGTAGTAGAAGCTAAGTAGTAGTAGTTGAAGTAGTAGTAGGAGATAAAGTAGTAATAGTTGGAGTAGTAGTAGTAGTAGTAGGAGCCAAAGTAGTAGTAGTAGTAGTAGTAGTAGAAGTAGTAGTAGTAGTAGTAGTAGGAGCCAAAGTAGTAGTAGTTGTAGTAGTAGTAGTAGTAGTAGTAGAAGCTAAAGTAGTAGTAGTTGAAGCAGTAGTAATAGTAGGAGCTAAAGTAGTAGTTGAAGTAGTAGTAGGAGCTAAAGTAGTAATAGTTGGAGTAGTGGTAGTAGTAGGAGCTAAAGTTGTAGTAGTAGTAGAAGCTAAAGTAGTAGTAGTTGAAGTAGTAGTAATAGTAGGAGCTAAAGTAGTAGTTGAAGTAGTAGTAGGAACTAAATTAGTAATAGTTGGAGTAGTAGTAGTAGTAGTAGTAGTAGTAGGAGTTAAAGAAGTAGTAGTTGAAGTAGTAGTAGCAGAAGCTAAAGTAGTAGTAGTTGAAGTAGCAGTAGTAGAAGCTAAAGTAGTAGTAGTTAAAATAGTAGTAGGAGTAGTAGAAGCTAAAGTAGTAGTAGTTGAAGTAGTAGTAGGAGCTAAAGTAGTAATAGTTGGAGTAGTAGTAGTAGTAGTAGTAGTAGTAGGAGCTAAATTAGTAGTTGAAGTAGTAGTAGGAGCTAAAGTAGTAATAGTTGGAGCAGTTGTAGTAGTAGTAGTAGTAGTAGAAGCTAAAGTAGTAGTAGTTATAGTAGTGGTAGTAGTAGTAGTAGTAGTAGGAGCTAAAGTAGTAGTTGAAGTAGTAGTAGGAGCTAAAGTAGTAATAGTTGGAGTAGTAGTAGTAGTAGTAGTAGTAGTAGGAGCTAAAGTAGTAGTTGAAGTAGTAGTAGGAGCTAAAGTAGTAATAGTTGGAGTAATAGTAGTAGTAGTAGGAGCTAAAGTAGTAGTAGTTGAAGTAGTAGTAATAGTAGGAGCTAAAGTAGTAGTAGTAGTAGTAGTAGTAGTAGTAGTAGTAGTAGTAGGAGCTAAAGTAGTAGTTGAAGTAGTAGTAGGAGCTAAGGTAGTAATAGTTGGAGTAGTAGTAGTAGTAGTAGTAGTAGTAGGAGCTAAAGAAGTAGGAGTTGAAATAGTAGTAATAGTAGGAGCTAAAGTAGTAGCCGTTGCAGTAGTAGTAGTAGTAGAAGCTAAAGTAGTAGTAGTTATAGTAGTGGTAGTAGTAGTAGCTAAAGTAGTAGTAGTTGAAGTAATAGTAGTAGTAGGAGCAAAAGTAGTAATAGCAGTAGTAGAAGTAATAGATGTAGTAATGGATGTAGTAATAGTAGTTGTAATAGCAGTAGTAGGTGCTAAAGTAGTAGCTGTAGTTGATGTAATAGATGTAGCAATAGACGTAGTAATATTAATATTAGTAGTAGTTGTATTAGTAGGAGCTAGAGTAGTAGTAGTAGTAGTAGTATTAGTAGTATACAAGGGTCCATCTGGTTAGCATTTAGGCGCGAATTAACAAAGATATATAAGAGGCGCCTTTAGCGCCTAATGTACACGAGAGACAAGGGGAGTTAACCATGACTGCTCGTGTCGGGATGTTGACCTCTAGTCCCGGTGACCCCGGAAGTGACCTGTTTATGTCTGCTTTGTGCTGACTTTGGCGTTCTTCATGTACTGCTCGATAGTGATAGGTTAGTAGATTATACATCAATGAAAAACATTAAAGTTAAAACAGAAAACAAAAGATATATTTTATTCTTTTATTATCTCAATAGGTGTATAACATTACAAACATATTTAGTACATTGAGTAAATATTTAGTACAAGTATAACATTTATTTATAGCTATGTAGTTGGGTGTCTGCTTAGCGTTGTACCATAAATGAAGCATAAGGGTGAAACAGTTAGAGATTACTGGTTAGTCTAAGCTGGTAGTGTAAATATGTCTCTCGGTGTTAGTGGTTCGCTATATCTCTCTCTCTCTCTCTCTCTCTCTCTCTCTCTCTCTGTGTCTCTCTCTCTACTATTCCAGCCTAGATTTCCCTCCATTGAAACACTTACTCATTCTCTCCATTTATCCCTATCATTGCGCCTTCCTTCTCTCTCTCTCTCTTTCTCCCCTATCCTCTCTTAGACTTCTAACCTAGCAGTCCACCCTCCGCCTCTCCCTTTAGCTCCCCCGCCCTCCCTCATATTTTTTAGCGTCCCTTCTATTGTAACACTTGATTATTCTCACCATTAATACATAGCATCTCGCCATCTTTCTCATAGGCTTCTCTCGCTCTCTCTCTCTCTCTCTCTCTCTCGCTCTTCTAACCCCTACTAGACTTCTCTCCTACCATTCCACCTTTCTTCTCTATCTCTCTCTCTCTCTCTCTCTCTCTCTCTCTCTCTCTCTCTCTCTCTCTCTTTACCTCGCCTAGCGTTCCGCCTTCATTCGTATTTTTACCTTACCGCCAGTGTAACACATTAATAACATTGAATATCAATTACAAAAAGACTTGAAAAATCTACTTTTTAAAGAACCAATAAGATAAACATATGAAAAACGAAGGAATAATACACGCGACAAGGCTTAACATACGTACTTTATACACATCACCATTAATACAACTGAAATTCCTTTAATGATAACCTATCACATCGTTATGAGCTAAGAGAAAAACAGAAAAAAAAAATTCAACTTACACCGTAAAATATTCCACTACAACACAGACCGCTAGACTGAACAGTACTATGAAAATAAACGGCCGTGAATCAAGCGCGCTTATAACACGAAGTCTCACATCCGACTAGTTTAAATATAATCTGGTAAATAAAAGTTAGGAGACAAGGGCAGAAACCTAGGAGGCAAGGGCAGAAACCTAGGAGGCAAGGACAGAAACCTAGGAGGCAAGGACAGAAACCTAGGAGGTAAGGGCAGAAACCTAAGAGGCAAGGGTAGAAACCTAAGAGGCAAAGACAGAAACCTAGGAGGCAAGGGCAGAAACCTAGGAGGCAAGGACAGAAAACTAGGAAGCAAAGGCTGAAAACAAGGAGGGAAGATCAGAAATCTAGGAAGCTGTGTTAGAAAACAAGGAGGGAAGGTCAGAAACCTAGGAGGCAAGGTCAGAAACCTAGGAGGCAAGGTCAGAAACCTAGGAGGCAAGGTCAGAAACCTAGGAGGCAAAGGCAGAAACCAAAGAGGCAAGGGCAGAAACCTAGGAGGCAAGATCAGAAACCTAGGAGGCAATGTCAGAAACCTAGGAGGCAAGGGCAGAAACCAAAGACACAAAGGCAGAAACCAAAGAGGCAAGGGCAGAAACCTAGGAGGCACCTCGATGGACAGCTAGACAACGGAAGAAGCAGAGATTATCATTGTAAACTTTAGAATGGGAATCGGTTTGAAGGATATTATTACCTTGATTTGATGCAATGTAGTGTGGGATATCTAGCAGACACCCTATAGGATAATCTTGAAGTTTATAAACATAAACACTCGTACTGACTAAGGCTTCCAAGGTGTATTTGGTTGTATCCCTATTTTTGTCTGTATAACCTAATATATCACTTTCATTTAATCTATCGATATACGTTTCAAAGTCATTTCTGTTGTTAACTAACAAGGGTTTGTCTAACCCTGTCGCGTTATTTAAGCTTGCGTGAAAGTAACGCAGCCCCTGTGTATAGGCCAAATCGCAAACATTTTACCCCCAGAACACAAAAAATTTAGGCTCATACTCAAAATGTCGATCCCAAAACCATAAAAATCTACTCCCATACTCATACTAGTTAGACACATCGAACAGATAGTTACATCCAAAGTCCCAAATAGTTAGGCCAAATCACTAACATTTTACCCACAGAACACAAAAATATAGGCTCATACGCAAAAAATCGACCTCAACACCCTAAAAAGGTACTCACATAGTCATACTAGTTAGACACATCGAACAGATAGTTACAGCCAAAGTCCCAAACAGAGTGGCCATATCACTAACATTTTACCTCCAGAACACAAAAATTTAGGCTCATACTAAAAAAGTCGACCTAAAAATCCAGAAAAAGCTACTCACATAGTCATAATAGTTAGACACATCGAACAGATAGTTACATCCAAAGGCCCAAATAGTTAGGCCAAATCACTAACATTTTACCCACAGAACACAAAAATATAGGCTCATACGCAAAAAATCGACCTCAACACCCTAAAAAGGTACTCACATAGTCATACTAGTTAGACACATCGAACAGATAGTTACAGCCAAAGTCCCAAACAGAGTGGCCATATCACTAACATTTTACCTCCAGAACACAAAAATTTAGGCTCATACTAAAAAAGTCGACCTAAAAATCCAGAAAAAGCTACTCACATAGTCATAATAGTTAGACACAACGAGTCGAAAGTTATATTCAAGCGACCTCAACACCATAAAAAAGGTACTCACATAGTCATACTAGTTAGACACATCGAACAGATAGTTACAGCCAAAGTCCCAAAAAAAAAAGTTTGGTCAAATCGAAACTATTTTACCCACAGAACACAACAATGGAGGCTCATACTAAAAAATCGACCTCAACACGATAAAAAGGTACTCACATAGTCATACTAGTTAGACACATCGAACAGATAGTTACATCCAAAAGCCCAAATCACTAACATTTTACCTCCAGAACACAAAAATTTAGGCTCATACTAAAAAAGTCGACCTATAAACCATAAAAATCTACTCACATAGTCATACTAGTTAGACACATCGAACAGATAGTTACAGCCAAAGGCCCAAACAGAGTGGCCATATCACTAACATTTTACCTCCATAACACAAAAATTTAGGCTCATACTAAAAAAGTCGACCTAAAAATCCAGAAAAAGCTACTCACATAGTCATAATAGTTAGACACAACGAGTCGAAAGTTATATTCAAGGTCCAAAAAAAAAAACCGTTATTTTAGACATCCTCATTGCAAAAATTTACATAAAAAACCACTTTTAGGATTTTACCCCCTTAGCATTTTTGAGGGTTACGCCCATTAAATCGGTAAAAAAATCGTAATTTTAGCACGTAGGCTTACCTAAAACTTTATTTTAGACATCCCCACACCAAAAATTTACTTAAAAATCACTTTTGAGATTGTTACCCCCTTACCATTTTTGAGGGTTACGCCCATGGAATCGATAAAAATCGTAAATTTAGCACATAGGCTTACCTAAAACTTTATTTTAGACATCCCCATTGCAACAATTTACATTAAAAACCACTTTTAGGATTTTACCCCCTTATCATTTTTTGAGGGTTACGCCCATAGAATTGATAAAAATCGTAAATTTAACACGTAGGCTTACCTAAAACTTTATTTTAGACATCCCCACACCAAAAATTTACTTAAAAAGCACTTTTGAAATTGTAACCCCCCTTACCATTTTTGAGGCTTACGCCCCTGAAATCGATAAAAATCGTTAATTTAGCACGTAGGCTTACCTAAAACTTTATTTTAGACATCCCCACACCAAAAATTTACTTAAAAATCACTTTTGAAATTGTTACCCCCCTTAAAATTTTTTTAGGGTTACGCCCCTGAAAGCGATAAAAAATTGAAATATAACCTCAAGGCATACCTCCCACATAATTTTTGACACCCCTACATATCAAATTCCAACAAAAAAAACACAACAAAAGCTAGTAGTAGCGGTGGCTGTGAACTCAATAGAAAAGTGGAATAACATGCACCGAAATACAATAGATTTGGCACTGAAACTGTTTCGGTGCCAAAACATGCACGAGAAGTAGTATGTTAGGGTTCACAGCCACCGCTACTACTAGCTTTTTGTTGTTTTTTTGTTGGAATTTGATATGTAGGGGTGTCAAAAATTATGTGGGAGGTATGCCTTGAGGTTATATTTCAATTTTTTATCGCTTTCAGGGGCGTAACCCTAAAAAAATTTTAAGGGGGGTAACAATTTCAAAAGTGATTTTTAAGTAAATTTTTGGTGTGGGGATGTCTAAAATAAAGTTTTAGGTAAGCCTACGTGCTAAATTAACGATTTTTATCGATTTCAGGGGCGTAAGCCTCAAAAATGGTAAGGGGGGTTACAATTTCAAAAGTGCTTTTTAGTAAATTTTTGGTGTGGGGATGTCTAAAATAAAGTTTTAGGTAAGCCTACGTGTTAAATTTACGATTTTTATCAATTCTATGGGCGTAACCCTCAAAAAATGATAAGGGGGTAAAATCCTAAAAGTGGTTTTTAATGTAAATTGTTGCAATGGGGATGTCTAAAATAAAGTTTTAGGTAAGCCTATGTGCTAAATTTACGATTTTTATCGATTCCATGGGCGTAACCCTCAAAAATGGTAAGGGGGTAACAATCTCAAAAGTGATTTTTAAGTAAATTTTTGGTGTGGGGATGTCTAAAATAAAGTTTTAGGTAAGCCTACGTGCTAAAATTACGATTTTTTTACCGATTTAATGGGCGTAACCCTCAAAAATGCTAAGGGGGTAAAATCCTAAAAGTGGTTTTTTATGTAAATTTTTGCAATGAGGATGTCTAAAATAACGGTTTTTTTTTTGGACCTTGAATATAACTTTCGACTCGTTGTGTCTAACTATTATGACTATGTGAGTAGCTTTTTCTGGATTTTTAGGTCGACTTTTTTAGTATGAGCCTAAATTTTTGTGTTATGGAGGTAAAATGTTAGTGATATGGCCACTCTGTTTGGGCCTTTGGCTGTAACTATCTGTTCGATGTGTCTAACTAGTATGACTATGTGAGTAGATTTTTATGGTTTATAGGTCGACTTTTTTAGTATGAGCCTAAATTTTTGTGTTCTGGAGGTAAAATGTTAGTGATTTGGGCTTTTGGATGTAACTATCTGTTCGATGTGTCTAACTAGTATGACTATGTGAGTACCTTTTTATCGTGTTGAGGTCGATTTTTTAGTATGAGCCTCCATTGTTGTGTTCTGTGGGTAAAATAGTTTCGATTTGACCAAACTTTTTTTTTTGGGACTTTGGCTGTAACTATCTGTTCGATGTGTCTAACTAGTATGACTATGTGAGTACCTTTTTTATGGTGTTGAGGTCGCTTGAATATAACTTTCGACTCGTTGTGTCTAACTATTATGACTATGTGAGTAGCTTTTTCTGGATTTTTAGGTCGACTTTTTTAGTATGAGCCTAAATTTTTGTGTTCTGGAGGTAAAATGTTAGTGATATGGCCACTCTGTTTGGGACTTTGGCTGTAACTATCTGTTCGATGTGTCTAACTAGTATGACTATGTGAGTACCTTTTTAGGGTGTTGAGGTCGATTTTTTGCGTATGAGCCTATATTTTTGTGTTCTGTGGGTAAAATGTTAGTGATTTGGCCTAACTATTTGGGACTTTGGATGCAACTATCTGTTCGATGTGTCTAACTATTATGACTATGTGAGTAGCTTTTTCTGGTTTTGGGATCGACTTTTTTAGTATGAGCCTAAATTTTTGTGTTCTGGAGGTAAAATGTTAGTGATATGGCCACTCTGTTTGGGACTTTGGCTGTAACTATCTGTTCGATGTGTCTAACTAGTATGACTATGTGAGTACCTTTTTAGGGTGTTGAGGTCGATTTTTTGCGTATGAGCCTATATTTTTGTGTTCTGTGGGTAAAATGTTAGTGATTTGGCCTAACTATTTGGGCCTTTGGATGTAACTATCTGTTCGATGTGTCTAACTATTATGACTATGTGAGTAGCTTTTTCTGGATTTTTAGGTCGACTTTTTTAGTATGAGCCTAAATTTTTGTGTTCTGGAGGTAAAATGTTAGTGATATGGCCACTCTGTTTGGGACTTTGGCTGTAACTATCTGTTCGATGTGTCTAACTAGTATGACTATGTGAGTACCTTTTTAGGGTGTTGAGGTCGATTTTTTGCGTATGAGCCTATATTTTTGTGTTCTGTGGGTAAAATGTTAGTGATTTGGCCTAACTATTTGGGACTTTGGATGTAACTATCTGTTCGATGTGTCTAACTAGTATGAGTATGGGAGTAGATTTTTATGGTTTTGGGATCGACATTTTGAGTATGAGCCTAAATTTTTTGTGTTCTGGGGGTAAAATGTTTGCGATTTGGCCTATACACAGGGGCTGCGTTACTTTCACGCAAGCTCAAATAACGCGACAGGGTTAGACAAACCCTTGTTAGTTAACAACAGAAATGACTTTGAAACGTATATCGATAGATTAAATGAAAGTGATATATTAGGTTATACAGACAAAAATAGGGATACAACCAAATACACCTTGGAAGCCTTAGTCAGTACGAGTGTTTATGTTTATAAACTTCAAGATTATCCTATAGGGTGTCTGCTAGATATCCCACACTACATTGCATCAAATCAAGGTAATAATATCCTTCAAACCGATTCCCATTCTAAAGTTTACAATGATAATCTCTGCTTCTTCCGTTGTCTAGCTGTCCATCGAGGTGCCTCCTAGGTTTCTGCCCTTGCCTCTTTGGTTTCTGCCTTTGTGTCTTTGGTTTCTGCCCTTGCCTCCTAGGTTTCTGACATAGCCTCCTAGGTTTCTGATCTTGCCTCCTAGGTTTCTGCCCTTGCCTCTTTGGTTTCTGCCTTTGCCTCCTAGGTTTCTGACCTTGCCTCCTAGGTTTCTGACCTTGCCTCCTAGGTTTCTGACCTTGCCTCCTAGGTTTCTGACCTTCCCTCCTTGTTTTCTAACACAGCTTCCTAGATTTCTGATCTTCCCTCCTTGTTTTCAGCCTTTGCTTCCTAGTTTTCTGTCCTTGCCTCCTAGGTTTCTGCCCTTGCCTCCTAGGTTTCTGTCTTTGCCTCTTAGGTTTCTACCCTTGCCTCTTAGGTTTCTGCCCTTACCTCCTAGGTTTCTGTCCTTGCCTCCTAGGTTTCTGTCCTTGCCTCCTAGGTTTCTGCCCTTGCCTCCTAGGTTTCTGCCCTTGTCTCCTAACTTTTATTTACCAGATTATATTTAAACTAGTCGGATGTGAGACTTCGTGTTATAAGCGCGCTTGATTCACGGCCGTTTATTTTCATAGTACTGTTCAGTCTAGCGGTCTGTGTTGTAGTGGAATATTTTACGGTGTAAGTTGAATTTTTTTTTTCTGTTTTTCTCTTAGCTCATAACGATGTGATAGGTTATCATTAAAGGAATTTCAGTTGTATTAATGGTGATGTGTATAAAGTACGTATGTTAAGCCTTGTCGCGTGTATTATTCCTTCGTTTTTCATATGTTTATCTTATTGGTTCTTTAAAAAGTAGATTTTTCAAGTCTTTTTGTAATTGATATTCAATGTTATTAATGTGTTACACTGGCGGTAAGGTAAAAATACGAATGAAGGCGGAACGCTAGGCGAGGTAAAGAGAGAGAGAGAGAGAGAGAGAGAGAGAGAGAGAGAGAGAGATAGAGAAGAAAGGTGGAATGGTAGGAGAGAAGTCTAGTAGGGGTTAGAAGAGCGAGAGAGAGAGAGAGAGAGAGAGAGAGAGAGAGAGCGAGAGAAGCCTATGAGAAAGAAGGCGAGATGCTATGTATTAATGGTGAGAATAATCAAGTGTTACAATAGAAGGGACGCTAAAAAATATGAGGGAGGGCGGGGGAGCTAAAGGGAGAGGCGGAGGGTGGACTGCTAGGTTAGAAGTCTAAGAGAGGATAGGGGAGAAAGAGAGAGAGAGAGAAGGAAGGCGCAATGATAGGGATAAATGGAGAGAATGAGTAAGTGTTTCAATGGAGGGAAATCTAGGCTGGAATAGTAGAGAGAGAGACACAGAGAGAGAGAGAGAGAGAGAGAGAGAGAGAGAGATAGCGAACCACTAACACCGAGAGACATATTTACACTACCAGCTTAGACTAACCAGTAATCTCTAACTGTTTCACCCTTATGCTTCATTTATGGTACAACGCTAAGCAGACACCCAACTACATAGCTATAAATAAATGTTATACTTGTACTAAATATTTACTCAATGTACTAAATATGTTTGTAATGTTATACACCTATTGAGATAATAAAAGAATAAAATATATCTTTTGTTTTCTGTTTTAACTTTAATGTTTTTCATTGATGTATAATCTACTAACCTATCACTATCGAGCAGTACATGAAGAACGCCAAAGTCAGCACAAAGCAGACATAAACAGGTCACTTCCGGGGTCACCGGGACTAGAGGTCAACATCCCGACACGAGCAGTCATGGTTAACTCCCCTTGTCTCTCGTGTACATTAGGCGCTAAAGGCGCCTCTTATATATCTTTGTTAATTCGCGCCTAAATGCTAACCAGATGGACCCTTGTATACTACTAGTATTTTAATTAATAGATGTAGTAATATATGTAGTCATAGCCACAGTTATAGTAGCAATAGTTGTAAGAGCTAAAGAAGAAGTATTAATTGAAGTAATAGATGTAGTAGTTGACGTACTAATAGTAGTTATAGTAGTATTAGTATTAGTAGTTGGATCATATCGATTTCGATAGGTGTAGTGTCCATGTAAGAATTGTGTTCGAGAGTACTTATTTCTTCTTTATGAGATCCTAAAATCACCAACATTTCGATAACTGTGCTTGTCTGCTTTCAGGCCAGCGTTTATTGCCTGTCTTCAACTTCACGTGTCTTCGGTAAGCTCATACACTACACTAAAGTGAAAATCAAGAGCTCTTCCTTCACGTTTACAAAAGTCTTTGTAGTGTAGGAGAGGTCTTCTTTTGCTTTTTTTTTTTTCTTTTTGCAGGAGCTAGTCCTTCTGGTATTATACGACATTGCATGATTGTTCTATTGTGATGGCTTCTTACACTTGCTTGCGCTCATCAAATCAAATCGACATCCACTCTTAAAAAGACGTTTAAGTGGGAGAGTGTGTGTGTTGTGTTATTGTTTGCAATAGAATTATGATATTTGCACTTTTCGTCCCAAAGAAAAGCCCCTTCGACTTGAGCGTGGCATTTTATAGTACATGCCTGCATTTTCTCCCGATCGCTAATCACTAGACTACTTAGTCTGTTACTAGAAGTACCATGAAAAGGCAGGGTAGGATCTAAGTGGTCATAATCAACTGATCATGCGTAAACATAAGCTATAAGTCACTGACAACTTTCAATTCAGCATATATCGAGCACTGTCATGTGATCTATCAATTCAGAAAGAGATAGAAATAGTAAATAAATGGTGGTCTTCAGACAGATAAAGTTGTCACGTTTGTTTAAACATGTGCATATCAAAAATACATTTTTGAGCCATTAAAAAATTTATTTGGTTATAACAGCAAAATTGTGCTATCTATCTATCTATCTATCTATCTATCTATCTATCTATCTATCTATCTATCTATCTATCTATCTATCTATCTATCTATCTATCTATCTATCTATCTATCTATCTATCTATCTATCTATCTATCTATCTATCTATCTATCTATCTATCTATCTATCTATCTATCTATCTATCTATCTATCTATCTATCTATCTATCTATCTATCTATCTATCTATCTATCTATCTATCTATCTATCTATCTATCTATCTATCTATCTATCTATCTATCTATCTATCTATCTATCTATCTATCTATCTATCTATCTATCTATCTATCTATCTATCTATCTATCTATCTATCTATCTATCTATCTATCTATCTATCTATCTATCTATCCATCTATCTATCTATCTATCTATCTATCTATCTATCTATCTATCTATCTATCTATCTATCTATCTATCTATCTATCTATCCATCTATCTATCCATCTATCTATCTATCTATCTATCTATCTATCTATCTATCTATCTATCTATCTATCTATCTATCTATCTGTCTGTCTGTCTGTATATTGTCCTGTCTAGCAGAATACGACACACTGTACAACAAATATTTCTACTCTCTATATATTTACAAATTAGTGCCAGACCTTGCACATTGTGTACTTCGCCCAATGTCCAAGTTACGGGCTAGCTTCAGAACCTCGACCGAGGAGCTGATGCATGCTGTTGTTTCTTCTTTCTTCAACGTTCTTGTTAGTGTTTCTTCTTTCTTCAACGTTCTTGTTAGTGTTTCTTCTTTCTTCAACGTTACTTGTTAGTGTTTCTTCTTTCTTCAACGTTACTTGTTAGTGTTTCTTCTTTCTTCAACGTTACTTGTTAGCGTTTCTTCTTTCTTCAACGTTCTTGTTAGTGTTTCTTCTTTCTTCAACTTTCTTGTTAGTGTTTCTTCTTTCTTCAACGTTACTTGTTAGTGTTTCTTCTTTCTTCAACGTTCTTGTTAGTGTTTCTTCTTTATTCAACGTTCTTGTTAGTGTTTCTTCTTTCTTCAACGTTCTTGTTAGTGTTTCTTCTTTATTCAACGTTCTTGTTAGTGTTTCTTCTTTCTTCAACGTACTTGTTAGTGTTTCTTCTTTATTCAACGTTCTTGTTAGTGTTTCTTCTTTCTTCAACGTTCTTGTTAGTGTTTCTTCTTTCTTCAACGTTCTTGTTAGTGTTTCTTCTTTCTTCAACGTTCTTGTTAGTGTTTCTTCAGGTTGGTCTCTTTTTCTTTTATCCCTTGTGTTTCATTTGGAGACCTGCTTCATTTGTTACCTTTTTCTTATCACATGGAAACAAATGACATCACTCTTCTTCTGATTGTGTATAATATTTGTATGTGCTAGCGTTGAATTACAATACTTCTAATTCAGAGTATACAGAAATATAAAAATAAGATTTGAGTTTAATTTTATAATTGACATAAACCACATAACGGTCTAAGCCATAACCGATCAGATCTGACACAATACAATATTATAACCCGATACATTTTCTGAGTAAAAAAAACTGTTGTTTTTATGCATTAACACTTTACCAGTACGGGAACCGCGATAGCTCAGTGGTTAGTGAACTGGACTACAAAGGACAAGAGGTAGGGTTCGATCCCAACTGACGGCTTCCAGTTCACTCAGTCTTTAATGGGTACCGGATTTTTTTCTGGGAAAGTAAAGCGGCTTGGGCGTAATACCGGCTACATTACCCCAAAAATCATGTGCCGAAGTTCTGTAGAATTTATGGTCACTAACACCATATTCCCTATACGCCACTCGACGTGACGGGGGTACTTTACTATTTTTTTTTACTTTACCAGTACAGCACCACTACAAAGTTGTTGCTCCGACATTGGTCCCAAAGGATCACCCAAACTGGAGAGATCGAAAATCTGGACACCCCCACCACTTCCTTTCCTCTCTCATCATTATGTGCCATACCGGTTGGCGTAGGCGATCATGTCCTTCCACAATCTTCTATCTACAGTGCATCGTATCAGTTCTGTTGTTGAGTACTTTCCATGCCATGACACCAAGCCATCTAGTATTTTCTCTCTTTGTCTTCCGTGATCTCTCTTTCCATTTATTTTGCCAGTTGTAACCAAGTATTCCAACTTTCCTCTTTTTATGATGTGCCCGAAAAATATTGATCCTTTCCTCTCTACTCTACCTTTTAACAATTACCTCTAGTGACAGACTAACCAGTCTAGACTGGCCATACAGGTAGGGATCGAAGAGGGAAGACAACCCGATGCTAAAAATGGTGTGATGAAGTCGAATAAGTTTTGACTGGACAACGTAAATGAACCACAATACAACTCACAAACGTCAAAACTTAACGTTTTTTTAACGGACAGATGACATAGTTGAACACCCATTCCTTGAGTTTGTAATTCTATCTGCTCTATGGTTTATGTATCTTTTAACAAGACTACGTAAATTCTGAATACCGTCTCCTTCCACCATTTTTTAGATCTTTGCTGTCTCTTCTAAATAGATAACTGACGCCATCTTGTAAAAAATTGAAGAAAGAAGTCACGCGAAGAACAATACCCAATACATCAAAATAGATAATAAAATACGAAAGATGTGCAAAAAGGAAAAAGATGATTGGTTGAGACAAAGATGAATAGAAATCGAAACAATGGAAAATGAAAAAAAAATGATTTAAGATGGATGCACATAGAAATCAAGAGAATGACTGGTAACAAAATAAACAAGCCACAGAAAGTGGATATAGTGCAAAAAAAAATACTAATAGACAATATAATATAATATAATACATACAATATAATACAATATAATAGACAGATATAATTAATAAATGGCAGGAATATATAAGAGAATTATTTTATGACGCAAAGGAAAAGAAATCAATTATGAAATGTACGTCAGGCTATAAAATCTTAAATTATAAGTGAAAAAAGCTATACAGACAATGAAAAAGTGAAAATCTGCAGGGTCTGAAACCATAGAAATAGAGATGATTAAGGCACTAGAAGATTTTGATATTGTTGGATCACAGACGTACGCAACGACATATACCATACAGGATACATATCATATGAACTAAAAACATTAACTTTCATTGGATTGCCTAAAACGAGTAGTGCAGTTGAATGCAGTGATTATAGAATAATACGCATTACAACAACTAAAAATGAAAGGAGAACTACTAAACACAAGTGAAACAAGATGAATGAGGTTTTTGGGCCATATTAAAAGGTACAACAGCCTACAAAAAGTAAAAGAGGCAGAGTCAGACCAAAACTAACATGAATGAGTAACATCAAACGATGGACAAGTCAGCCAATGACAACCTGCAACAGCAATGCAAGGGACAGAGCGGAATGGCGCCCCAAGGTAGCCAACCTTCGATGCGGAGACGGCACTCAATGATGATGATATTGTTGTCTTTGGTGGCTTAGATTTGTGTATGTAATTTATATAGTATGTTTGCTATTGTTGCGCCATACTCGCGGTCCCTCGCAGTGTGTATTATTTTGTATATTTGATATTTGTGATGATCTCGTTTAGTAGTTATCTGGTGAACGGCGAAAAGAGAAAGAAAGAACGTTGTGAAGTGTTGGACCATACCCATAATGTATTCATTTAAAGAATAATTTGAATATAGAAGACCTTCAACATGTTCACTAATGACTCCACGTCCATAGGTAAGATGCCATGTTAGTAATGACACAACCATCATCATCATGTGCCATACCGGTTGCCGTAGGCGATCATGTCCTTCCACAAACTTCTATCTACAGTGCATCGTATCAGTTCTGCTGTTGACTGTTTTCCATGCCATGACACCAAGCTATCCAGCATTTTCTCTCATTGTCGTCCGCGATCTATCTTTCCTTTTATTTTGCCAGTTGTAACCAAGTATTCCAACTTTCTCTTCTCATGATGTGCCGAAAAATGATGATTGCTTCTTTCTGATGTTTTTTAAGAGTTCCCTTTTTTGTGTTGGCCTCTTTGAGAACTTTCTCATTGGTCTTTTTAGCTGTTCAGGGAACCTTTAACATTCTTCTGAGAAATCCCATCTCTGTGGCCTCTAATCATCTTTTCGTTTGTTTGTCTACTGTCCATGATTCGCTTCCATAGGTCAGAAATGAATAACACAACCAGCTTTGTCTTATTTGTGTATGTGGGACTGGTTGGTTTCGAGGCAAGACGCTGGCGATGTGTGTGGAGCATAGGTCTTCAACAAACACTTTCAGCTTCCTGTGGAGCATAGGTCTTCAACAAACACTTTCAGCTTCCTGTGGAGCATAGGTCTTCAACAAACACTTTCAGCTCCCTGTGGAGCATAGGTCTTCAACAAACACTTTCAGCTTCCTGTGGAGCATAGGTCTTCAACAAACACTTTCAGCTCCCTGTGGAGCATAGGTCTTCAACAAACACTTTCCAAGCCGTTCTGTTTCTTGCCATTCTTTTAAAATCATTCCATGTCTTCCCATCATCTTCATCTTTGCTTCTGTCTGTCTTCTCCAAGAATTTTCTGGTCATCCTCTTTGTCTTTTTCCCTGGGGATTCCAAAAAAAAGGACCTGTTGTGTAATACTCTCAGTTGGCTTCCGCAGTGTGTATCCTCTCCAGTGCCATCGCCTTCGCTGTATCTCTTTATCCACTGGTATTTGACTAGTACATGTCCATAACTCTATGTTTGTGATTTTGTTATGCCATTTCAATCCTTTTATTCTGCGTAAGCATCCATTAATGAAAGTCTGTATTTTCATGATTGTCAATTGTGTGTTTATTAATGGCACCTATATTTTGATATTTCTTAATTGTTTGAATTTCTTAATTTCCGGGATTAGCCTTCGTGATAGGATGATGTTTCAGCCTCCAAATTCTCTGCTAAATAATTATGCAACCCACTACAGAATAGGAGTTATGTTGAAAAAAAATAATTCTCTTTCCCATTTACAGGATTTGTTGAAAAGGGATTAATTTCGCCCGTTTAGTGCCTGGAAGGGTATAATTTCATCCCGACGTTTTTATTGTGGGATTTATTGACTAGTTCGGGCACTTCTCGCCTCCCCTGAAGAAGTTTATGTTCCTGTCAGCACGAGTTTGGGTAACTTGAGATGGCGAGAAGTGGTCACCTTTTAGGCGTTTGTAATTAGGGGACCTGCTAGGGATTTTCTTGGCAACTAAAGCTCAGAGGTTTAGATCTGTTTTGTTGTTGTAGAGAATGATTCTTTTGTGCATCCAAACATGGCTTGGGCAAGTTTTGTTTTATTTCTTTTTTTTTTTAAACTAAATTCATCTTGAACATGACGTTGTGGTTTTTTGTTAAGTTCAGTACCGTCTGTGCGTGTTCAGTACCGTCTGTGCGTGTTCAGTACCATCTGTGTGTGTTCAGTACCGTCTGTATGTGTTCAGTACCGTCTGTGCGTGTTGAGTGCCGTCTGTGCGTGAGTTGAGTACCGTCTGTGCGTGTTCAGTACCGTATGTGCGTGTTCAGTACCGTCTGTGCGTGTTCAGTACCGTCTGTGCGTGTTCAGTACCGTTTGTGCGTGTCGAGTACCGTCTGTGCGTGTCGAGTACCGTATGTGCGTGTCCAGGACCGTCTGTGCGTGTTGAGAACCGTCTGTGCGTGTTGAGTACCGTCTGTGCGTGCCCAAGTACCGTCTGTGAGTGTTGAGTACCGTCTGTGCGTGTCCAGTACCGTCTGTGAGTGTTGAGTACCGTCTGTGCGTGTTGAGTACCGTCTGTGCGTGTTGAGTACCGTCTGTGCGTGTTCAGTACCATCCGTGCGTGTCCAGTACCGTCTGTGCATGTCCAGTACCGTCTGTGAGTGTTCAGTACCGTCTGTGCGTGTCCAGTACCGTCTGTGAGTGTTCAGTGCCTGCACTATGCTGTTTGTACTCACAATTTTTTTTTAGTTATTTTCTTCTCGGTTACCTTTCTTTTTTGCCCATTAGCGTCGGGGGTGGGGGAGAAAGGGGGGGGTGTTATAGTTTGCGGCCTTCTGCCCTTCTGTTGGCTTCTCTTGCTGTTATGTTTCCTAGTGTTTATAATATGTCACCAGTTCATTTTTTTCATGGTTGGCCCCTGGGTTTGGTGTTCACATAGCGTTTAATGAAGGCTGGTTGTGTTCTTGTATTGTTTTTTTTTTATCTGTTTGGCTCATCACGTGGTGGAATCATTGTATTCGTTAGTTTCTTTATGTACTCAATGACGGAATCTACAAGTATATTTTGTTGTTGTTGTTTTTTTGTGTGTGTTAAATTCTGAACTTATCTCTCAGGCTGTTTCCTGCCATGCTTCTAACACAGGTAATTTAAGTAGTGGTTATTTTTCCTATTGTTTTTGAGTCTGCAGTCGAGGTCTTGCATTGATAGCACAATATTCAAATGAAGATTGTGTTGTTGTCTTGGTTTACTTATCGCTTGCTTGAGTTCGCCTGATAACTAAAGAAGTATACCTCTTCGTCATCCGCCTTTAAAAGGACAGTAAGTGGGAGTGTCTTCGTTGTGTTGTGGTTTGTAGTATAACTGTGACATATACACCTTTCGGCCCAACATATCTGACTTCAGCACGACATTTTTGAGTACCGGGTTGTCTTCCCTCTTCAATCCCTACTCGCTTGGCCAAACTATACAGGTTAGTCTGTTATTAGAGGCACCACGGAGAGGTGGAGCAGGGTCTGGACTGTTCTGGTTCACCGATCCTGGTGCAAGCCATCAGCTGTGCATCGTTGACAACTTCCAGCTCTACTGCTGTGAGGTGCGCCTTCGCCTCCATTTACTTATTTAATAAAAAGAACATACCTATGATTCTGTTATGGTACATTCAAGTTGATTAGGAAAACTTGTACCTTGGATTCTAATAACATTTGAGGTTTAATATTAATTCTTTTTCTTCTACCTTTCAGCTCCCTGTTGAGCAGAGGTCTTCAACAAAAGCTTTCAGCTCCCTGTGGAGCATAGGTCTTCAACAAACACTTTCCAAGTCGTTCTCTTTCTTGCCATTCTTTTAAGATCATTCCATGTTTTCCCCATCATCTTCATCTCTGCTTCTGTCTGTCTTCTCCAAGAATTTCTTGGTCTTCCTCTTTGTCTTTTCCCCTGGGGGTTCCAAAAAGGGCCTGTTGTGTAATACTCTCAGTTGCCTTCCGCAGTGTGTGTCCTATCCATCGCCATCGTCTTCGCTGTATCTCTTTATCCACTGGTATTTGTCTGGTACATTTATTCAATATTAATTACTTCACGTGAAATGTGTCAACCTAATCTTCTTTTCGCTTTTATTTGCATGTCAGCTTCGAGGAGACATACATGTTTTCAGATCTTCTGTTACCTTCACTTCAGCTTTATTATCTAGTCTCTAGTCTCAAATATTCCCTCAATCCATCTCTTCTGTGGCGAACCCTTTGATCATGTATTCTCGTAACGTTTGCTGATGACACGTTGTCTCACATTTACCTCTTTCTGTCTTATCACGTGACCGAAGCATTTTATCTGCTTCCTGCTTATATATTCAATATCATTCATTATTGCTAGCTTTTATTTTCTTCATTCTTAACTCTTGATCTTATCTCTAGGACTGTTTATTGTCGTGCCTGTGACACATTTCGTTTCAGTGATGGTTTTTTCTCTGATTGTTCTTGACTTTGCCGTCCAAATTAGGCAATTAAACAAAAATTATCACAAGCATTAATCTACAAATATATCGTTAGCACACGCATTAATTAAGACATAGCATTTATATTTTACGTGGTCTTGCCAGCTGAAGCTACCGCCATAAAACATCAGTTGAAAGAACGAGCCGTATGTCGAGGGCCAGAGAGTCTTTAGCACAACTGTTTGATTTCATCTCATAGTGGCATTTTAGTTGCAGTCAGGGATATTTTACAGCGGCTTTGGATGATGTCCTTGAGCTTAGTACATTCTATTTATTCTTTAAATTAATTTTTTTTGTGAGGTGGATTGAATTTGTGATATCTAACACACACACACACACACACACACACACACACACACACACACACACACACACACACACACACACACACACACACACACACACACACACACACACACACACACACACACACACACACACACACACACACACACACACACACACACACACACACACACACACACACACACACACACACACACACACACACACACACACACACACACACACACACACACACACACACACACACACACACACACACACACACACACACACACACACACACACACACACACACACACACACACACAATGTAACATATGGCGGGCAATATAAAATGATAAAAGATTATTTCAATGTTAAGATACAGATTCTTCTAATCACTTTGAATGTTCAACAGAAGAAGCGTGTGTGTTTCATGTTTCCGAGAAATAAGAAATGAGCAAAGCAACGAAAGTATCAATAACAAGTAACTTTTAAACAACGCTTTAATGAGTTATTGAGTAATAACTCAATCAATCAATAACTCAATAAAGAGTTGTACAAAAGTTTATGATTATATCTAAAACAGCACAGTATCTGTATGCAGTGTGTATCCAAGACTGTGTGTATAATTTTTTCGTTGGTTATTTCTAAGTAGCTGTTTTTTTGTGAATTTAAAGATGCACATTTATGAATTATATCTATTTATTGCTCATTCGAGCCGAAAATAGCACGCGGGACCGACATTCTACACTCCATTTCAGACTATCTTTGCTGTTAAGAGTCAGTCTTCTCGAAGAACCCGCATTTAGGCTCGCCACACGTACCAGCTTCTGAGCGAGCATCTCAAAGTATATCTCAGTTTATTAATTTGCTAAATCATCATCAAGTACCAAGCCTGCTGGCGTAGATGATCATGTCTCTCCACAACTTTCGATCTCGACAGTTATTTATCATTTCTGTTGTTGACCTTCTGCCAAGCCATTCTCTTACGCAGTCGGGTAACTTTTCTCTTTTTTTCCCCTCTATCTCTTCGTCCCTCAATTTTCCCAGTTGTTACAATATATTCCAGTTCTCTTCTCATTACATGGCCAAACAATGATGATTATTTCTTCCTAATATTGGGAATTAGGTCTCTTTTTTAGCTTTGGCCTCTTTCAGAAAGTTTCCATTACTCCTCTTAGCTGTCCATGGTATTCTCAACCTTCTTCTGTAAAACCACATTTCTACAGACTCCAGTGATTTTCTTGCCTGTTGTCCTATTGTCAATGATTCACATCCATATGTTAAGACTGGCTCTACGTAACATTTAAGAACTCTTTTTCTTGTTTCTATTGTCAAAATGGATTGCATAGTATCTTCCTCATTTTTTTTTTTGAAAGCTGCTTTTGCCTGAGCCATTCTGCATCTCACCTCTTTTGTACATCTTCTGTTTGAGGTTAACAAAGTTCCCAGATATTTAAATTCATTTATCTGTTTTAATATTGTTCCACTTGATTTTATTTTGCACTGAGGTGATGATTTTACTTTGTTGTTATCATTACTTCTGTCTTTTTACTATAAAGCTGAGTCCTTTATTTTTGCTTTCTTTCACTATAATGTCCAGCATTTCTTGTAACTCTCATTTTTACTCTTAGCGATTAAGAGTATCATCAGCATACTTTAGATTATTTATATTATGACCTCCAAATGTTATTCCATGCATGCCCCTTATGGATCTTAAAATAATTTCACTATAAACATTAAACAAATCTGGTGACAGCACACAACCTTGTCTAACACCCTGTGTTATTACGGACGTAATACTCGTTCACAATAACCCAAAACTAATGTGTCGAAGCGCAAAATATGGGCGCTAACAATATAATCGTTAATTGCGAGTTGTCCAGATAGGACAGTTTTCTTTCTTTCTTTTTCTAAAATCATCATCATCAAGTACCATGCCTGCTGGCGTAGGTGATCATGTCTCTCCACAACTTTCGATCTCGGCAGCTATTTATCATTTCTGTTGTTGACCTTCTGCCAAGCCATTCTCTTAAGCTGTCTGTTATTTTTTCTCTTTGCTTCCCTCTATCTCTTCGTCCCTCAATTTTTCCAGTTGTTACAATATATTCCAGTTGTTCTCTTCTCATTACATGACCAAAAAATGATGATTGTCTCTTCCTAACATTGGAAATTAGCTCTCTTTTTGCTTTCTAAAATGTTTTTAAAAAAAAATTAAAATAACACGTTACCAAATACAGCTGTAAACAAAATATAGAGTTGCTTCATCTATTGCGTGCGCCTCATCTTCGAAATTTGGCTACCATTAAGCGCCATTAAGATGTGTCTCTTGTCTTGATAGAGCACGTTGTCACGTGTTCATGTTTGATGTAATCAGTCCACTTTAGTCTTGGTCTATCTCTGTCTCGCCTACACTGTATCTTGCCTTCCACGATGTCCTTCAGTAGGCTATTGATAAAGTTATGTATTTTTAAATACTAAAATATAATGAAGGGATATTAAGACTACAAAAGCAAACATGGAGAAAAAGGAAGTTTAAAAAAAAAAGTAAGGAGACCCCGTCACGCCAAGTGGCGTCTAGGGAATATGGTAATAGTGACCTTATATTTTATAGACCTTTAGCACATGATTTTTGGGGTAATGTGGTCGGTATTAAGCCTGTTCCGCGTTACTTTCCCTGAAAATATCCGGTACCCATTTAAGTTTCGGTTAACCCGGAGCTCTTGTCATTTGTAATCCAGTTCATTAACCACTAATCATGTAACAACTGAGCTCTCACGACTCCCATGGAGACAAAGTAATCCCTGAACTATTGCGGTCCCATGGAGACAAGGTAACCATTGAGCTATTGCGGTCCCACGGAGACAAGGTAACCATTGAGCTATTGCGGCCCCATGGAGACAAGGTAACCATTGAGCTATTGCGGTCCCATGGAGACAAGGTAACCATTGAGCTATTGCGGTCCCATGGAGACAAGGTAACCATTGAGCTATTGCGGTCCCATAGAGACGAGGTAACCATTGAGCTATTGCGGTCCCATGGAGACGAGGTAACCGCTGAGCTATTGCGACTCTCATAGAGACGAAGTAACCACTGCGCTCTCATGGCTCCCATGGAGACAAGGTAACCATTGAGCTATTGCGGTCCCATAGAGACGAGGTAACCATTGAGCTATTGCGGTCCCATGGAGACGAGGTAACCGCTGAGCTATTGCGACTCTCATAGAGACGAAGTAACCACTGCGCTCTCATGGCTCCCATGTAGACGAGGTAACGACTGAGCTCTCACGACTCCCATGTAGACGAGGTAACCACTGCGCTGTCACGGCTTCCGTGGAGACGAGGTAACCACTGCGCTGTCACGGCTCCCATGGAGACGAGGTAACCACTGCGCTGTCACGGCTCCCATGGAGACGAGGTAACCACTGCGCTGTCACGGCTCCCATGGAGACGAGGTAACCACTGCGCTGTCACGGCTCCCATGGAGACGAGGTAACCACTGCGCTGTCACGGCGCCCATGGAGACGAGGTAACCACTGCGCTGTCACGGCTTCCGTGGAGACGAGGTAACCACTGCGCTGTCACGGCTCCCATGGAGACGAGGTAACCACTGATAATAGAAACAGAGATTGACTTGAACAAGAATTTGGCATATGACCAAAAACTTAACTTCTTACTTCCTTCCTCATCTGCCTTTCAGCGTCGAGGGGAGATATAATTTGCGGTCTTTTGCTCTTCTGTTCGCCTCTGTTGCTGTTACGTTTCCTAGTGCTTCTAATATTCCGTCAATCCATATTTTCAGTAGTCGGCCATTTGGTCTGGTATTCTCGCAACGTTTATTGAAGGCTCGTTGTGTAGTGTTGTGATCTTTCTATTTTATCACGTGGCCAAACCATTTTAGCTCTCGTGTCTGTATATATTCTGTGGCGGAGGTTAATCCTGGCTTCTTTATTAGTTCTTCATTTTTGATCTTATCTCTCCGGCTGTTCAAACTAAACAAAATATTTAAATAGAACAAATGGCGATGATCTCTACGTCACAAGTTGTTGAAAAGTTCTATATAATTGCTTTTAGTTCTTTCATCATCATCATTGACTGCCGTCTCCGCAACGAAGGGAACTTCTGAAGATTTTACTCGTCCATGTTAATCTTGGTCTGCCTCTGCCTCTTTTACCTTGTATTTTCCCCTCCAGGATTACTTTCAGTAGGCTGTTGTGTCTTTTAACATGGCCTAAGAATCGCATTTGTCTTGTTCTAATTGTGTTCAGAAGTTCTCTTTTCATTTTTAGTTGTTTTAAGACTTCGTTGTTTGTTTTCTTTTCCTTCCATCCAAATCTTCCTATTCTTCTATATATCCACATTTCAAAGGCTTCAATTCTCTGTTCTGTTTTCTTGTCTAATGTCCATGTTTCAGCACCATATAGGAATATTGAGAAGATGTAACATTTTGCTATTCTTAGTTTTAGCCCTGGTGTTATATGTTTTAATGTTAGTATGTCCTTCATGACATTAAAATTACTTTTTGCCATTCCTATTCTTTTGTTTATTTCAGTTGTACATTTTCCATCACTGGTTATAGTATGTCCAATTCAAAAATTAGTTCTTTATATTTCATATTTATGTCATTTTATGTATCAAACTTGCAACAGTGTCTATGCTTTTTTAAAATGCAAGCATCACAATGTATTTTTAAAAATAAATACGTTTGTTGAAATAACTAGGTATCATTATCGCATTCTTCATCGTCACGGCTTAAAGTGGAAGTATAGAATAACCGTGAATTAATAACATGAGAATGCTTCTTTTCTCGTTACCTCCTTAAGTTAGGATATTTATATAGGCTCTCTCTCTCTCTTTCTTTCTCTCTCTCTCTCTCTACCTCTCTCTCTCTCTCTCTCTCGCTATATGTATTAAATGCTATATATATATATTCTCGCATATATATACATGCAGAGGCAGACCAAGACTAACATGGACGAGTAACATCAAAAGATGGACAAGTCAATATATGTCAGCCTGCACCATCAAAGCAAGAAACAGAGTTGAATGGCGATCCATGGTAGCCAACCTTCGTTGCGGAGAAGGCACACGATGATGATGATATATATACATTTGTTTTCCAGCAGCAGTTACATCAATGATGAATGATAATATCGTATGGCGAAGGACAGTTCAGCCGTGTTCACGTTTGGTACCGCTTGGCCTTATGCTTTTTTGGCGTGTGCTGTAGCTGCTATAATCGGGACTGCAGCTGCCTTTCTTTTGTTTGAATCCTTCAATGAGATGAGTTTTAATTTTGATGATTCCCCTGGCACGGGCGGTTGGGCATTTCTGGATTTATTTCATTTGCAGTGATACCGGGGCCTTCGACTAGCCATGATCATAACTATAATCATAACCATAATCATAACCATAATCATAACCATAATCATTATCATAACCATGATCATAACCATAATCATAACCATAATCATAACTATAATCATAACCATAATCATAATCATAACTATAATCATAACTATAATCACAACCATAATCATAACCATAATCATAACAATAATCATAACCATAATCATAACCATAATCATAACTATAATCATAACCATAATCATAACTATAATCATAACCATAATCATAACTATAATCACGACTATTCGTGCTAGATGGGGGGTTTCCGGTTTTATTATCTGTCACCGAGCCTTTGTTAATCTATAGATGTCTATGGTTGTACCTGGGCCAAAGTCACCTATATTTCTTAAGCCTGTCCGCTGAGGGAAAAAGGTGGGGGGGGGGAATCACCCAAACCATGTGACGTTTCCAGCATTGCGAGCAGGAGCGGTTGTGGGTTAAATGACGTCAGCCGTCTATACCTGTCATCCCTCAAAACGTCACAAGCGTAGGGATGTTTTCGGGGAACCCCCCTCCCCCCTTTTTTTATCCCAGCCCTTCGGCATTGCCTGGGTATTATATTTTTAATTCTAGCTTCCATATTCTATTTATAAATCCGCATAAATGACGTCATGGTGCAAGCACATCTTCAGTAAACACAATTGGCATAAGTAAAGTACCCCCGTCACGCCATGTGGCGTATAGGGAATATGGTGTTTGTGACCATAACTTTTACAGACCTTCGGCACATAATTTTTGGGGTAATGTGGTCAGTATTACGCCCGTGCCGCTTTACTTTCCCAGAAAAAAAAAATCTGGTACCCATTTAAGGCTGGGTGAACCTGGAAGAAGAATAGCTCAGGCCAAAATAACATTTCAGAAAATGAAAAATATCTTATGCAACAAATCTATGTCAATAAAAATAAGAAAGAGAGTTCATCGGTGCTATATAGAACCAATTCTGACCTAAGGAAGCGAATCATGGACAGTAGACAGACACATGAAAAGACGATTAGAGGTCACAGAGAAGGGATTTCTCAGAAGAATGTTGAAAGCTCCCTGGACAGCTAGAAAGACTAATGAGGAAGTTCTCAAAGAGGCTAACACAAAAAGGGAGCTCTTAAAAAACATCAGAAAGAAGCAATCAACATTTTTCATGTTGATTTCATAGATTACGAAAAGGCATTTGATAGTTTAGACAGAAGAATGCTTTGGAAATTGCTGAGTCATTATGGAATCCCCATAAAGTTTATTAACCTGATAAAAAACAATGTATGAAGGAACAAAATGTAGTGTGGTGCATGAAGGACAGCTTACAGAAGCATTTGAAATAAGAACAGGAGTAAGGCAAGGATGCCTTCTGTCTCCATTTCTCTTTCTACTGGCCATAGATTGGATTATGAAAATAACTCAAAACAACAGAAATGGGATCCAGTGGTCACTGACCAAACAACTTGATGATTTAGACTTTGCTGATGACATAGCTCTCCTATCACACAGCCACCAACAGATGCAAGATAAAATGAGTATATTAGATGAGAGATCACAACAGCT
Source organism: Megaustenia siamemsis (assembly GCA_032433765.1). Taxonomy (NCBI): domain Eukaryota; kingdom Metazoa; phylum Mollusca; class Gastropoda; order Stylommatophora; family Ariophantidae; genus Megaustenia; species Megaustenia siamemsis. The sequence goes on from JAVIAB010000046.1 coordinate 38,800,010, forward strand.
AGGACTAAAGATTAATAGAGATAAGACCAACATTATGAGAATTAATGCAGTTGGCAATAACCAAATAAAACTAGGAGAAATACCTCTACTAGACGTACAATCTTATATATATCTGGGCAGTAATATAGATAAAGAGGGAGGAACAGAAAACGATACCAAAATAAGGATATCAAAAGCAAGAGGAGCTTTCATTGCACTGGGAAACATATGGAAATCCAAAGAAATTAGGCTAAATACAAAAATACAAATTTTCAACTCCAATGTTAAGTCGGTTCTATTATATGGCTGTGAAACATGGAGAATAACAAAATTGACAATCACGAAGGTACAGACTTTATTTAATGGATGCTTGCGCAGAATAAAGGGATGGAAATGGCAGGACAAAGTCACAAACGTGGAATTATGGAAATGTACCGGTCAAATACCAGTGGATAAAGAAATACAGCGAAGACGATGGCGATGGATAGGACACACACTACGGAAACCAACTGAGAGTATTACACAACAGGCCCTTTTTTGGAATCCCCAGGGGAAAAGACAAAGAGGAAGACCAAGGAATTCTTGGAGAAGACAGATTGAAGCAGAGATGAAGATGATGGGGAAGACATGGAATGATCTTAAAAGAATTGCAAAAAACAGAACGACTTGGAAAGTGTTTGTTGAAGACCTATGCTCCACTGGGAGCTAAAAGGTAGAAAAAAAAAAAAAAATAACATTTCAGAAAATGAAAAATATCTTATGCAACAAATCTATGTCAATAAAAATAAGAAAGAGAGTTCATCGGTGCTATATAGAACCAATTCTGACCTAAGGAAGCGAATCATGGACAGTAGACAGACACATGAAAAGACGATTAGAGGTCACAGAGAAGGGATTTCTCAGAAGAATGTTGAAAGCTCCCTGGACAGCTAGAAAGACTAATGAGGAAGTTCTCAAAGAGGCTAACACAAAAAGGGAGCTCTTAAAAAACATCAGAAAGAAGCAATCAACATTTTTCGGGCACATCATGAGAAGAGGAAAGTTGGAATACTTGGTTACAACTGGCAAAATGAAAGGAAAGAGAGATCGCGGACGACAAAGAGAGAAAATACTGGATAGCTTGGTGTCATGGCATGGAAAACAGTCAACAACAGAACTGATACGATACACTGTAGATAGAATATTGTGGAGGGACATTATCGCCTACGCCAACCGGTATGGCACTTGATGATGATGAACCTGGAAGCCGTCAGTTGGGATCGAACCCTGCCTCTAGGCCTTTGCAGTCCAGTTCACTAACCATTGAGCTATAAACACAATTGGCATATTATATTGTTTTTGCTGTATATAAAAACATGCATTATCGCTAGTTGGATGTGGAGATATTTAAACAAGCGTTTAGTATAAACTGACAGAATTTACATTTTATATTTACATGCATTTGTTTGTACATCCCCATCATCATCATGTACTATACCGGTTGGCGTAGGCGATCATGTCCCTCCACAATATTCTATCTACAGTGTATCGTATCAGTTCTGTTGTTGACTGTTTTCCATGCCATGACACCAAGCTATCCATTATTTTCTCTCTTTGTCGTCCGTGATCTCTCTTTCCGTTTTTTTTTGCCAGTTGTAACTAAGTATTCCAACTTTTTTTAGTAGCTCCCTTTTTGTGTTGGCCTCTTTGAAAGTTTCCTCATTGGACTTTCTAGCTGTCCAGGGAGCTTTCAACATTGTTCTGAGAAAACCCATCTCTGTGGCCTCTAATCGTCTTTTCATTTGTTTGTCCACTGTCCTTGATTCGCTTCTATAGGTCAGAATTGGTTCTATATAGCACCGATGAACTCTCTCATTCACACTTCTATTGACAGGTTTCTTGCATAAGATATTTTTTCATTTTCTGAAATTTGTACATACGATGGTGTAAATATACGTTTCTTAACTGTGTACGAGTATTTTGAGAGTGCAGAAAAATGAACAGAGTTAAATCAGAAAAAGTATATGCATTAACAAGTGCTCACTGTTCTCAGCACACAACTGTCGCGAATACTACCAGAACGAGAATGTAATGTGCCTTATTAAATGTTATATTCCTCATCATCATCAAGTACCGGGCCTGCTGGCGTAGGTGATCATGTCTCTCCATAACTTTCGATCTCGACAGTTATTTATCATTTCCGTTGTTGACCTTCTGCCAAGCCATTATCTTACGCTGTCGGGTAACTTTTCTCTCGTCCCTCAATTTTCCCAGTTGTTACAATATATTCCAGTTTTTCTCTTCTCATTACATGGCCAAAAAATTATGATTGTTTCTTCCTAATATTGGGAATTAGCTGTCTTTTTGCTTTGGCCTCTTTCAGGAAGTTTTCATTACACCTCTTAGCTGTTCATGGTATTCTCAACATTATTCTGTAAAACCACATTTCTACAGACTTCATTGATTTTCTTGTCTGTTGTCATATTGTCCACGATTCACATCCGTATGTTAAGACTGGCTCTACATAACATTTAAGAAAAAAATGTTATATTAGTTATGGTTTATTCTGTTTCTTATTTAAGATGTGTATTGTTAATAAACTACTCAATGACATATATAACACTGGACACATACCCGAAGATCTACTAAAATCTATCTTTGTAGCCATACCGAAGAAGTCAGGAGCCACTGATTGTGGAGACCATTGCACTATTAGTCTCATGGGCCATATGACAAAATATTGCTAAGAACAATCATGAGACGTGTAAGGAACAAAATAAAACCAGAAATAAGTGAGGAACAATGTGGATTTGTGGAAGGAAAGGGCACCAATAATGCAATATACATCTTAAGAACATTGATAGAAAGATCTACAGAGATAAAGAAAGATCTATATATGTGCTTTATAGACTACACAAAAGCAGTTGACAAAGTAAAGCATGTGGAAATAATCAATATGCTGGAGAAATTAAACATTGATGGCAAGGATCTGCGAATCATAAAAAAAACATGTACTGGCAACAAACAGCAGCAATACGAATTAACAACCAAGCAGGACAATTTCAACTCATAAAACAAGGAGTCAGACAAGGCTGTGTTCTGTCGCCGGATTTGTTTTCAGTTTACAGCGAACATATTATGAGATCAATAGTAGACAAAAAAGGAAATGAAGTCAACGGTCACAACATAAATAATTTGCGATATGCGGATGACACAATCTTAATAGCAGAGACATTGAATAAACTACAAGAAATGATAGACATAATAGTAAAAGAAAGCATCAAGAAAGGTCTCAGTCTGAATAGTAAGAAAACAGAAGTAATGGTCATATCGAAGAAACAATCATCATCATCATGCAGCATAAAAATAAACAGGACAAACTTGAAACAAGTACAACGCGTCAAATACGTGGGCACAATAATAACATCAGATGGAAGATGCACCACAGAAATAAAAAGTAGAAGAGCTCAGGCAAAAAATAGCATTTCAGAAAATGAAAAACGTCTTAACAAATCTGTCAATAGAAATGAGAAAGAGAGTTTATCGGTGCTATATAGAACCAATTCTTACCTATGGAAGCGAATCATGGACAGTAGACAAACAAATGAAAAGACGATTAAAGGCCACAGAGATGGGATTTCTCAGAAGAATGTTGAAATTTCCTTGGACAGCTAGAAAGACTAATGAGGAAGTTCTCAAAGAGGCCAACA